>JAOWLH010000040.1:1547500-1997500 GCA_027405865.1 Salix purpurea | reverse complement strand
ACTGAAAATTTTCCTGAAGCCGTGCCCTTCCATATGTATTGGTCATTCACATCCATATTTGGCTGACCAATCCGACCCCTCCATCTGTGTAAGATATGTGGCAAATTCCAGTTATTGTTTGTGATTATTGAGGAGACCGTTGCATTCCAAGGGAACTCCTGAGGATATAAATCGTTGGGATCCTGGTCCTCAATTAAACGAAGGCCGTCAGGCAGCAAAGGATCGTGCCAAAGATGAGTGTCTGCGCCATTTCCAATTTGAATTTGCATCATCTTCTTAGCTGTGTCCCTGGCTTGCAATATTTTCCGCCAGTTCCACGATGGGCTTGAAGGGATGGGAAGCTGCCAAAACGATTTGCCACGCATCAACACTCTTTTGGTCCAAGCAGCCCATATTGACGTTGGGCTAGTGAGGAGCCTCCAGATGATGGAAATAATGGCTGCCTGGTTCCATTCTTTCAACCGTTTTATGCCCAATCCACCTTCTGATTGTGGTGTGCAGACATTTAACCAGGCCACTTTTGCGTCCCCTTGGGCCAGCGAAGGTCCTTTCCAGAGGAAGTTTCTCAGCATTCCTTCGATCCTTTCAACAATTGAGACTGGAAGAATAAATTTTGAGCTCCAATAAACTTGCATGGAGAAAAGAACTGACTTGATGAGCTGGACCCTGCCTGCATACGAAAGAGAAGATGAGGTCCAGTGTTTTATCCGAGAGGTGATTCTCTCAATCAACGGCAAACAATTGTTGTGGGTTAGTCTTGTCGTGATTAGAGGCACCCCAAGGTATGTCACTGGGAGTTCTTCCTGCTGGAATCCCGTTAGACTTATTATACTAGCTTTTTCCTCTAGGCTCACCCCCGCCATGATTAATGGCCAGCCCTGAGATGTCTGAGAATTGTTCTAGAGTTCCATTTAATAACCCCACTGATGACGTATCCCCATGGCAAAATAGCATGAGGTCGTCAGCAAATGATAAATGGGTTATTTTGATTGCCCTACACCGCCAGTGGAATTTGAAGTTTGGCTTGGCTGTCTCCTTCTGAAGCAACCCCGACAGCCCTTCCATGGCCAAAACAAAAAGATATGGGGATAGTGGGTCCCCCTGACGCAGCCCCCTTGTTGCCTTAAAATATCCATGCAGAGTCCCATTTAAGCTAATGGAAAACCGAGGGGATGTGATGCATGTGGCAATCCACTCGGTCAGCTGAGTTGGGAGATTTATGGCTCTCATAGCTTCCATAATGTAGTCCCATCTTACTGTGTCAAATGCCTTGCGTAAATCAATCTTTAGAGCACATCTTGCCGGCCCAGACTGCTTATGGTAATTGTGGAGTAATTCCTGTGACAGCAAAATTGCATCTGATATTTGTCTCCCAGGTAAGAAAGCAGATTGGCTTGGGCCAATTACCTTTTGGAGACAAATTTTAAGTCTAGCTGCTAAGATTTTTGAGATGCATTTATATATAACATTACAGCATGATATGGGGCGAAAATCATCCAGATGGTTAGGATTTTCTTTTTTTGGGACCAATACAATAGTGGTTGAATTAATGCAATTTGGCAAAGCATTATGATCAAAGAAGTACCTAATTGCAGCTTGAAAATCTTGTCCCGTAATGCTCCACGTGCATTTGAAGAACCAGCTCGAATAACCGTCTGGGCCTGGGGCCTTTTCATCGGGTATGGAGAAAAGGGCTTGTTTAATCTCCTCATTTGTCACTGGAAGGGTAGCAGCGTCAGCTTCTATCGTTGTGAGCCCATGACTGAATAAACCCACCACTGAATCCTCCCTTTCCCTAACCGTGGCTTGAAGAAGATTTTTGTAGTATTGAACTGCCATGGTGCCCAGAGCATTATCACCCGTTATTTCATTCCCCATAGTGTCCTTGAGGCTGTGAATGGTATTCCTTGACTGTTTGTGAATGAGAGATTTGTGGAAAAAACTAGTATTCTGGTCTCCCAATTTAAGCCACTGTATCCTTGATTTTTGTTTGAAATATGCTTCTTCGTCCCTGCATAGGCTGGCATATGTTGAGGCCCATTTTTGTTCTTCTTGTCTGCTCTCCAAATCCCCAGGCCTAGCATCCACTTTTTCCTGAGCTAGAGCCCACTGGGCCTTTGCTCGGCCAACTCTGCTAGAGATTTGGCTGGTGTGTCTGTTGTGATTTGCTTTGAGCCTATGCTTTAGAATGTTGAGCTTTGTGGAGAGTTGAAAGAAAGGGTTCCCCCGAATTTGGGCCTGCCAAACTTCCTTCACCATATCCATGAAATTGTCTTGAGCCGTCCAGAAGTTTAAAAATTTAAAGGGAGCTGCACCTCTCTTTGCACGTTGGGCCATGTTGAGAACAATGGCACTGTGATCGGAATCCAATCTAGGCAGGAATGTGGCCTTAGCATTTCTCCATTTTGTGCTGAAAGAGTTATTTCCAAATGCCCAGTCTAGTTTCTTTAAAATGGTATTTTCACCTTGCTGACCGTTGTGCCATGTTAGTCTCATACCCCCGTATGGAACCTGTTGGAGACTGGCCTGGCTTATACAATCTTGGAATTCATTGTTGTGGAGGTTCCATGCCGTACTCCCCCCTTCTCTATCACTTGGACGCAAGATTGCATTAAAATCCCCTAATATGACCCATGGGACGTCCCTGTGCTCCTCACTGGCTTCTATTAGGTAGGTCCACAAATCCCTCCTCGCAGTGTAGGTGTTTAAACCGTAAACAAAAGTTACTCTAACCCCTGACAGTGTTGCATGATTCGAAATTTCTCCCGTGAACCATTGGGACGAGCTATTTACATGATGAAAGTCCATTGCCTTTGTATTCCACCCCACCATGATACGGCAGTAGGTATCAGTAGCTTCTGAAACAAACTTCCAGTGGGGGTCAAACTTGGCTTGGACTGATGACATATTAGCAGGCATTACTCTTGTTTCCAAAATGCCTATAATATCTAGATGGTGATGATGCATCCACTTACGAACTGCACTTTGTTTTCGGGCACTGTTGAGGCCCCATATATTCCAACTCTCTAAACCTACCATATAATAAAAATGATGGGGGTGGGATATTAATCTGAGGCTTTGAGCCTCCTTTCTCTTCTTTTTCCTCTCTCTTTTCCTTGCAGATGGAGAAAGGTTTACTAGGCTAGCCTTGTGGACATGTTGACCCGTGCTATTGCTGCTCTCTGCCATGTCACTCATGGACGTGCTTATTGAGTCCATCTTACTCTCAACGCAATGATATGTCGAGATGTCTTTGTGGGTGTTGATACCCACCTCATTACTTGTCTCTTCGTCTGCAATGCCATTCAAAGCTATTGTTTTGCCCTTAAGGTTTCCCTTTTTGGTGGTGTGAGTGTCTTTTGTGTGGTTTGTGGGGATTGGGTCTTCGGCAATTGGGTCTTGGTTGTGCATGATCACTGTGGTATCATGCTCATGGCTGTTTTGAAGTGGTTCGTTGGGTGTTGTGGTACGGTCTCGGCTTAGTTTGGGATCAGCTGAGAAAATGTTGGGGAGTAGAGTGGTGGCAGTGTTCTCTCCTAAGGCTGGGTGTTCTTTGTCCACAACAGGTGGTTGAATTATGATATTTGCGGCAGTGGTGTGTACCTGAGGGGGAGCTTCTGTGATTGGGACCTTTACTTCTTTGCAAGAGTGACCAAAGACTTTGCATTTTGGGCAACGAGACGGCTTCCATTCATAGATTACCTCTACTGTTATGGGTTCAACAGAGAGATGGCTCTCTACTTTGAACTGGTGCACATATGGGACTGTGGCATCAACTTCTACACACACACGGGCATATTCCAACCGATTACATTGTAGAGTATTTTCATCACAAGCTAGTGGCTTTCCCACCATGCTTGCCGCAAGACTCAAACCTTGTTTGTTCCATAAAGGAAAAGGGAGTCCCATTAGCCTTACCCACACAGGTAGTGCATTGATTTTGTTCCTGTCGAATTGGAATCCAGGGTACCATTTATGAAGGATAATACTTTTCCCCCCAAAAAGCCATGGTCCCTTTGCCATTATTTCATGTATTGATGATTCAGCTGAGAACCTGAACATAATAAAATCATTGGATATGGTTGTTACCTTTTCTAGCCCAAAAGAGCTCCATATTCTCCTGGCAATGGAGTTAACAGCGTAGAATGGCATTTTGTATCCAACGAAGAACCCCACCATGCATCTGGACCAAATTTCTTCATCAGCCAGTTGCATGTCCCTTGGGATCTTTAGAGTGCTACCTGCAGGTTGGCGGGGAAGTTGCTCAGGAGAGCAACGTGTGCTTGAATCCGATACCTTAACCTTCTCAGCCCATGTGCTGGCTTTTGAGGGTTGGCTTTTTGCATGTGACATCGTCGAATCTTCTCAGGCCTGTGAAGAAAAAAAGATATAGAAAGGGACAAGAAAAAAAATTGTGGCTGCAAAAGTGGCGTATGGATTTGTGTCTGTGAAGAAAAAAGAGGTTGGGTTGTGTGGTTGAGAAAAGGATGAAAGTTTGACGGCGGTATGGTTTTTTTTCCTTGGGATGTGATGGAGAAGACAGGCGGCGGACAAAAAGATGAAATTTTTGAGGAACAGGTGGCTGTGAACTAGGTAGTTTGAGATTAGAAAAAGGTTTTCGGTGGATTTTGGTTAGAACTAGGCTAGGAAAACAGGTGGCCGACAAGATTATCTCCGACGGCGCTGGGATTTTTTGAGAGAATTCGGAGAACCCCATCTCACTAACTTCTCTCTAGAAACCAACATTGTGTCTCCCCCTCCCTAAACCCTAAACCCTAAACCCTAAAACCCTAAACCCTAAACCCTAAACCCTAAACCCTAAACCCTAAACCCTAAACCCTAAAACCCTAAACCCTAAACCCTAAACCCTAAACCCTAAACCCTAAACCCTAAACCCTAAACCCTAAACCCTAAAACCCTAAACCCTAAACCCTAAACCCTAAACCCTAAACCCTAAACCCTAAACCCTAAAACCCTAAACCCTAAACCCTAAACCCTTAACCCTAAACCCTAAACCCGAAACCCGAAACCCGAAACCCGAAACCCGAAACCCTAAACCCGAAACCCGAAACCCGAAACCCGAAACCCGAAACCCCAAACCCCAAACCCCAAACCCCAAACCCAAACCCCAAACCCCAAACCCCAAACCCCAAACCCCAAACCCCAAACCCTAAAACCCTAAACCCTAAAACCCTAAACCCTAAACCCTAAACCTCAAACCCTAAACTGCAATCGCCAAAGTGATTGATGCTATTCCTCTTAATATTTGTCTTAATGATTAGTAGTCTCATTTGGAATATAAGGGGGATAGCTGGTAAGACTGATCTTCGCCGTCTTAAGAATCTCATTAAAATGCATCGGCCAAAAATTATTACCATTATTGAACCAATGGTTGATTTGGATAGAATTGCTTTCTTTACTCGCACATTAGGTTTTGCTAACTCTATGGCCAATTGTGCTAATAAAATTTGGATCTTTTGGGTAGAGGACTTAACTGTTAATTTATTCAAAGATCACAACCAGTGTCTTACCGTCTCTATCAATACGCCTTGGTTACCTAAGTCCTTCTTTATCTCCTTTGTCTATGCTAAGAACTTAAGGTCGGAGAGGAGAATCTTATGGGATGAATTGTGTGAGGTTTAGGAGTATCACGGACATATTCTCTATCCTGAGTAATTTTGAAGAAATTCTGGAAAAATTGTAAAAACATGTACTGTTCAGATTTGTACGGACAATTGGGCAAAAAATATGAGAACAGGTACTGTAGCGATCAAAATAATTTGAACCAAACAAACAAAAAAAACCCAAACAAACCAAACAAAAAACAAAAAACCCAAAAACAAAACCAAACCCAAACCAAACGAAACCAAAAGACAAACAAGAAACCAAACCAAACCAAACAAAAAAAACCCAAACCAAAAACAAACAAACAAAAACCAAACCCAAACCAAACCAAAAAAAAACAAACCAAACAAAAAAACAAACCAAACAAAAAATAAATCAAAGACCCAAACCAAACAAACCAAACAAAACCCAAACCAAACCAAACCCAAACCAAACAAACCAAACCAAAAAAAACAAACCAAATCAAACCAAAAACCAAAGCAAACCAAAAAACCTAAACCAAACCAAAACCAAAACCCAAACCAAACCAAACAAATAAACAAATAAACAAAAAAACCCAAACCAAACAAAACAAAACCAAACCATACCAAACCAAAAATCCCAAACCAAAAAACCAAACAAACCAAAAACCAAAACAAACCAAACCAAACCAAAAACCCAAAACAAAAACAAAAAAAAAAAACCCCAAACCAAACAAACAAACCAAAAAAAAACAAAACAAACCCAAACAAAAAACAAAACAAACCCAAACCAAACCAAACAATGAACTGCTTAACGTAAAACTATGATTGAAAGGTAGGATCAGCAGTGAAAAAATATACATTATTTATCATAAATGAATTCCTTAAATGGAATTTAAAGGGTGTTTTGTCGGGGTGCGTGCTTGGAAAGAAAAGGGTTTCATTTTGCCTCACATATATAAATATAGGTATTAGAGTTGGGTTTTCTCACTCATAATTCTCTCCCTGGAAACTCTCTCACTTTCTTTTTTCCTCTTTGATTTTTTGTTGTTATTGGCCGATCATCATCTTCATCAACTTTTCTGTTCCCTATCCCGTCAAATCCAAACCTCTCTGATCTCTACCCATCTCTCTTTTACTGGGCACGTCACCATCAAAAAATAATTATTTCCTGTCGCGTCTCCTGTGGATCACCGTATTTTAGAGGGAAGTGGGTGGATTTGAGAATCAAGAAAGGAAATTTTCTTATTTCAAAACAAGGAGAGACCGAGAGAGAGAGCAGGATAGGGACGGGGACAGGGACCCTAGCTAGGGGGCTGATTTTCGTATTTCAAAACCAGGAGAGAGAGAGAGAGAGAGAGATGTACAGGGCAGGCATCACAGGCCTAATGCCTAGCCTGGGTGTTCCATGATGATATTTATGATACAGATGAGAGAGAGAGAGAGAGAGAGAGAGGTATAGGGACAGTGTTTTGAGTTTGGTAAGAGGAATCACTTTTTTTTGCTGTTTACAGGCTACCGAGTGACAAAATATTTTGTTTTGTTTTTGTAATGGGACAGTGTTTTCTTTTTATTTATAGTAATTATTATTGAATATTAGTCCTATATAGCACTAGTTTCACTATTTGAAAACATTGTGATAAAAGAGAAGAACGCATTTTGTTAGTGTAATAAATTTCTCTACTTGACGTTGAAGACAAATTATTTAATGATTCTGCAATAATTTTCAGAGGTAAAATCTGTTTCACTGTGTTGAATAATTGCTTGATCAAGGAAAAATGATTGATTGTATATATGCAGACATAATTGAAATATTGTTTGATTAAGGAGAAAATATTGATTGTTCATGTTAAATCTGTTTCACTGTGTCCAGTAAAAGGTCACTCTACTATTATTGATTATAAATTTTACTAGTTGTCATTCTTGAATCATATGATTTTTGTTCCAACAATGTTATGGAGTTTACCAGCACAAGCTAGCTGATGGCCTTGTGCGTCTTACTCAGGGAACCACCTTAATATCATATGCAAGTGACATTAATTATTCTATATTCATGAATTTTAAATGTGTTTTGATGGCCACCCACCTTTGATATTTCACATTTCGTTTGGTGCTTGTAATTTTTGTATGTAATAGCTTCAAGTTTGATGATATTTGATAATACAGATGGTTTTATAATTTTTATTTGCATGAAATTTTTCAGCCCTTCCAAACAAGAATCGTCTGCAAGAGTACACACAAAAATCATCTTTACAGCTCCCTGTATATCAAACTTTCAATGAAGGACCTGCACATATGCTAAGGTTTAGATCGACTGTGTTTGTAGATGGAGCACAGTATACCTCTCGAAAAACTTTCTTATCGAAAAGCAGCTGAACAAGATGTTGCAAACCTCGCACTTGAGAGTATCCTAAAAGGAGTAAAGGATGAAGAAATGTAAGGCTAATACTCATTTAAATGGGGCTCGTTGAGTGAGGATCAATTTGTCCCAAAATCCAAGGCTAACACCCCCTCCAAAAACAAAGTTCAATCATGTTTCGGGGAAAAGTCTATTACCCATAAATTTTAAATCTAATACCAACTAAAAATGGCTTGGATATGAACAAGGTTAGAAATCTAAGGCGAATACTCATTTAAATGGGCCTCGTCGAGTCAGGATCAATTTGTCCGAAAATCCAAGGCTAACACCCCCTCCAAAAACCAAGTTCAACCATGTTTGGGGGAAAAGTGTATTACCCATAAATTTGAGGTCTAATACCAAAACTAAAAGGTCTTGGATATGAACAAGGTTAGAAATGTAAGGCTAATACTCATTTAAATGGGGCTCGTCGAGTCAGGATCAATTTGTCCGAAAATCCAAGCCTAACATCCCCTCCAAAAACAAAGTTCAATCATGTTTGGGGGAAAAGTCTATTACCCATAAATTTGATGTCTAATACCAACTAAAAAGGGCTTGGATATGAACAAGGTTAGAAATGTAAGGCTAATACTCATTTAAATGGGGCTCGTCGAGTCAGGATCAATTTGTCCGAAAATCCAAGGCTAACACCCCCTCCAAAAACCAAGTTCAACCATGTTTGGGGGAAAAGTGTATTACCCATAAATTTGAAGTCTAATAAAAAAACTAAAATGACTTGGATATGAACAAGGTAAAAAATGTAAGGCTAATACTCATTTAAATGGGGCTCGTCGAGTCAGAATCAATTTTTCCGAAAATCCAAGGCTAACACCCCCTCCAAAACCAAAGTTCAACCATGTTTGGGGGAAAAGTGTATTACCCATAAATTTGAAGTCTAATAACAACTAAAAAGGGCTTGTATATGAACAAGGTTATATATGTAAGGCTAATACTCACTTAAATGCGGCTCGTTGAGTGAGGATCAATTTGTCCCAAAATCCAAGGCTAACTCCCCCTCCAAAAACAAAGTTCAATCATGTTTGGGGGAAAAGTCTATTACCCATAAATTTTAAGTCTAATACCAACTAAAAATGGCTTGGATATGAACAAGGTTAGAAATCTAAGGCTAATACTCATTTAAATGGGGCTCGTCGAGTCAGGATCAATTTGTCCGAAAATCCAAGGCTAACACCCCCTCCAAAAACCAAGTTCAACCATGTTTGGGGGAAAAGTGTATTACCCATAAATTTGAAGTCTAATGCCAAAACTAAAAGGTCTTGGGTATGAACAAGGTTAGAATTGTAAGGCTAATACTCATTTAAATGGGGCTCGTCGAGTCAGGATCAATTTGTCTAAAAATCCAAGGCTAACACCCCCTCCAAAAACCAAGTTCAACCATGTTTGGGGGAAAAGTGTATTACCCATAAATTTGAAGTCTAATATAAAAACTAAAATGACTTGGATATGAACAAGGTTAGAAATGTAAGGCTAATACTCATTTAAATGGGGCTCGTCGAGTCAGGATCAATTTGTCCGAAAATCCAAGGCTAACACCCCCTCCAAAAACAAAGTTCAATCATGTTTGGGGGAAAAGTCTAATACCCATAAATTTGAAGTCTAATAACAACTAAAAAGGGCTTGTATATGAACAAGGTTATATATCTAAGGCTAATACTCATTTAAATGGGGCTCGTCGGGTCAGGATCAATTTGTCCGAAAATCCAAGGCTAACACCCCCTCCAAAAACCAAGTTCAACCATGTTTGGGGGAAAAGTGTATTACCCATAAATTTGAGGTCTAATACCAAAACTAAAAGGTCTTGGATATGAACAAGGTTAGAAATGTAAGGCTAATACTCATTTAAATGGGGCTCGTCGAGTCAGGATCAATTTGTCCGAAAATCCAAGGCTAACATCCCCTCCAAAAACAAAGTTCAATCATGTTTGGGGGAAAAGTCTATTACCCATAAATTTGAAGTCTAATACCAACTAAAAAGGGCTTGGATATGAACAAGGTTAGAAATGTAAGGCTAATACTCATTTAAATGGGGCTCGTCGAGTCAGGATCAATTTGTCCGAAAATCCAAGGCTAACACCCCCTCCAAAAACCAAGTTCAACCATGTTTGGGGGAAAAGTGTATTACCCATAAATTTGAAGTCTAATAAAAAAACTAAAATGACTTGGATATGAACAAGGTAAAAAATGTAAGGCTAATACTCATTTAAATGGGGCTCGTCGAGTCAGAATCAATTTTTCCGAAAATCCAAGGCTAACACCCCCTCCAAAAACAAAGTTCAACCATGTGTGGGGGAAAAGTGTATTACCCATAAATTTGAAGTCTAATAACAACTAAAAAGGGCTTGTATATGAACAAGGTTATATATCTAAGGCTAATACTCACTTAAATGCGGCTCGTTGAGTGAGGATCAATTTGTCCCAAAATCCAAGGCTAACTCCCCCTCCAAAAACAAAGTTCAATCATGTTTGGGGGAAAAGTCTATTACCCATAAATTTTAAGTCTAATACCAACTAAAAATGGCTTGGATATGAACAAGGTTAGAAATCTAAGGCTAATACTCATTTAAATGGGGCTCGTCGAGTCAGGATCAATTTGTCCGAAAATCCAAGGCTAACACCCCCTCCAAAAACCAAGTTCAACCATGTTTGGGGGAAAAGTGTATTACCCATAAATTTGAAGTCTAATGCCAAAACTAAAAGGTCTTGGGTATGAACAAGGTTAGAATTGTAAGGCTAATACTCATTTAAATGGGGCTCGTCGAGTCAGGATCAATTTGTCTAAAAATCCAAGGCTAACACCCCCTCCAAAAACCAAGTTCAACCATGTTTGGGGGAAAAGTGTATTACCCATAAATTTGAAGTCTAATATAAAAACTAAAATGACTTGGATATGAACAAGGTTAGAAATGTAAGGCTAATACTCATTTAAATGGGGCTCGTCGAGTCAGGATCAATTTGTCCGAAAATCCAAGGCTAACACCCCCTCCAAAAACAAAGTTCAATCATGTTTGGGGGAAAAGTCTATTACCCATAAATTTTAAGTCTAATACCAGCTAAAAATGGCTTGGATATGAACAAGGTTAGAAATCTAAGGCTAATACTCATTTAAATGGGGCTCGTCGAGTTAGGATCAATTTGTCCGAAAATCCAAGGCTACCACCCCCTCCAAAAACAAAGTTCAATCATATTTGGGGGAAAAGTGTATTACCCATAAATTTGAAGTCTAATACCAAATAAAAGGTCTTGGATATGAACAAGGTTAGAATTGTAAGGCTAATACTCATTTAAATCGGGCTCGTCGAGTTAGGATCAATTTGTCCGAAAATCCTAGGCTAACATCCCCTCCAAAAACAAAGTTCAACCATGTTTGGGGGAAAAGTGTATTACCCATAAATTTGAAGTCTAATATAAAAACTAAAATGACTTGGATATGAACAAGGTTAGAAATGTAAGGCTAATACTCATTTAAATGGGTCTCGTTGAGTGAGAATCAATTTGTCCCAAAATCCAAGGCTAACACCCCCTCCAAAAACAAAGTTCAATCATGTTTGGGGGAAAAGTCTATTACCCATAAATTTGAAGTCTAATACCAACTAAAAATGTCTTGGATATGAACAAGGTTAGAAATCTAAGGCTAATACTCATTTAAATGGGGCTCGTCGAGTCAGGATCAATTTGTCCGAAAATCCAAAGCTAACACCCCCTCCAAAAACAAAGTTCAACCATGTTTGGGGGAAAAGTGTATTACCCATAAATTTGAAGTCTAATATAAAAACTAAAATGACTTGGATATGAACAAGGTTAGAAATGTAAGGCTAATACTCATTTAAATGGGGCTCGTTGAGTGAGGATCAATTTGTCCCAAAATCCAAGGCTAACACCCCCTCCAAAAACAAAGTTCAATCATGTTTGGGGGAAAAGTCTATTACCCATAAATTTTAAGTCTAATACCAACTAAAAATGGCTTGGATATAAACAAGGTTATAAATCTAAGGCTAATACTCATTTAAATGGGGCTCGTCGAGTTAGGATCAATTTGTCCGAAAATCCAAGGCTACCACCCCCTCCAAAAACAAAGTTCAATCATGTTTGGGGGAAAAGTCTATTACCCATAAATTTTAAGTCTAATACCAACTAAAAGGTCTTGGATATGAACAAGGTTAGAATTGTAAGGCTAATACTCAATTAAATCGGGCTCGTCGAGTCAGGATCAATTTGTCCGAAAATCCTAGGCTAACACCCCCTCCAAAAACAAAGTTCAACCATGTTTGGGGGAAAAGTGTATTACCCATAAATTTGAAGTCTAATATCAAAACTAAAATGACTTGGATATGAACAAGGTTAGAAATGTAAGGCTAATACTCATTTAAATGGGGCTCGTCGAGGTAGGATCAATTTGTCCAAAAATCAAAGGCTAACACCCCCTCCAAAAACAAAGTTCAATCATGTTTGGGGGAAAAGTCTATTACCCATAAATTTTAAGTCTAATACCAACTAAAAGGTCTTGGATATGAACAAGGTTAGAATTGTAAGGCTAATACTCATTTAAATGGGGCTCGTCGAGTCAGGATCAATTTGTCCAAAAATCCAAGGCTAACACCCCCTCCAAAAACAAAGTTCAATCATGTTTGGGGGAAAAGTCTATTACCCATAAATTTGAAGTCTAATAACAACTAAAAAGGGCTTGTATATGAACAAGGTTATATATCTAAGGCTAATACTCATTTAAATGCGGCTCGTCGAGTCGGGATCAATTTGTCCGAAAATCCAAGCCTAACACCCCCTCCAAAAACAAAGTTCAACCATGTTTGGGGGAAAAGTGTATTACCCATAAATTTGAAGTCTAATAACAACTAAAAAGGGCTTGTATATGAACAAGGTTATATATCTAAGGCTAATACTCACTTAAATGCGGCTCGTTGAGTGAGGATCAATTTGTCCGAAAATCCAAGGCTAACACCCCCTCCAAAAACCAAGTTCAACCATGTTTGGGGGAAAAGTGTATTACCCATAAATTTGAAGTCTAATATAAAAACTAAAAATGGCTTGGATATGAACAAGGTTAGAAATCTAAGGCTAATACTCATTTAAATGGGGCTCGTCGAGTCAGGATCAATTTGTTCGAAAATCCAAGGCTAACACCCCCTTTAAAAACCAAGTTCAACCATGTTTGGGGGAAAAGTGTATTACCCATAAATTTGAAGTCTAATGCCAAAACTAAAAGGTCTTGGGTATGAACAAGGTTAGAAATGTAAGGGTAATACTCATTTAAATGGGGCTCGTCGAGTCAGGATCAATTTGTCCGAAAATCCAAGGCTAACACCCCCTCCAAAAACCAAGTTCAACCATGTTTGGGGGAAAAGTGTATTACCCATAAATTTGAAGTCTAATATAAAAACTAAAAGGTCTTGGATATGGACAAGGTTAGAAATGTAAAGCTAATACTCATTTAAATGGGGCTCGTCGAGTCAGGATCAATTTGTCCGAAAATCCAAGGCTAACACCCCCTCCAAAAACAAAGTTCAATCATGTTTGGGGGAAAACTCTATTACCCATAAATTTGAAGTCTAATAACAGCTAAAAAGGGCTTGTATATGAACAAGGTTATATATCTAAGGCTAATACTCATTTAAATGGGGCACGTCGAGTCAGGATCAATTTGTCCGAAAATCCAAGGCTAACACCCCCTCCAAAAACAAAGTTGAACCATGTTTGGGGGAAAAGTGTATTACCCATAAATTTGAAGTCTAATATAAAAACTAAAATGACTTGGATATGAACAAGGTTAGAAATGTAAGGCTAATACTCATTTAAATGGGGCTCGTCGAGTCAGGATCAATTTGTCCGAAAATCCAAGGCTAACACCCCCTCCAAAAACCAAGTTCAACCATGTTTGGGGGAAAAGTGTATTACCCATAAATTTGAAGTCTAATGTCAAAACTAAAAGGTCTTGGATATGAACAAGGTTAGAAATGTAAGGCTAATACTCATTTAAATGGGGATCGTCGAGGCAGGATCAATTTGTCCGAAAATCCAAGGCTAACACCCCCTCCAAAAACAAAGTTCAATCATGTTTTGGGGAAAAGTCTATTACCCATAAATTTGAAGTCTAATAACAACTAAAAAGGGCTTGGATATGAACAAGGTTATATATCTAAGGCTAATACTCATTTAAATGGGGTTTATCGAGTCAGGATCAATTTGTCCAAAATCCAAGGCTAACACCCCCTCCAAAATCCAAGTTCAACCATGTTTGGGGAGAAGTGTATTACCCATAAATTTGAGGTCTAATACCAAAACTAAAAGGTCTTGGATATGAAAAAGGTTAGAATTGTAAGGCTAATACTCATTTAAATGGGGCTCGTCGAGTCAGGATCAATTTGTCCGAAAATCCAAGGCTAACACCCCCTCCAAAAACAAAGTTCAATCATGTTTGGGGGAAAAGTCTATTACCCATAAATTTGAAGTCTAATAACAACTAAAAAGGGCTTGTATATGAACAAGGTTATATATATAAGGCTAATACTCATTTAAATGCGGCTCGTCGAATCGGGATCAATTTGTCCGAAAATCCAAGCCTAACACCCCCTCCAAAAACAAAGTTCAACCATGTTTGGGGGAAAAGTGTATTACCCATAAATTTGAAGTCTAATATAAAAACTAAAATGACTTGGATATGAACAAGGTTAGAAATGTAAGGTTAATACTCATTTAAATGGGGCTCGTCGAGTCAGGATCAATTTGTCCGAAAATCCAAGGCTAACACCCCCTCCAAAAACCAAGTTCAACCATGTTTGGGGGAAAAGTGTATTACCCATAAATTTGAAGTCTAATATAAAACTAAAAATGGCTTGGATATGAACAAGGTTAGAAATCTAAGGCTAATACTCATTTAAATGGGGCTCGTCGAGTCAGGATCAATTTGTTCGAAAATCCAAGGCTAACACCCACTCCAAAAACCAAGTTCAACGATGTTTGGGGGAAAAGTGTATTACCCATAAATTTGAAGTCTAATGCCAAAACTAAAAGGTCTTGGGTATGAACAAGGTTAGAAATGTAAGGGTAATACTCATTTAAATGGGGCTCGTCGAGTCAGGATCAATTTGTCCGAAAATCCAAGGCTAACACCCCCTCCAAAAACCAAGTTCAACCATGTTTGGGGGAAAAGTGTATTACCCATAAATTTGAAGTCTAATATAAAAACTAAAAGGTCTTGGATATGAACAAGGTTAGAAATGTAAAGCTAATACTCATTTAAATGGGGCTCGTCGAGTCAGGATCAATTTGTCCGAAAATCCAAGGCTAACACCCCCTCCAAAAACAAAGTTCAATCATGTTTGGGGGAAAACTCTATTACCCATAAATTTGAAGTCTAATAACAGCTAAAAAGGGCTTGTATATGAACAAGGTTATATATCTAAGGCTAATACTCATTTAAATGGGGCACGTCGAGTCAGGATCAATTTGTCCGAAAATCCAAGGCTAACACCCCCTCCAAAAACAAAGTTGAACCATGTTTGGGGGAAAAGTGTATTACCCATAAATTTGAAGTCTAATATAAAAACTAAAATGACTTGGATATGAACAAGGTTAGAAATGTAAGGCTAATACTCATTTAAATGGGGCTCGTCGAGTCAGGATCAATTTGTCCGAAAATCCAAGGCTAACACCCCCTCCAAAAACCAAGTTCAACCATGTTTGGGGGAAAAGTGTATTACCCATAAATTTGAAGTCTAATGTCAAAACTAAAAGGTCTTGGATATGAACAAGGTTAGAAATGTAAGGCTAATACTCATTTAAATGGGGATCGTCGAGGCAGGATCAATTTGTCCGAAAATCCAAGGCTAACACCCCCTCCAAAAACAAAGTTCAATCATGTTTGGGGGAAAAGTCTATTACCCATAAATTTGAAGTCTAATAACAACTAAAAAGGGCTTGGATATGAACAAGGTTATATATCTAAGGCTAATACTCATTTAAATGGGGTTTATCGAGTCAGGATCAATTTGTCCAAAATCCAAGGCTAACACCCCCTCCAAAATCCAAGTTCAACCATGTTTGGGGAGAAGTGTATTACCCATAAATTTGAGGTCTAATACCAAAACTAAAAGGTCTTGGATATGAACAAGGTTAGAATTGTAAGGCTAATACTCATTTAAATGGGGCTCGTCGAGTCAGGATCAATTTGTCCGAAAATCCAAGGCTAACACCCCCTCCAAAAACAAAGTTCAATCATGTTTGGGGGAAAAGTCTATTACCCATAAATTTGAAGTCTAATAACAACTAAAAAGGGCTTGTATATGAACAAGGTTATATATATAAGGCTAATACTCATTTAAATGCGGCTCGTCGAATCGGGATCAATTTGTCCGAAAATCCAAGCCTAACACCCCCTCCAAAAACAAAGTTCAACCATGTTTGTGGGAAAAGTGTATTACCCATAAATTTGAAGTCTAATATAAAAACTAAAATGACTTGGATATGAACAAGGTTAGAAATGTAAGGTTAATACTCATTTAAATGGGGCTCGTCGAGTCAGGATCAATTTGTCCGAAAATCCAAGGCTAACACCCCCTCCAAAAACCAAGTTCAACCATGTTTGGGGGAAAAGTGTATTACCCATAAATTTGAAGTCTAATATAAAACTAAAAATGGCTTGGATATGAACAAGGTTAGAAATCTAAGGCTAATACTCATTTAAATGGGGCTCGTCGAGTCAGGATCAATTTGTTCGAAAATCCAAGGCTAACACCCACTCCAAAAACCAAGTTCAACGATGTTTGGGGGAAAAGTGTATTACCCATAAATTTGAAGTCTAATGCCAAAACTAAAAGGTCTTGGGTATGAACAAGGTTAGAAATGTAAGGGTAATACTCATTTAAATGGGGCTCGTCGAGTCAGGATCAATTTGTCCGAAAATCCAAGGTTAACACCCCCTCCAAAAACCAAGTTCAACCATGTTTGGGGGAAAAGTGTATTACCCATAAATTTGAAGTCTAATATAAAAACTAAAAGGTCTTGGATATGAACAAGGTTAGAAATGTAAAGCTAATACTCATTTAAATGGGGCTCGTCGAGTCAGGATCAATTTGTCCGAAAATCCAAGGCTAACACCCCCTCCAAAAACAAAGTTCAATCATGTTTGGGGGAAAACTCTATTACCCATAAATTTGAAGTCTAATAACAGCTAAAAAGGGCTTGTATATGAACAAGGTTATATATCTAAGGCTAATACTCATTTAAATGGGGCACGTCGAGTCAGGATCAATTTGTCCGAAAATCCAAGGCTAACACCCCCTCCAAAAACAAAGTTGAACCATGTTTGGGGTAAAAGTGTATTACCCATAAATTTGAAGTCTAATATAAAAACTAAAATGACTTGATTATGAACAAGGTTAGAAATGTAAGGCTAATACTCATTTAAATGGGGCTCGTCGAGTCAGGATCAATTTGTCCGAAAATCCAAGGCTAACACCCCCTCCAAAAACCAAGTTCAACCATGTTTGGGGGAAAAGTGTATTACCCATAAATTTGAAGTCTAATGTCAAAACTAAAAGGTCTTGGATATAAACAAGGTTAGAAATGTAAGGCTAATACTCATTTAAATGGGGATCGTCGAGGCAGGATCAATTTGTCCGAAAATCCAAGGCTAACACCCCCTCCAAAAACAAAGTTCAATCATGTTTGGGGGAAAAGTCTATTACCCATAAATTTGAAGTCTAATAACAAGTAAAAAGGGCTTGGATATGAACAAGGTTATATATCTAAGGCTAATACTCATTTAAATGGGGTTTATCGAGTCAGGATCAATTTGTCCAAAATCCAAGGCTAACACCCCCTCCAAAATCCAAGTTCAACCATGTTTGGGGAGAAGTGTATTACCCATAAATTTGAGGTCTAATACCAAAAGTAAAAGGTCTTGGATATGAACAAGGTTAGAATTGTAAGGCTAATACTCATTTAAATGGGGCTCGTCGAGTCAGGATCAATTTGTCCGAAAATCCAAGGCTAACACCCCCTCCAAAAACCAAGTTCAACCATGTTTGGGGGAAAAGTGTATTACCCATAAATTTGAAGTCTAATATAAAAACTAAAAGTGGCTTGGATATGAACAAGGTTAGAAATCTAAGGCTAATACTCATTTAAATGGGGCTCGTCGAGTCAGGATCAATTTGTTCGAAAATCCAAGGCTAACACCCCCTCCAAAAACCAAGTTCAACCATGTTTGGGGGAAAAGTGTATTACCCATAAATTTGAAGTCTAATGCCAAAACTAAAAGGTCTTGGGTATGAACAAGGTTAGAAATGTAAGGGTAATACTCATTTAAATGGGGCTCGTCGAGTCAGGATCAATTTGTCCGAAAATCCAAGGCTAACACCCCCTCCAAAAACCAAGTTCAACCATGTTTGGGGGAAAAGTGTATTACCCATAAATTTGAAGTCTAATATAAAAACTAAAAGGTCTTGGATATGAACAAGGTTAGAAATGTAAAGCTAATACTCATTTAAATGGGGCTCGTCGAGTCAGGATCAATTTGTCCGAAAATCCAAGGCTAACACCCCCTCCAAAAACAAAGTTCAATCATGTTTGGGGGAAAACTCTATTACCCATAAATTTGAAGTCTAATAACAGCTAAAAAGGGCTTATATATGAACAAGGTTATATATCTAAGGCTAATACTCATTTAAATGGGGCACGTCGAGTCAGGATCAATTTGTCCGAAAATCCAAGGCTAACACCCCCTCCAAAAACAAAGTTCAACCATGTTTGGGGGAAAAGTGTATTACCCATAAATTTGAAGTCTAATGCCAAAACTAAAAGGTCTTGGGTATGAACAAGGTTAGAAATGTAAGGGTAATACTCATTTAAATGGGGCTCGTCGAGTCAGGATCAATTTGTCCGAAAATCCAAGGCTAACACCCCCTCCAAAAACAAAGTTCAATCATGTTTGGGGGAAAAGCCTATTACCCATAAATTTTAAGTCTAATACCAACTAAAAATGGCTTGGATATGAACAAGGTTAGAAATCTAAGGCTAATACTCATTTAAATGGGGCTCGTCGAGTGACGATCAATTTGTCCGAAAATCCAAGGCTACCACCCCCTCCAAAAACAAAGTTCAATCATGTTTGGGGGAAAAGTGTATTACCCATAAATTTGAAGTCTAATACCAACTAAAAGGTCTTGGATATGAACAAGGTTAGAATGTTAAGGCTAAAAATCATTTAAATGGGGCTCGTCGAGTGAGGATCAATTTGTCCCAAAATCCAAGGCTAACACCCCCTCCAAAAACAAAGTTCAATCATGTTTGGGGGAAAAGTCTATTACCCATAAATTTTAAGTCTAATACCAACTAAAAATGGCTTGGATAAGAACAAGGTTAGAAATTTAAGGCTAATACTCATTTAAATGGGGCTCGTCGAGTCTGGATCAATTTGTCCGAAAATCCAAGGCTAACACCCCCTCCAAAAACCAAGTTCAACCATGTTTGGGGGAAAAGTGTATTACCCATAAATTTGAAGTCTAATATCAAAACTAAAAGGTCTTGGATATAAACAAGGTTAGAAATGTAAGGCTAATACTCATTTTAATGGGGCTCGTCGAGTCAGGATCAATTTGTCCGAAAATCCAAGGCTAACACCCCCTCCAAAAACAAAGTTCAATCATGTTTGAGGAAAAGTCTATTACCCATAAATTTGAAGTCTAATAACAACCAAAAAATGGATTGGATATGAACAAGGTTATATATCTAAGGCTAATACTCATTTAAATGGGGTTTATCGAGTCAGGATCAATTTGTCCAAAATCCAAGGCTAACTCCCCCTCCAAAATCCAAGTTCAACCATGATTGGGGGAAAAGTGTATTACCCATAAATTTGAAGTCTAATACCAACTAAAAGTTCTTGGATATGAACAAGGTTAGAATTGTAAGGCTAATACTCATTTAAATGGGGCTCGTCGAGTCATGATCAATTTGTCCGAAAATCCAAGGCTAACAACCCCTCCAAAAACCAAGTTCAACCATGTTTGGGGGAAAAGTGTATTACCCATAAATTTGAAGTCTAATATCAAAACTAAAGTTCTTGGATATGAACAAGGTTAGAATTGTAAGACTAATACTCATTTAAATGGGGCTCGTCGAATCAGGATCAATTTGTCCGAAAATCCAAGGCTAACACCCCCTCCAAAAACCAAGTTCAACCATGTTTGGGGGAAAAAGTGTATTACACATAAATTTGAAGTCTAATATCAAAACTAAAAGGTCTTGGATATGAACAAGGTTATATATCTAAGGCTAATACTCATTTAAATGGGGTTTGTCGAGTCAGGATCAATTTGTCCGAAAATCCAAGGCTAACAACCCCTCCAAAATCCAAGTTCAACCATGATTGGGGGAAAAGTGTATTACAAATAAATTTGAAGTCTAATACCAACTAAAAGTTCTTGGATATGAACAAGGTTAGAATTGTAAGGCTAATACTCATTTAAATGGGGCTCGTCGAGTCAGGATCAATTTGTCCGAAAATCCAAGGCTAACAACCCCTCCAAAAACCAAGTTCAACCATGTTTGGGGGAAAAGTGTATTACCCATAAATTTGAAGTCTAATATCAAAACTAAAGTTCTTGGATATGAACAAGGTTAGAATTGTAAGGCTAATACTCATTTAAATGGGGCTCGTCGAATAAGGATCAATTTGTCCGAAAATCCAAGCCTAACACCCCCTCCAAAAACCAAGTTCAACCATGTTTGGGGGAAAAAGTGTATTACCCATAAATTTGAAGTCTAATATCAAAACTAAAAGGTCTTGGTTATGAACAAGGTTATATATCTAAGGCTAATACTCATTTAAATGGGGTTTGTCGAGTCAGAATCAATTTGTCCAAAAATCCAAGGCTAACAACCCCTCCAAAAACCAAGTTCAATCATGTTTGGGGGAAAAGTGTATTACCCATAAATTTGAAGTCTAATACCAACTAAAAGGGCTTGGATATGAACAAGGTTAGAAATGTAAGGCTAATACTCATTTAAATGGGGCTCGTCGAGTCAGGATCAATTTGTCCGAAAATCCAAGGCTAACAACCCCTCCAAAAACCAAGTTCAACCATGTTTGGGGGAAAAGTGTATTACCCATAAATTTGAAGTCTAATATCAAAACTAAAGTTCTTGGATATGAACAAGGTTAGAATTGTAAGGCTAATACTCATTTAAATGGGGCTCGTCGAATAAGGATCAATTTGTCCGAAAATCCAAGGCTAACACCCCCTCCAAAAACCAAGTTCAACCATGTTTGGGGGAAAAAGTGTATTACCCATAAATTTGAAGTCTAATATCAAAACTAAAAGGTCTTGGATATGAACAAGGTTATATATCTAAGGCTAATACTCATTTAAATGGGGTTTGTCGAGTCAGAATCAATTTGTCCAAAAATCCAAAGCTAACAACCCCTCCAAAAACCAAGTTCAATCATGTTTGGGGGAAAAGTGTATTACCCATAAATTTGAAGTCTAATACCAACTAAAAGGTCTTGGATATGAACAAGGTTAGAATTTTAAGGCTAATACTCATTTAAATGGGGCTCGTCGAGTGAGGATCAATTTGTCCCAAAATCCAAGGCTAACACCCCCTCCAAAAACAAAGTTCAATCATGTTTGGGGGAAAAGCCTATTACCCATAAATTTTAAGTCTAATACCAACTAAAAATGGCTTGGATATGAACAAGGTTAGAAATCTAAGGCTAATACTCATTTAAATGGGGCTCGTCGAGTGACGATCAATTTGTCCGAAAATCGAAGGCTACCACCCCCTCCAAAAACAAAGTTCAATCATGTTTGGGGGAAAAGTGTATTACCCATAAATTTGAAGTCTAATACCAACTAAAAGGTCTTGGATATGAACAAGGTTAGAATGTTAAGGCTAAAACTCATTTAAATGGGGCTCATCGAGTCAGGATCAATTTGTCTGAAAATCCAACGCTAACACCCCTTTCAAAAACCAAGTTCAACCATGTTTAGGGGAAAAGTGTATTACCCATAAATTTGAAGTCTAATATCAAAACTAAAAGTTCTTGGATATGAACAAGGTTAGAAATGTAAGGCTAATACTCATTTAAATGGGGCTCGTCGAGTCAGGATTAATTTGTCCAAAAATCCAAGGCTAACACCCCCTCCAAAAACAAAGTTCAATCATGTTTGGGGGAAAAGTCTATTACCCATAAATTTGAAGTCTAATAACAGCTAAAAAGGGCTTGTATATGAACAAGGTTATATATCTAAGGCTAATACTCATTTAAATGGGGCTCGTCGAGTCAGGATCAATTTGTCCGAAAATCCAAGGCTAACACCCCCTCCAAAAACAAAGTTCAATCATGTTTGGGGGAAAAGTCTATTACCCATAAATTTGAAGTCTAATAACAGCTAAAAAGGGCTTGTGTATGAACAAGGTTATATATCTAAGGCTAATACTCATTTACATGGGGCTCGTCGAGTCAGGATCAATTTGTCCGAAAATCCAAGGCTAACACCCCCTCCAAAAACAAAGTTCAACCATGTTTGGGGGAAAAGTGTATTACCCATAAATTTGAAGTCTAATATAAAAACTAATATGACTTGGATATGAACAAGGTTAGAAATGTAAGGCTAATACTCATTTAAATGGGGCTCGTCGAGTGAGGATCAATTTGTCCCAAAATCCAAGGCTAACATCCCCTCCAAAAACAAAGTTCAATCATGTTTGGGGGAAAAGTCTATTACCCATAAATTTTAAGTCTAATACCAACTAAAAATGGCTTGGATATGAAAAAGGTTAGAAATTTAAGGCTAATACTCATTTAAATGGGGCTCGTCGAGTCTGGATCAATTTGTCCGAAAATCCAAGGCTAACACCCCCTCCAAAAACCAAGTTCAACCATGTTTGGGGGAAAAGTGTATTACCCATAAATTTGAAGTCTAATATCAAAACTAAAAGGTCTTGGATATAAACAAGGTTAGAAATGTAAGGCTAATACTCATTTTAATGGGGCTCGTCGAGTCAGGATCAATTTGTCCGAAAATCCAAGGCTAACACCCCCTCCAAAAACAAAGTTCAATCATGTTTGAGGAAAAGTCTATTACCCATAAATTTGAAGTCTAATAACAACCAAAAAATGGATTGGATATGAACAAGGTTATATATCTAAGGCTAATACTCATTTAAATGGGGTTTATCGAGTCAGGATCAATTTGTCCAAAATCCAAGGCTAACTCCCCCTCCAAAATCCAAGTTCAACCATGATTGGGGGAAAAGTGTATTACCCATAAATTTGAAGTCTAATACCAACTAAAAGTTCTTGGATATGAACAAGGTTAGAATTGTAAGGCTAATACTCATTTAAATGGGGCTCGTCGAGTCAGGATCAATTTGTCCGAAAATCCAAGGCTAACAACCCCTCCAAAAACCAAGTTCAACCATGTTTGGGGGAAAAGTGTATTACCCATAAATTTGAAGTCTAATATCAAAACTAAAGTTCTTGGATATGAACAAGGTTAGAATTGTAAGACTAATACTCATTTAAATGGGGCTCGTCGAATCAGGATCAATTTGTCCGAAAATCCAAGGCTAACACCCCCTCCAAAAACCAAGTTCAACCATATTTGGGGAAAAAAGTGTATTACCCATAAATTTGAAGTCTAATATCAAAACTAAAAGGTCTTGGATATGAACAAGGTTATATATCTAAGGCTAATACTCATTTAAATGGGGTTTGTCGAGTCAGGATCAATTTGTCCGAAAATCCAAGGCTAACAACCCCTCCAAAATCCAAGTTCAACCATGATTGGGGGAAAAGTGTATTACCCATAAATTTGAAGTCTAATACCAACTAAAAGTTCTTAGATATGAACAAGGTTAGAATTGTAAGGATAATACTCATTTAAATGGGGCTCGTCGAGTCAGGATCAATTTGTCCGAAAATCCAAGGCTAACAACCCCTCCAAAAACCAAGTTCAACCATGTTTGGGGGAAAAGTGTATTACCCATAAATTTGAAGTCTAATATCAAAACTAAAGTTCTTGGATATGAACAAGGTTAGAATTGTAAGGCTAATACTCATTTAAATGGGGCTCGTCGAATCAGGATCAATTTGTCCGAAAATCCAAGCCTAACACCCCCTCCAAAAACCAAGTTCAACCATGTTTGGGGGAAAAAGTGTATTACCCATAAATTTGAAGTCTAATATCAAAACTAAAAGGTCTTGGATATGAACAAGGTTATATATCTAAGGCTAATACTCATTTAAATGGGGTTTGTCGAGTCAGAATCAATTTGTCCAAAAATCCAAAGCTAACAACCCCTCCAAAAACCAAGTTCAATCATGTTTGGGGGAAAAGTGTATTACCCATAAATTTGAAGTCTAATACCAACTAAAATGACTTGGATATGAACAAGGTTAGAAATGTAAGGCTAATACTCATTTAAATGGGGCTCGTCGAGTCAGGATCAATTTGTCCGAAAATCCAAGGCTAACAACCCCTCCAAAAACCAAGTTCAACCATGTTTGGGGGAAAAGTGTATTACCCATAAATTTGAAGTCTAATATCAAAACTAAAGTTCTTGGATATGAACAAGGTTAGAATTGTAAGGCTAATACTCATTTAAATGGGGCTCGTCGAATAAGGATCAATTTGTCCGAAAATCCAAGCCTAACACCCCCTCCAAAAACCAAGTTCAACCATGTTTGGGGGAAAAAGTGTATTACCCATAAATTTGAAGTCTAATATCAAAACTAAAAGGTCTTGGATATGAACAAGGTTATATATCTAAGGCTAATACTCATTTAAATGGGGTTTGTCGAGTCAGAATCAATTTGTCCAAAAATCCAAGGCTAACAACCCCTCCAAAAACCAAGTTCAATCATGTTTGGGGGAAAAGTGTATTACCCATAAATTTGAAGTCTAATACCAACTAAAAGAGCTTGGATATGAACAAGGTTAGAAATGTAAGGCTAATACTCATTTAAATGGGGCTCGTCGAGTCAGGATCAATTTGTCCGAAAATCCAAGGCTAACAACCCCTCCAAAAACCAAGTTCAACCATGTTTGGGGGAAAAGTGTATTACCCATAAATTTGAAGTCTAATATCAAAACTAAAGTTCTTGGATATGAACAAGGTTAGAATTGTAAGGCTAATACTCATTTTAATGGGGCTCGTCGAGTCAGGATCAATTTGTCCGAAAATCCAAGGCTAACACCCCCTCCAAAAACAAAGTTCAATCATGTTTGAGGAAAAGTCTATTACCCATAAATTTGAAGTCTAATAACAACCAAAAAATGGCTTGGATATGAACAAGGTTATATATCTAAGGCTAATACTCATTTAAATTGGGTTTATCGAGTCAGGATCAATTTGTCCAAAATCCAAGGCTAACTCCCCCTCCAAAATCCAAGTTCAACCATGATTGGGGGAAAAGTGTATTACCCATAAATTTGAAGTCTAATACCAACTAAAAGTTCTTGGATATGAACAAGGTTAGAATTGTAAGTCTAATACTCATTTAAATGGGGCTCGTCGAGTCAGGATCAATTTGTCCGAAAATCCAAGGCTAACAACCCCTCCAAAAACCAAGTTCAACCATGTTTGGGGGAAAAGTGTATTACCCATAAATTTGAAGTCTAATATCAAAACTAAAGTTCTTGGATATGAACAAGGTTAGAATTGTAAGGCTAATACTCATTTAAATGGGGCTCGTCGAATCAGGATCAATTTGTCCGAAAATCCAAGGCTAACACCCCCTCCAAAAACCAAGTTCAACCATGTTTGGGGGAAAAAGTGTATTACCCATAAATTAGAAGTCTAATATCAAAACTAAAAGGTCTTGGATATGAACAAGGTTATATATCTAAGGCTAATACTCATTTAAATAGGGTTTGTCGAGTCAGAATCAATTTGTCCAAAAATCCAAGGCTAACAACCCCTCCAAAAACCAAGTTCAATCATGTTTGGGGGAAAAGTGTATTACCCATAAATTTGAAGTCTAATAACAGCTAAAAAGGGCTTGTGTATGAACAAGGTTATATATCTAAGGCTAATACTCATTTACATGGGGCTCGTCGAGTCAGGATCAATTTGTCCGAAAATCCAAGGCTAACACCCCCTCCAAAAACAAAGTTCAACCATGTTTGGGGGAAAAGTGTATTACCCATAAATTTGAAGTCTAATATAAAAACTAATATGACTTGGATATGAACAAGGTTAGAAATGTAAGGCTAATACTCATTTAAATGGGGCTCGTCGAGTGAGGATCAATTTGTCCCAAAATCCAAGGCTAACACCCCCTCCAAAAACAAAGTTCAATCATGTTTGGGGGAAAAGTCTATTACCCATAAATTTTAAGTCTAATACCAACTAAAAATGGCTTGGATATGAACAAGGTTAGAAATTTAAGGCTAATACTCATTTAAATGGGGCTCGTCGAGTCTGGATCAATTTGTCCGAAAATCCAAGGCTAACACCCCCCCCAAAAACCAAGTTCAACCATGTTTGGGGGAAAAGTGTATTACCCATAAATTTGAAGTCTAATATCAAAACTAAAAGGTCTTGGATATAAACAAGGTTAGAAATGTAAGGCTAATACTCATTTTAATGGGGCTCGTCGAGTCAGGATCAATTTGTCCGAAAATCCAAGGCTAACACCCCCTCCAAAAACAAAGTTCAATCATGTTTGAGGAAAAGTTTATTACCCATAAATTTGAAGTCTAATAACAACCAAAAAATGGCTTGGATATGAACAAGGTTATATATCTAAGGCTAATACTCATTTAAATGGGGTTTATCGAGTCAGGATCAATTTGTCCAAAATCCAAGGCTAACTCCCCCTCCAAAATCCAAGTTCAACCATGATTGGGGGAAAAGTGTATTACCCATAAATTTGAAGTCTAATACCAACTAAAAGTTCTTGGATATGAACAAGGTTAGAATTGTAAGGCTAATACTCATTTAAATGGGGCTCGTCGAGTCAGGATCAATTTGTCCGAAAATCCAAGGCTAACAACCCCTCCAAAAACCAAGTTAAACCATGTTTGGGGGAAAAGTGTATTACCCATAAATTTGAAGTCTAATATCAAAACTAAAGTTCTTGGATATGAACAAGGTTAGAATTGTAAGGCTAATACTCATTTAAATGGGGCTCGTCGAATCAGGATCAATTTGTCCGAAAATCCAAGGCTAACAACCCCTCCAAAAACCAAGTTCAACCATGTTTGGGGGAAAAGTGTATTACCCATAAATTTGAAGTCTAATATTAAAACTAAAGTTCATGGATATGAACAAGGTTAGAATTGTAAGGCTAATACTCATTTTAATGGGGCTCGTCGAGTCAGGATCAATTTGTCCGAAAATCCAAGGCTAACACCCCCTCCAAAAACAAAGTTCAATCATGTTTGAGGAAAAGTCTATTACCCATAAATTTGAAGTCTAATAACAACCAAAAAATGGCTTGGATATGAACAAGGTTATATATCTAAGGCTAATACTCATTTAAATTGGGTTTATCGAGTCAGGATCAATTTGTCCAAAATCCAAGGCTAACTCCCCCTCCAAAATCCAAGTTCAACCATGATTGGGGGAAAAGTGTATTACCCATAAATTTGAAGTCTAATACCAACTAATAGTTCTTGGATATGAACAAGGTTAGAATTGTAAGTCTAATACTCATTTAAATGGGGCTCGTCGAGTCAGGATCAATTTGTCCGAAAATCCAAGGCTAACTCCCCCTCCAAAAACCAAGTTCAATCATGTTTGGGGGAAAAGTGTATTACCCATAAATTTGAAGTCTAATACCAACTAAAAGGGCTTGGATATGAACAAGGTTAGAAATGTAAGGCTAATACTCATTTAAATGGGGCTCGTCGATTGAGGATCAATTTGTCCCAAAATCCAAGGCTAACACCCCCTCCAAAAACAAAGTTCAATCATGTTTGGGGGAAAAGTCTATTACCCATAAATTTGAAGTCTAATAACAACTAAAAATGGCTTGGATATGAACAAGGTTATATATCTAAGGCTAATACTCATTTAAATGGGGCTCGTCGAGTCAGGATCAATTTGTCCGAAAATCCAAGCCTAACACCCCCTCCAAAATCCAAGTTCAACCATGTTTGGGGGAAAAGTGTATTACCCATAAATTTGAAGTCTAATATCAAAACTAAAGTTCTTGGATATGAACAAGGTTAGAATTGTAAGGCTAATACTCATTTAAATGGGGCTCGTCGAATCAGGATCAATTTGTCCGAAAATCCAAGGCTAACACCCCCTCCAAAAACCAAGTTCAACCATGTTTGGGGGAAAAAGTGTATTACCCATAAATTTGAAGTCTAATATCAAAACTAAAAGGTCTTGGATATGAACAAGGTTATATATCTAAGGCTAATACTCATTTAAATGGGGTTTGTCGAGTCAGAATCAATTTGTCCAAAAATCCAAGGCTAACAACCCCTCCAAAAACCAAGTTCAATCATGTTTGGGGGAAAAGTGTATTACCCATAAATTTGAAGTCTAATACCAACTAAAAGGGCTTGGATATGAACAAGGTTAGAAATGTAAGGCCAATACTCATTTAAATGGGGCTCGTCGAGTCAGGATTAATTTGTCCGAAAATCCAAGGCTAACACCCCCTCCAAAAACCAAGTTCAACCATGTTTGGGGGAAAAGCGTATTACCCATAAATTTGAAGTCTAATATCAAAACTAAAAGGTCTTGGATATGAACAAGGTTATAAATCTAAGGCTAGTACTCATTTAAATGGGGCTCGTCGAGTCAGGATCAATTTGTCCGAAAATCCAAGGCTAACACTCCCTCCAAAAACCAAGTTCAACCATGTTTGGGGGAAAAGTGTATTACCCTTAAATTTGAAGTCTAATACCAACTAAAAGGTCTTGGATATGAACAAGGTTAGAATTTTAAGGCTAATACTCATTTAAATGGGGCTCGTCGAGTGAGGATCAATTTGTCCCAAAATCCAAGGCTAACACCCCCTCCAAAAACAAAGTTCAATCATGTTTGGGGGAAAAGCCTATTACCCATAAATTTTAAGTCTAATACCAACTAAAAATGGCTTGGATATGAACAAGGTTAGAAATCTAAGGCTAATACTCATTTAAATGGGGCTCGTCGAGTGACGATCAATTTGTCCGAAAATCCAAGGCTACCACCCCCTCCAAAAACAAAGTTCAATCATGTTTGGGGGAAAAGTGTATTACCCATAAATTTGAAGTCTAATATTAAAACTAAAGTTCATGGATATGAACAAGGTTAGAATTGTAAGGCTAATACTCATTTTAATGGGGCTCGTCGAGTCAGGATCAATTTGTCCGAAAATCCAAGGCTAACACCCCCTCCAAAAACAAAGTTCAATCATGTTTGAGGAAAAGTCTATTACCCATAAATTTGAAGTCTAATAACAACCAAAAAATGGCTTGGATATGAACAAGGTTATATATCTAAGGCTAATACTCATTTAAATTGGGTTTATCGAGTCAGGATCAATTTGTCCAAAATCCAAGGCTAACTCCCCCTCCAAAATCCAAGTTCAACCATGATTGGGGGAAAAGTGTATTACCCATAAATTTGAAGTCTAATACCAACTAATAGTTCTTGGATATGAACAAGGTTAGAATTGTAAGTCTAATACTCATTTAAATGGGGCTCGTCGAGTCAGGATCAATTTGTCCGAAAATCCAAGGCTAACTCCCCCTCCAAAAACCAAGTTCAATCATGTTTGGGGGAAAAGTGTATTACCCATAAATTTGAAGTCTAATACCAACTAAAAGGGCTTGGATATGAACAAGGTTAGAAATGTAAGGCTAATACTCATTTAAATGGGGCTCGTCGATTGAGGATCAATTTGTCCCAAAATCCAAGGCTAACACCCCCTCCAAAAACAAAGTTCAATCATGTTTGGGGGAAAAGTCTATTACCCATAAATTTGAAGTCTAATAACAACTAAAAATGGCTTGGATATGAACAAGGTTATATATCTAAGGCTAATACTCATTTAAATGGGGCTCGTCGAGTCAGGATCAATTTGTCCGAAAATCCAAGCCTAACACCCCCTCCAAAATCCAAGTTCAACCATGTTTGGGGGAAAAGTGTATTACCCATAAATTTGAAGTCTAATATCAAAACTAAAGTTCTTGGATATGAACAAGGTTAGAATTGTAAGGCTAATACTCATTTAAATGGGGCTCGTCGAATCAGGATCAATTTGTCCGAAAATCCAAGGCTAACACCCCCTCCAAAAACCAAGTTCAACCATGTTTGGGGGAAAAAGTGTATTACCCATAAATTTGAAGTCTAATATCAAAACTAAAAGGTCTTGGATATGAACAAGGTTATATATCTAAGGCTAATACTCATTTAAATGGGGTTTGTCGAGTCAGAATCAATTTGTCCAAAAATCCAAGGCTAACAACCCCTCCAAAAACCAAGTTCAATCATGTTTGGGGGAAAAGTGTATTACCCATAAATTTGAAGTCTAATACCAACTAAAAGGGCTTGGATATGAACAAGGTTAGAAATGTAAGGCCAATACTCATTTAAATGGGGCTCGTCGAGTCAGGATTAATTTGTCCGAAAATCCAAGGCTAACACCCCCTCCAAAAACCAAGTTCAACCATGTTTGGGGGAAAAGCGTATTACCCATAAATTTGAAGTCTAATATCAAAACTAAAAGGTCTTGGATATGAACAAGGTTATAAATCTAAGGCTAGTACTCATTTAAATGGGGCTCGTCGAGTCAGGATCAATTTGTCCGAAAATCCAAGGCTAACACTCCCTCCAAAAACCAAGTTCAACCATGTTTGGGGGAAAAGTGTATTACCCTTAAATTTGAAGTCTAATACCAACTAAAAGGTCTTGGATATGAACAAGGTTAGAATTTTAAGGCTAATACTCATTTAAATGGGGCTCGTCGAGTGAGGATCAATTTGTCCCAAAATCCAAGGCTAACACCCCCTCCAAAAACAAAGTTCAATCATGTTTGGGGGAAAAGCCTATTACCCATAAATTTTAAGTCTAATACCAACTAAAAATGGCTTGGATATGAACAAGGTTAGAAATCTAAGGCTAATACTCATTTAAATGGGGCTCGTCGAGTGACGATCAATTTGTCCGAAAATCCAAGGCTACCACCCCCTCCAAAAACAAAGTTCAATCATGTTTGGGGGAAAAGTGTATTACCCATAAATTTGAAGTCTAATACCAACTAAAAGGTCTTGGATATGAACAAGGGTAGAATGTTAAGGCTAAAACTCATTTAAATGGGGCTCGTCGAGTCAGGATCAATTTGTCTGAAAATCCAACGCTAACACCCCCTTCAAAAACCAAGTTCAACCATGTTTAGGGGAAAAGTGTATTACCCATAAATTTGAAGTCTAATATCAAAACTAAAAGTTCTTGGATATGAACAAGGTTAGAAATGTATGGCTAATACTCATTTAAATGGGGCTCGTCGAGTCAGAATTAATTTGTCCAAAAATCCAAGGCTAACACCCCCTCCAAAAACAAAGTTCAATCATGTTTGGGGGAAAAGTCTATTACCCATAAATTTGAAGTCTAATAACAGCTAAAAAGGGCTTGTATATGAACAAGGTTATATATCTAAGGCTAATACTCATTTAAATGGGGCTCGTCGAGTCAGGATCAATTTGTCCGAAAATCCAAGGCTAACACCCCCTCCAAAAACAAAGTTCAATCATGTTTGGGGGAAAAGTCTATTACCTATAAATTTTAAGTCTAATACCAACTAAAAATGGCTTGGAAATGAACAAGATTAGAAATTTAAGGCTAATACTCATTTAAATGGGGCTCGTCGAGTCAGGATCAATTTGTCCAAAAATCCAAGGCTAACACCCCCTCCAAAAACCAAGTTCAACCATGTTTGGGGGAAAAGCGTATTACCCATAAATTTGAAGTCTAATATCAAAACTAAAAGGTCTTGGATATGAACAAGGTTATAAATCTAAGGCTAGTACTCATTTAAATGGGGCTCGTCGAGTCAGGATCAATTTGTCCGAAAATCCAAGGCTAACACTCCCTCCAAAAACCAAGTTCAACCATGTTTGGGGGAAAAGTGTATTACCCTTAAATTTGAAGTCTAATACCAACTAAAAGGTCTTGGATATGAACAAGGTTAGAATTTTAAGGCTAATACTCATTTAAATGGGGCTCGTCGAGTGAGGATCAATTTGTCCCAAAATCCAAGGCTAACACCCCCTCCAAAAACAAAGTTCAATCATGTTTGGGGGAAAAGCCTATTACCCATAAATTTTAAGTCTAATACCAACTAAAAATGGCTTGGATATGAACAAGGTTAGAAATCTAAGGCTAATACTCATTTAAATGGGGCTCGTCGAGTGAGGATCAATTTGTCCGAAAATCCAAGGCTACCACCCCCTCCAAAAACAAAGTTCAATCATGTTTGGGGGAAAAGTGTATTACCCATAAATTTGAAGTCTAATACCAACTAAAAGGTCTTGGATATGAACAAGGGTAGAATGTTAAGGCTAAAACTCATTTAAATGGGGCTCGTCGAGTCAGGATCAATTTGTCTGAAAATCCAACGCTAACACCCCCTTCAAAAACCAAGTTCAACCATGTTTAGGGGAAAAGTGTATTACCCATAAATTTGAAGTCTAATATCAAAACTAAAAGTTCTTGGATATGAACAAGGTTAGAAATGTATGGCTAATACTCATTTAAATGGGGCTCGTCGAGTCAGAATTAATTTGTCCAAAAATCCAAGGCTAACACCCCCTCCAAAAACAAAGTTCAATCATGTTTGGGGGAAAAGTCTATTACCCATAAATTTGAAGTCTAATAACAGCTAAAAAGGGCTTGTATATGAACAAGGTTATATATCTAAGGCTAATACTCATTTAAATGGGGCTCGTCGAGTCAGGATCAATTTGTCCGAAAATCCAAGGCTAACACCCCCTCCAAAAACAAAGTTCAATCATGTTTGGGGGAAAAGTCTATTACCTATAAATTTTAAGTCTAATACCAACTAAAAATGCCTTGGAAATGAACAAGATTAGAAATTTAAGGCTAATACTCATTTAAATGGGGCTCGTCGAGTCAGGATCAATTTGTCCAAAAATCCAAGGCTAACACCCCCTCTAAAAACAAAGTTCAATCATGTTTGGGGGAAAAGTCTATTACCCATAAATTTGAAGTCTAATAACAGCTAAAAAGGGCTTGTATATGAACAAGGTTATATATCTAAGGCTAATACTCATTTACATGGGGCTCGTCGAGTCAGGATCAATTTGTCCGAAAATCCAAGGCTAACACCCCCTCCAAAAACAAAGTTCAACCATGTTTGGGGGAAAAGTGTATTACCCATAAATTTGAAGTCTAATATAAAAACTAATGACTTGGATATGAACAAGGTTAGAAATGTAAGGCTAATACTCATTTAAATGGGGCTCGTCGAGTGAGGATCAATTTGTCCGAAAATCCAAGGCTAACACCCCCTCCAAAAACAAAGTTCAATCATGTTTGGGGGAAAAGTCTATTACCCATAAATTTTAAGTCTAATACCAACTAAAAATGGCTTCGATATGAACAAGGTTAGAAATTTAAGGCTAATACTCATTTAAATGGGGCTCGTCGAGTCAGGATCAATTTGTCCGAAAATCCAAGGCTAACACCCCCTCTAAAAACAAAGTTCAATCATGTTTGGGGGAAAAGTCTATTACCCATAAATTTGAAGTCTAATAACAGCTAAAAAGGGCTTGTATATGAACAAGGTTATATATCTAAGGCTAATACTCATTTACATGGGGCTCGTCGAGTCAGGATCAATTTGTCCGAAAATCCAAGGCTAACACCCCCTCCAAAAACAAAGTTCAATCATGTTTGAGGAAAAGTCTATTACCCATAAATTTGAAGTCTAATAACAACCAAAAAATGGCTTGGATATGAACAAGGTTATATATCTAAGGCTAATACTCATTTAAATTGGGTTTATCGAGTCAGGATCAATTTGTCCAAAATCCAAGGCTAACTCCCCCTCCAAAATCCAAGTTCAACCATGATTGGGGGAAAAGTGTATTACCCATAAATTTGAAGTCTAATACCAACTAATAGTTCTTGGATATGAACAAGGTTAGAATTGTAAGTCTAATACTCATTTAAATGGGGCTCGTCGAGTCAGGATCAATTTGTCCGAAAATCCAAGGCTAACACCCCCTCCAAAAACGAAGTTCAACCATGTTTGGGGGAAAAGTGTATTACCCATAAATTTGAAGTCTAATATCAAAACTAAAAGGTCTTGGATATAAACAAGGTTAGAAATGTAAGGCTAATACTCATTTTAATGGGGCTCGTCGAGTCAGGATCAATTTGTCCGAAAATCCAAGGCTAACACCCCCTCCAAAAACAAAGTTCAATCATGTTTGAGGAAAAGTCTATTACCCATAAATTTGAAGTCTAATAACAACCAAAAAATGGCTTGGATATGAACAAGGTTATATATCTAAGGCTAATACTCATTTAAATGGGGTTTATCGAGTCAGGATCAATTTGTCCAAAATCCAAGGCTAACTCCCCCTCCAAAATCCAAGTTCAACCATGATTGGGGGAAAAGTGTATTACCCATAAATTTGAAGTCTAATACCAACTAAAAGTTCTTGGATATGAACAAGGTTAGAATTGTAAGGCTAATACTCATTTAAATGGGGCTCGTCGAGTCAGGATCAATTTGTCCGAAAATCCAAGGCTAACAACCCCTCCGAAAACCAAGTTCAACCATGTTTGGGGGAAAAGTGTATTACCCATAAATTTGAAGTCTAATATCAAAACTAAAGTTCTTGGATATGAACAAGGTTAGAATTGTAAGGCTAATACTCATTTAAATGGGGCTCGTCGAATCAGGATCAATTTGTCCGAAAATCCAAGGCTAACACCCCCTCCAAAAACCAAGTTCAACCATGTTTGGAGGAAAAAGTGTATTACCCATAAATTTGAAGTCTAATATCAAAACTAAAAGGTCTTGGATATGAACATGGTTATATATCTAAGGCTAATACTCATTTAAATGGGGTTTGTCGAGTCAGAATCAATTTGTCCAAAAATCCAAGGCTAACAACTCCTCCAAAAACCAAGTTCAATCATGTTTGGGGGAAAAGTGTATTACCCATAAATTTGAAGTCTAATACCAACTAAAAGGGCTTGGATATGAACAAGGTTAGAAATGTAAGGCTAATACTCATTTAAATGGGGCTCGTCGAGTCAGGATCAATTTGTCCGAAAATCCAAGGCTAACAACCCCTCCAAAAACCAAGTTCAACCATGTTTGGGGGAAAAGTGTATTACCCATAAATTTGAAGTCTAATATCAAAACTAAAGTTCTTGGATATGAACAAGGTTAGAATTGTAAGGCTAATACTCATTTAAATGGGGCTCGTCGAATAAGGATCAATTTGTCCGAAAATCCAAGGCTAACACCCCCTCCAAAAACCAAGTTCAACCATGTTTGGGGGAAAAAGTGTATTACCCATAAATTTGAAGTCTATTATCAAAACTAAAAGGTCTTGGATATGAACAAGGTTATATATCTAAGGCTAATACTCATTTAAATGGGGTTTGTCGAGTCAGAATCAATTTGTCCAAAAATCCAAGGCTAACAACCCCTCCAAAAACCAAGTTCAATCATGTTTGGGGGAAAAGTGTATTACCCATAAATTTGAAGTCTAATACCAACTAAAAGGGCTTGGATATGAACAAGGTTAGAAATGTAAGGCTAATACTCATTTAAATGGGGCTCGTCGAGTCAGGATCAATTTGTCCGAAAATCCAAGGCTAACACCCCCTCCAAAAACCAAGTTCAACCATGTTTGGGGGAAAAGCGTATTACCCATAAATTTGAAGTCTAATATCAAAACTAAAAGGTCTTGGATATGAACAAGGTTATAAATCTAAGGCTTATACTCATTTAAATGGGGCTCGTCGAGTCAGGATCAATTTGTCCGAAAATCCAAGGCTAACACGCCCTCCAAAAACCAAGTTCAACCATGTTTGGGGGAAAAGTGTATTACCCTTAAATTTGAAGTCTAATACCAACTAAAAGGTCTTGGATATGAACAAGGTTAGAATGTTAAGGCTAATACTCATTTAAATGGGGCTCGTCGAGTGAGGATCAATTTGTCCCAAATTCCAAGGCTAACACCCCCTCCGAAAACAAAGTTCAATCATGTTTGCGGGAAAAGTCTATTACCCATAAATTTTAAGTCTAATACCAACTAAAAATGGATTGGATATGAACAAGGTTAGAAATCTAAGGCTAATACTCATTTAAATGGGGCTCGTCGAATCATGATCAATTTGTCCAAAAATCTAAGGCTAACACCCCCTCCAAAAACGAAGTTCAATCATGTTTGGGGGAAAAGTCTATTACCCATAAATTTGAAGTCTAATACCAACTAAAAGGTCTTGGATATGAACACGGTTAGAATTGTAAGGCTAATACTAATTTAAATGGGGCTAGTCGAGTCAGGATCAATTTGTCCGAAAATACAAGGCTAACACCCTCTCCAAAAACAAAGTTGAACCATGTTTGGGGGAAAAGTGTATTACCCATAAATTTGAAATCTAATATAAAAACTAAAATAACTTGGATATGAACAAGGTTAGAAATGTAAGGCTAATACTCATTTAAATGGGGCTCATCGAGTGAGGATCAATTTGTCCCAAAATCCAAGGCTAACACCCCCTCCAAAAACAAAGTTCAATCATGTTTGGGGGAAAAGTCTATTACCCATAAATTTGAAGTCTAATAACAACTAAAAATGGCTTGGATATGAACAAGGTTATATATCTAAGGCTAATACTCATTTAAATGGGGTTTATCGAGTCAGGATCAATTTGTCCAAAATCCAAGGCTAACACCCCCTCCAAAATCCAAGTTCAACCATGATTGGGGGAAAAGTGTATTACCCATAAATTTGAAGTCTAATACCAACTAAAAGTTCTTGGATATGAACAAGGTTAGAATTGTAAGGCTAATACTCATATAAATGGGGCTCGTCGAGTCAGGATCAATTTGTCCGAAAATCCAAGCCTAACACCCCCTCCAAAAACCAAGTTCAACCATGTTTGGGGGAAAAGTGTATTACCCATAAATTTGAAGTCTAATATCAAAACTAAAGTTCTTGGATATGAACAAGGTTAGAATTGTAAGGCTAATACTCATTTAAATGGGGCTCGTCGAATCAGGATCAATTTGTCCGAAAATCCAAGGCTAACACCCCCTCCAAAAACCAAGTTCAACCATGTTTGGGGGAAAAAGTGTATTACCCATAAATTTGAAGTCTAATATCAAAACTAAAAGGTCTTGGATATGAACAAGGTTATATATCTAAGGCTAATACTCATTTAAATGGGGTTTGTCGAGTCAGAATCAATTTGTCCAAAAATCCAAGGCTAACAACCCCTCCAAAAACCAAGTTCAATCATGTTTGGGGGAAAAGTGTATTACCCATAAATTTGAAGTCTAATACCAACTAAAAGGGCTTGGATATGAACAAGGTTAGAAATGTAAGGCCAATACTCATTTAAATGGGGCTCGTCGAGTCAGGATTAATTTGTCCGAAAATCCAAGGCTAACACCCCCTCCAAAAACCAAGTTCAACCATGTTTGGGGGAAAAGCGTATTACCCATAAATTTGAAGTCTACTATCAAAACTAAAAGGTCTTGGATATGAACAAGGTTATAAATCTAAGGCTAGTACTCATTTAAATGGGGCTCGTCGAGTCAGGATCAATTTGTCCGAAAATCCAAGGCTAACACTCCCTCCAAAAACCAAGTTCAACCATGTTTGGGGGAAAAGTGTATTACCCTTAAATTTGAAGTCTAATACCAACTAAAAGGTCTTGGATACGAACAAGGTTAGAATTGTAAGGCTAATACTCATTTAAATGGGGCTCGTCGAGTGAGGATCAATTTGTCCGAAAATCCAAGGCTAACACCCCCTCCAAAAACAAAGTTCAATCATGTTTGGGGGAAAAGCCTATTACCCATAAATTTTAAGTCTAATACCAACTAAAAATGGCTTGGATATGAACAAGATTAGAAATCTAAGGCTAATACTCATTTAAATGGGGCTCGTCGAGTGACGATCAATTTGTCCGAAAATCCAAGGCTACCACCCCCTCCAAAAACAAAGTTCAATCATGTGTTGGGGGGAAAGTGTATTACCCATAAATTTGAAGTCTAATACCAACTAAAAGGTCTTGGATATGAACAAGGTTAGAATGTTAAGGCTAATACTCATTTAAATGAGGCTCGTCGAGTCAGGATCAATTTGTCTGAAAATCCAACGCTAACACCCCCTCCAAAAACCAAGTTCAACCATGTTTAGGGGAAAAGTGTATTACCCATAAATTTGAAGTCTAATATCAAAACTAAAAGTTCTTGGATATGAACAAGGTTAGAAATGTAAGGCTAATACTCATTTAAATGGGGCTCGTTGAGTCAGGATCAATTTGTCCGAAAATCCAAGGCTAACACCCCCTCCAAAAACAAAGTTCAACCATGTTTGGGGGAAAAGTGTATTACCCATAAATTTGAAGTCTAATATAAAAACTAAAATGACTTGGATATGAACAAGGTTATAAATGTAAGGCTAATACTCATTTAAATGGGGCTCGTCGAGTCAGGATCAATTTGTAACAACCCCAAATTTTTTTTCTCCTATTTGTTTATTTGTTAATCTTTACCCCTATAAAAGGGTAGATGAAGTATGAAAAAAAAAAAATTTTCTCTCTCGCCGAAATTTCTAACGAAATTTCGGCAGAGTCTCCCCTATATCGGGAGATCCCAAGTTATCAATAACACAACCTGCACACAATTTGGATCACAGCTCACCCATAATCACATTCATGTATACAATTAATTGCATAATTCATTTTAGAATATGCTCAGGACCATATTCGTTCTCAAACTTCATCTTACATCTCACGAATAAGATAAAAATTAAAAAAACTAGTTCGTACATGAAGATTTCACATATACACATATACATAAAACATAACATAGTATAATATTCTAAGGTAATCTAGTACTTTCTAATATCCGGAGCATAGGTGGATACATTTAATATTCCATAAACAAAATTTACAAAAATACTATTCTATACGATTTACATATTCTTCTACATATCAAAATTTCACCATAACTCCCTAAGTTCCCAACTTATACAAAAAGGAATTAAGGTTTAAAATTCTATTCCTGACGAGAATGGGAAGAACCTGCAAAATATAGATTTTCCACATAAGTAAAACAATTAGTAAATACTAGCAATTTACAGAGAAATTATACAACATATCCATCAATCTACACCATATACACCATATACAACCATATACACCATTTTTTTTTATTATTATATACAAGAAAATTCATTTCTTTTAACTGCTTCGCTTTCATCTCAGAAAGCTTATCAAGTCTATTAATTTTGCCGATATCGACTTCACCCGCCGATATCATTAACTATTCTGAAACCGAATAGCTAATCAAGTTTATAAATCATGCCGATATCGACGTCACCCGCCGATATCATTAACTATTCTGAACCGAATAGCTAATCAAGTTTATAAATCATGCCGATATCGACGTCACCCGCCGATATCATTAACTATTCTGAAACCGAATAGCTAATCAAGTTTATAAATCATGCCGATATCGACGTCACCCGCCGATATCATTAACTATTCTGAAACCGAATAGCTAATCAAGTTTATAAATCATGCCGATATCGACGTCACCCGCCGATATCATTAACTATTTCAAAATTGAATAGTTAATCAGGTTTACACATTATGCCGATATCGACGTCACCCGCCGATATCGACCAGCTTGTTTCTTTCTACAAATACATATATACCTATTTTTCCATCTCCTAACCTTTCCTTTACCCGTTTTCTTTTCCTCATCAATAAGCACCAAAATATAACTTATAGTTCAATAACTAGTAAAGAAAATAATTATTAGATAAAGCAAATATAGGTACCAAGTACCTACCTGCTGTGAAGGTTCGACTTGCGTTACCCTGTTGTTGTTGTTGTTGCCCTTCACCCGCGGTTCTTCCTGAAACCACAAATACCCACCATTTTTTTTTATATTAATCCACATATCCCACACAACAACAATAAAAATGGTAATAATATTCATTTCCCTTTTACCAATTCTTTTCTTTCTTACTTATATTCCTTATTATCACCCTTTAATTTTTCAGCTCATCTATAGTCCAAATGGACATCATGAATTCAATTTCTTATCACCATTTTTTCTCTTCTTTTATTTTCTGAAGATCAAGACACATTTATGAAGGGAAATGGACAATTTATACCCTTAACATGGTTAAATTTTTGCTATTTTTTTCAACTTGTCCGAAACTGTCAAGACAGCTTGACCTCCCCTCAGTGTTTTACCCATATCTGGAGTTCCAGAACTCCAAATTAGACGAGGTTGGACTCGTTGGAAAGCTAACACTCCCAGCTACAACTTCTATGAAGGGACCCTCCCTTAATTATGTATTTTTCAGGTCCAAAGTCCCTCACAAAAAGGGCAACGAAACTGTCCAGTTTTGAAATAAGAAGAAAGTGTCTCCAATTCATCTTCAATCCTTGATTTCTCATCAATAACAGCCATGTCTTCCATTTATTCATGAAATCCTACTCATTTATGCATTTTCCTAACATTTTGTGTTAAAAACCCTAATTCCCAATTCAAGAACAATCTCAACTTCTACTCAAATTGAAGTTAATTTCATAGAAATTGGAATTAGAACTCCTTACTTGGATGAAATCTAACAATTTTGGAAGAATCCTAGCCTTCTTCTCCTTGAAAATACCCAGCCACTCTTCTTCTTTTCTTCCCCAATTTCTTCACTTTCTTCTTGTTACTTCTCCACCCAATTTTGCTCTTCTACTTTAGAAATCCTAGGCTTGTATGGGTTGACAATTGTTTGGGTGTTTACTCTTGTTTTTCTTTGGATGAATTTCGAAATTCTTCTCCCCTCTTTCTTTTGTGCTCTCCTGCACATGGCTGAGAAGAGATGGGTATTTATAGTCCCATCTCTTCTTAATTCCCGTTTTTTTTTTTTTCCTTTTCCTAAATTTTGTATAATAACAACATTTTAATTTTTTTAAATCTCCTACCTCTTTGTATACTTTATTCTCGGGTTTCACATTCTCCCTTCCTAATAAAAATTTCGTCCTCGAAATTTAAACTACATACCTGACTCAAGGAATAGATGGGGGTATTTTTCCTTAATCTCTGACTCTCTCTCCCACGTTTCTTCCTCAATTTGTGAGTTTCTCCACAATACTCTGACAAGTGATACTTTCTTACTTCTCAATGTTTTTTCACTACGATCCATGATCTTGACTGGCCTAGTCTCGAGTGTCAAGTCCTCTCTTACTTCAATAGGAACTGGAGGTAACACTCGGGAAGGATCCACTTCTGCCTTCCGTAATAGTGATACATGGAATACATTGTGAATCTTCTCTAGGTGTGCTGGTAGCTTCAAACGATAAGCCACCGGCCCTACCCTAGCTATCACTTCAAATGGGCCAATATACCTCGGAGCAAGTTTTCCTTTCATTCCAAACCGAATGATGCCCTTCCATGGTGCCACCTTTAAGAAGACTCTATCCCCTATTTGGAATTCTAAGGGTCTCCTCCGCTTGTCTGCATAACTCTTCTGTCTATCTTGGGCTTCCTTCATTCTTTGCCTGATTACCCTTACTTTATCAGTTGTTATTTGTACCAGTTCAGGACCCAGGAGTTTCCTTTCTCCAACTTCATCCCAACATATCGGAGTGCGACATTTTCTCCCATAAAGGGCTTCATATGGAGCCATCCCGATAGAAGCTTGGTAACTATTATTATACGTGAACTCTACCAACGGTAGCAAGTCTTCCCAGTTTCCCCCAAACTCTAACACACATGACCTTAAAAGATCTTCAAGTGTTTGGATGGTTCTTTCAGATTGGCCATCTGTCTGGGGGTGGAATGTCGTGCTCAGATTCACCTCGGTTCCCAAAGCTCGTTGTAAGCACGGCCATAGCCTTGAAGTAAATCTCGGGTCTCGATCTGATACCATTGATATGGGAACTCCATGCAATCTAATCACTTCGTTCACGTATAATTTGGCCAACTTGTCTATGGGGTCTGTCATTTTGATGGGTAAGAACAAAACTGACTTTGTCAGTCGATCTACCACTACCCATATAGCATCATTGCCCTTTTTCCCCTTTGGCAATCCGGTTACAAAATCCATGGCTATATTTTCCCATTTCCATTCTGGAATTGGTAGTGGCTGTAATTCTCCTGCCGGCCTTTGATGTTCTATCTTCACCTGCTGACATATCCCACATCTTGACACATATTCGGCTATCTCCTTCTTCATATTCGGCCACCAGTAATATTCCCTGAGATCTCTATACATCTTGGTGCTCCCAGGATGGGTTGTAAACCGAGATTCATGAGCTTCTCTCAATATCTCACCCTTTAAGGTCTTATTCTCAGGCACATAAACCCGTTTTCCCATCACAACCAACCCTCCCGGCAACATTTGAAGGGACAACTCCTTGTCTTGCTTTATTTTTTCCTTAATTTTCTCTAAACCTTCATCTACTAACTGAGCTTCTAGAACTTTATCTCGTAACACTGATCTGATCTTCATATGAGCTAGTATTGACCCTTCAGGACCCACATTTAATTGAATTCCCATCCTTTTCAATTCCATCATATTTGCTTGTTCCGAAATTTCGGTATCACCCATCACTGCTTTCCCTTTTCGACTTAATGCATCCGCCACTACATTGGCTTTGCCTGGATGGTAATCAATTGTGCAATCATAGTCCTTTATCAATTCCACCCACCTCCTCTGCCGCATATTTAATTCTTTTTGCGACATTAAATACTTCAAACTTTTATGGTCGGTGAAAATCTGTACTTGTGTTCCATACAAGTAATGTCTCCATACTCGCAAGGCAAATACTACTGCTGCGAGTTCCAAATCATGGACCGGATAATTCACTTCATGCGGCTTTAACTGTCTGGAAGCATATGCGATCACTTTTCCATGCTGCATTAATACGCATCCCAAACCCCTGCTTGAGGCATCACTATAAACAATGAACCCTTCTGTTCCAGAAGGGAGGGCCAAGACGGGGGCTGATGTAAGCCTTCTTTTCAACTCCTGGAAACTCTCCTCACATTCCTTTGACCAATTAAACTTCACTTCTTTACGAGTCAACTTGGTCAGAGGCGATGCTATTGTGGAAAATCCTTCAATAAACCTCCTATAATACCCTGCGAGGCCCAAGAAACTTCGAATTTCAATCACATTTGTGGGCTTCTCCCACTTTAGAACTGCCTCTACTTTTCCTGGATCCACACATATTCCCCCAGCTGAGATAACATGTCCCAAAAATATCACCTCTTTAAGCAAGAACTCACATTTATCCAATTTCGCATACAATTTATTTTCTCTCAATATTTCTAACACCTTCCTCAAGTGCTTCTCGTGCTCCTGATAGGAGCTCGAATATACCAATATATCGTCAATAAACACGACCACACATTTATCCAAATATAATCGAAACACTCGATTCATTAGATCCATAAATACTGCAGGGGCATTAGTTAACCCAAATGGCATTACTAAGAATTCATAATGGCCATAGCGAGTTCTAAAGGCAGTCTTCTGTATGTCCTGTTCTCTGATTCTTAATTGGTGATACCCCGATCTCAGATCTATCTTTGAGAAAACTCTTGCACCCTTCAACTGATCAAACAGGTCATCTATCCGTGGTAACGGATACTTGTTCTTTACCGTCACTTTGTTTAGTTGACGATAATCGATACATAACCTGAATGTACCATCCTTCTTCTTTACAAATAACACCGGGGCCCCCCAAGGTGAATTGCTCGGCCGTATGAATCCTTTGTCCAACAACTCCTGAAGTTGGATCTTCAATTCAGCTAGTTCTATAGGGGCCATCCTATAAGGAGACTGTGCTATAGGGTTGACTCCTGGAAGAGTCTCAATGGAAACCTCAATTTCTCTAATTGGAGGCAGTCCCGGTAATTCTGTTGGAAACACGTCTGGGAACTCTTTTACAACATGAATATTTGTTAATTCAATGCTCCCCTTCTTCAATTCTCTTACATGAGACAACCAGGCAGGACATCCCTTTCTAATCAATTTTCCGGCCGTCATGACCGAGATTATAGAGTTTGGAATCACCTTCCTCTCTCCCCTGAATACTACCTTTTTCCCACTCACATCCTGGAGGTTTACTGTCTTTGTGAAACAATCCACTTGTGCTCTATGTCTACTCAACCAATCCATTCCCAGTATTAAGTCAAAATCATCTAATGCTAAAGGCATGGGATCCGCCGTTAGCTCTACCCCCTCAATATTTAGTATCACTCCCTTGTATACCTCATCAATGTTTATATTTTTCCCCAAAGGTGTACTAACTACCATTCCCACATCCAATCTACTTGGTAAAACATTTAAATTTTTTATAATTCTGTGGGCCACAAAAGAATGACTAGCCCCAGGATCAATTAAAGCATAAACTTGTATTATACTCAATTGTAGTGTACCTGCTACAACATCTGGCATTGCCCCCACATCTTCCTGGGTCATGTGGTATATTCTGCCACGAGTCCTTTCCTCCAGCAATCTGGGTCGGCTTTTATTGGCACTTGTCCCTGAGTGAGTGGGTCGTATAGGTCGATCAACCGTTACTGACTATTGTTGGCTTTGAGTAGCCATCCCCTGTCCCTGTACTCCTTCAGTAACTCTATGTGGACATTCCTTCTTTCTATGACCCATTTCCCCACAATGGAAACAACCTCTTCCCAAGTACTGGCAGTCCCTCCATCGATGCCCTTCCCCTCTACAAATATAACATCTCCCTGGTGCAGCTGAACAATCCCCGGGGTGTTTTTGATTACACCTCATGCATATCGGGTAGACAGGTCCTCTCTGCTCCATGGACCCCCCTGTAACACTTGTCCCTTGGCGGGTCTGACCTCCCACGGATCCCCCAGGATTAAATCGTCTAACTCCTCCTGAACTCCCACCATGAACAAAACTCCCCCCTTTTTTCGGTAATGGGCTGAATGATGACCCACTCCTTCCTTTTTTCGGAGGAGGGTCCCTCCCTATAGGGGGTGTGAAATCCCTTCTCTTGAATCCCGTGGTCTGACTCTGCTCACTTGTTGACCTGGGGGTGTCGTTCATTACCCTTTCTATTCCTTGAGCAACTCGCACTAACTCTCGCACTGACTGAAACGGCATAGCCACCAAAATTAATTTTAGCTTCTGCCTGAGTCCATCCCGAAACCGTTCCACTCGATGATGCTCAGTGGGGAGATGAGTGTTTGCAAAGACAGATAAATCCTGGAACCTCCTTTCATAATCCAGGACGGTCATATTCCCCTGTTTCAAATTTAGAAACTCCTGCTCTTTCTCTTTTCGGTGCTGCCAGGAGTAATATCGTTCCTCAAATTCTTCTCGAAAGTTTATCCACTTCAATTCTTCACCTGCCCTTCTTTCTCTGATGGTCTCCCACCAAGAGTGGGCACTCTCTGTTAACAGCTGGGTCACACAGTCTACCCGGGTTTCCTCCGGCACGTGCAACTGATCTATAACCCTTTCCACCTTCCTCAGCCAATGCCCTGCTACTTCGGCGTCTTCTTCCCCTGAATAGGTCGTGCAACCCATTTCGCGCATGTCTTTCACCCATTGAACCAGGGTGACTACTTTTTCTACCCGAGGAGTGGCATGGGATGTTCCTGCGGCCATCCCTGCTACTACTGCTTTGACCAATTGCTCGAGAAACATAGGGTCTGAATAGGAATTCGGGATGGCCGTCGATGTCACTGGTGGTGGCCTATCTTCCAATCCTTGACCACTCGGTGTTTTAGCCGGCGACACTTCTGCCCGAGAAGTAAAAGGTTCATTATGATGCCCCCCTGAATCTCCCTCCTCTGAATGGGCCGATGCCACAGATTGACGGGAGGCAGTATCCATTAATGGATCCCTTTCGGTTTCATTCCCAGAAAATGAGTCATGCTCTCTTTCTTGCACAGGGGACGGGACAACCCTTGCGGTTTGCCGTGAACGAACCATCCTGAAACATTTTTTTTTTTCAAAATCACATTAGTATTTCAATCCCTGAAACTGCAACCAAATGCTCTGATACCAACTGTAACAACCCCAAATTTTTTTTCTCCTATTTGTTTATTTGTTAATCTTTACCCCTATAAAAGGGTAGATGAAGCATGAAAAAAAAAAAATTTTCTCTCTCGCCGAAATTTCTAACAAAATTTCGGCAGAGTCTCCCCTATATCGGGAGATCCCAAGTTATCAATAACACAACCTGCACACAATTTGGATCACAGCTCACCCATAATCACATTCATGTATACAATTAATTGCATAATTCATTTTAGAATATGCTCAGGACCATATTCGTTCTCAAACTTCATCTTACATCTCACGAATAAGATAAAAATTAAAAAAACCAGTTCGTACATGAAGATTTCACATATACACATATACATAAAACATAACATAGTATAATATTCTAAGGTAATCTAGTACTTTCTAATATCCGGAGCATAGGTGGATACATTTAATATTCCATAAACAAAATTTACAAAAATACTATTCTATACGATTTACATATTCTTCTACATATCAAAATTTCACCATAACTCCCTAAGTTCCCAACTTATACAAAAAGGAATTAAGGTTTAAAATTCTATTCCTGACGAGAATGGGAAGAACCTGCAAAATATAGATTTTCCACATAAGTAAAACAATTAGTAAATACTAGCAATTTACAGAGAAATTATACAACATATCCATCAATCTACACCATATACACCATATACAACCATATACACCATTTTTTTTTTGATTATATACAAGAAAATTCATTTCTTTTAACTGCTTCGCTTTCATCTCAGAAAGCTTATCAAGTCTATTAATTTTGCCGATATCGACTTCACCCGCCGATATCATTAACTATTCTGAAACCGAATAGCTAATCAAGTTTATAAATCATGCCGATATCGACGTCACCCGCCGATATCATTAACTATTCTGAACCGAATAGCTAATCAAGTTTATAAATCATGCCGATATCGACGTCACCCGCCGATATCATTAACTATTCTGAAACCGAATAGCTAATCAAGTTTATAAATCATGCCGATATCGACGTCACCCGCCGATATCATTAACTATTCTGAAACCGAATAGCTAATCAAGTTTATAAATCATGCCGATATCGACGTCACCCGCCGATATCATTAACTATTTCAAAATTGAATAGTTAATCAGGTTTACACATTATGCCGATATCGACGTCACCCGCCGATATCGACCAGCTTGTTTCTTTCTACAAATACATATATACCTATTTTTCCATCTCCTAACCTTTCCTTTACCCGTTTTCTTTTCCTCATCAATAAGCACCAAAATATAACTTATAGTTCAATAACTAGTAAAGAAAATAATTATTAGATAAAGCAAATATAGGTACCAAGTACCTACCTGCTGTGAAGGTTCGACTTGCGTTACCCTGTTGTTGTTGTTGTTGCCCTTCACCCGCGGTTCTTCCTGAAACCACAAATACCCACCATTTTTTTTTATATTAATCCACATATCCCACACAACAACAATAAAAATGGTAATAATATTCATTTCCCTTTTACCAATTCTTTTCTTTCTTACTTATATTCCTTATTATCACCCTTTAATTTTTCAGCTCATCTATAGTCCAAATGGACATCATGAATTCAATTTCTTATCACCATTTTTTCTCTTCTTTTATTTTCTGAAGATCAAGACACATTTATGAAGGGAAATGGACAATTTATACCCTTAACATGGTTAAATTTTTGCTATTTTTTTCAACTTGTCCGAAACTGTCAAGACAGCTTGACCTCCCCTCAGTGTTTTACCCATATCTGGAGTTCCAGAACTCCAAATTAGACGAGGTTGGACTCGTTGGAAAGCTAACACTCCCAGCTACAACTTCTATGAAGGGACCCTCCCTTAATTATGTATTTTTCAGGTCCAAAGTCCCTCACAAAAAGGGCAACGAAACTGTCCAGTTTTGAAATAAGAAGAAAGTGTCTCCAATTCATCTTCAATCCTTGATTTCTCATCAATAACAGCCATGTCTTCCATTTATTCATGAAATCCTACTCATTTATGCATTTTCCTAACATTTTGTGTTAAAAACCCTAATTCCCAATTCAAGAACAATCTCAACTTCTACTCAAATTGAAGTTAATTTCATAGAAATTGGAATTAGAACTCCTTACTTGGATGAAATCTAACAATTTTGGAAGAATCCTAGCCTTCTTCTCCTTGAAAATACCCAGCCACTCTTCTTCTTTTCTTCCCCAATTTCTTCACTTTCTTCTTGTTACTTCTCCACCCAAATTTGCTCTTCTACTTTAGAAATCCTAGGCTTGTATGGGTTGACAATTGTTTGGGTGTTTACTCTTGTTTTTCTTTGGATGAATTTCGAAATTCTTCTCCCCTCTTTCTTTTGTGCTCTCCTGCACATGGCTGAGAAGAGATGGGTATTTATAGTCCCATCTCTTCTTAATTCCCGTTTTTTTTTTTTTTTTTTCCTTTTCCTAAATTTTGTATAATAACAACATTTTAATTTTTTTAAATCTCCTACCTCTTTGTATACTTTATTCTCGGGTTTCACACAATTTGTCCGAAAATCCAAGGCTAACACCCCCTCCAAAAACCAAGTTCAACCATGTTTGGGGGAAAAGTGTATTACCCATAAATTTGAAGTCTAATATCAAAACTAAAAGGTCTTGGATATAAACAAGGTTAGAAATGTAAGGCTAATACTCATTTAAATGGGGCTCGTCGAGGCAGGATCAATTTGTCCGAAAATCCAAGGCTAACACCCCCTCCAAAAACAAAGTTCAATCATGTTTGGGGGAAAAGTCAATTACCCATAAATTTTAAGTCTAATACCAACTAAAAATGGCTTGGATATGAACAAGGTTAAAAATTTATGGCTAATACTCATTTAAATGGGGCTCGTCGAGTCAGGATCAATTTGTCCGAAAATCCAAGGCTAACACCCCCTCCAAAAACCAAGTTCAACCATGTTTGGGGGAAAAGTGTATTACCCATAAATTTGAAGTCTAATATCAAAACTAAAGTTCTTGGATATGAACAAGGTTAGAATTGTAAGGCTAATACTCATTTAAATGGGGCTCGTCGAGTCAGGATCAATTTGTCCGAAAATCCAAGGCTAACACCCCCTCCAAAAACCAAGTTCAACCATGTTTGGGGGAAAACTGTATTACCCATAAATTTGAAGTCTAATATCAAAACTAAAAGGCCTTGGATATAAACAAGGTTAGAAATGTAAGGCTAATACTCATTTAAATGGGGCTCGTCGAGTCAGGATCAATTTGTCCGAAAATCCAAGGCTAACACCCCCTCCAAAAACAAAGTTCAATCATGTTTGGGGGAAAAGTCTATTACCCATAAATTTGAAGTCTAATAACAACCAAAAAATGGCTTGGATATGAACAAGGTTATATATCTAAGGCTAATACTCATTTAAATGGGGTTTATCGAGTCAGGATCAATTTGTCCAAAATCCAAGGCTAACACCCCCTCCAAAATCCAAGTTCAACCATGATTGGGGGAAAAGTGTATTACCCATAAATTTGAAGTCTAATACCAACTAAAAGGTCTTGGATATGAACAAGGTTAGAATGTTAAGGCTAATACTCATTTAAATGGGGCTCGTCGAGTCAGGATCAATTTGTCCGAAAATCCAAGGCTCACACCCCCTCCAAAAACAAAGTTCAATCATGTTTGGGGGAAAAGTCTATTACCCATAAATTTTAAGTCTAATACCAACTAAAAATGGCTTGGATATGAACAAGGTTAGAAATTTAAGGCTAATACTCATTTAAATGGGGCTCGTCGAGTCAGGATCAATTTGTCCGAAAATCCAAGCCTAACACCCCCTCCAAAAACCAAGTTCAACCATGTTTGGGGGAAAAGTGTATTACCCATAAATTTGAAGTCTAATATCAAAACTAAAAGTTCTTGGATATGAACAAGGTTAGAAATGTAAGGCTAATACTCATTTAAATGGGGCTCGTCGAGTCAGGATCAATTTGTCCAAAAATCCAAGGCTAATACCCCCTCCAAAAACAAAGTTCAATCATGTTTGGGGGAAAAGTCTATTACCCATTAATTTGAAGTCTAATAACAACTAAAAAGGGCTTGTATATGAACAAGGTTATATATCTAAGGCTAATACTCATTTAAATGGGACTCGTCGAGTCAGGATCAATTTGTCCGAAATCCAAGACTAACACCCCCTCCAAAAACAAAGTTCAACCATGTTTGGGGGAAAAGTGTATTACCCATAAATTTGAAGTCTAATATAAAAACTAAAATGACTTGGATATGAACAAGGTTAGAAATGTAAGGCTAATACTCATTTAAATGGGGCTCGTCGAGTGAGGATCAATTTGTCCCAAAATCCAAAGCTAACACCCCCTCCAAAAACAAAGTTCAATCATGTTTGGGGGAAAAGTCTATTACCCATAAATTTTAAGTCTAATACCAACTAAAAATGGCTTGGATATGAACAAGGTTAAAAATTTATGGCTAATACTCATTTAAATGGGGCTCGTCGAGTCAGGATCAATTTGTCCGAAAATCCAAGGCTAACACCCCCTCCAAAAACCAAGTTCAACCATGTTTGGGGGAAAAGTGTATTACCCATAAATTTGAAGTCTAATATCAAAACTAAAAGGCCTTGGATATAAACAAGGTTAGAAATGTAAGGCTAATACTCATTTAAATGGGGCTCGTCGAGTCAGGATCAATTTGTCCGAAAATCCAAGGCTAACACCCCCTCCAAAAACAAAGTTCAATCATGTTTGGGGGAAAAGTCTATTACCCATAAATTTGAAGTCTAATAACAACCAAAAAATGGCTTGGATATGAACAAGGTTATATATCTAAGGCTAATACTCATTTAAATGGGGTTTATCGAGTCAGGATCAATTTGTCCAAAATCCAAGGCTAACACCCCCTCCAAAATCCAAGTTCAACCATGATTGGGGGAAAAGTGTATTACCCATAAATTTGAAGTCTAAAATCAAAACTAAAAGGCCTTGGATATAAATAAGGTTAGAAATGTAAGGCTAATACTCATTTAAATGGGGCTCGTCGAGTCAGGATCAATTTGTCCGAAAATCCAAGGCTAACACCCCCTCCAAAAACAAAGTTCAATCATGTTTGGGGAAAAAGTCTATTACCCATAAATTTGAAGTCTAATAACAACCAAAAAATGGCTTGGATATGAACAAGGTTATATATCTAAGGCTAATACTCATTTAAATGGGGTTTATCGAGTCGGGATCAATTTGTCCAAAATCCAAGGCTAACACCCCCTCCAAAATCCAAGTTCAACCATGATTGGGGGGAAAATGTATTACCCATAAATTTGAAGTCTAATACCAACTAAAAGTTCTTGGATATGAACAAGGTTAGAATTGTAAGGCTAATACTCATTTAAATGGGGCTCGTCGAGTCAGGATCAATTTGTCCGAAAATCCAAGGCTAACACCCCCTCCAAAAACCAAGTTCAACCATGTTTGGGGGAAAAGTGTATTACCCATAAATTTGAAGTCTAATATCAAAACTAAAGTTCTTGGATATGAACAAGGTTAGAATTGTAAGGCTAATACTCATTTAAATGGGGCTCGTCGAATAAGGATCAATTTGTCCGAAAATCCAAGGCTAACACCCCCTCCAAAAACCAAGTTCAACCATGTTTAGGCGAAAAGTGTATTGCCCATAAATTTGAAGTCTAATATTAAAACTAAAAGGTCTTGGATATGAACAAGGTTATATATCTAAGGCTAATACTCATTTAAATGGGGTTTGTCGAGTCAGAATCAATTTGTCCAAAAATCCAAGGCTAACAACCCCTCCAAAAACCAAGTTCAATCATGTTTGGGGGAAAAGTGTATTACCAATAAATTTGAAGTCTAATAGCAACTAAAAGGGCTTGGATATGAAAAAGGTTAGAAATGTAAGGGTAATACTCATTTAAATGGGGCTCGTCGAGTTAGGATTAATTTGTCCGAAAATCCAAGGCTAACACCCCCTCCAAAAACCTAGTTCAACCATGTTTGGGGGAAAAGTCTATTACCCATAAATTTGAAGTCTAATACCTACTAAAAAGGGCATGGATATGAACAAGGTTATAAATCTAAGGCTAATACTCATTTAAATGTGGCTCGTCGAGTCAGGATAAATTTGTCCGAAAATCCGAGGCTAACACCCCCTCCAAAAACCAAGTTCAACCATGTTTTGGGGAAAAGCGTATTACCCATAAATTTGAAGTCTAATATCAAAACTAAAAGGTCTTGGATATGAACAAGGTTATAAATCTAAAGCTAATACTCATTTAAATGGGGCTCGTCGAGTCAGGATCAATTTGTCCGAAAATCCAAGGCTAACACTCCCTCCAAAAACCAAGTTCAACCATGTTTGGGGGAAAAGTGTATTACCCATAAATTTGAAGTCTAATACCAACTAAAAGGTCTTGGATATGAACAAGGTTAGAATGTTAAGGCTAATACTCATTTAAATGGGGCTCGTCGAGTGAGGATCAATTTGTCCCAAAATCCAAGGCTAACACCCCCTCCGAAAACAAAGTTCAATCATGTTTGCGGGAAAAGTCTATTACCCATAAATTTTAAGTCTAATACCAACTAAAAATGGATTGGATATGAACAAGGTTAGAAATCTAAGGCTAATACTCATTTAAATGGGGCTCGTCGAGTCAGGATCAATTTGTCCAAAAATCCAAGGCTAACACCCCCTCCAAAAACAAAGTTCAATTATGTTTGGGGGAAAAGTGTATTACCCATAAATTTGAAGTCTAATACCAACTAAAAGGTCTTGGATATGAACAAGGTTAGAATTGTAAGGCTAATACTCATTTAAATGGGGCTCGTCGAGTCAGGATCAATTTGTCCAAAAATCCAAGGCTAACACCCCCTCCAAAATCAAAGTTGAACCATGTTTGGGGGAAAAGTATATTACCCATAAATTTGAAGTCTAATATAAAAACTAAAATGAATTGGATATGAAAAAGGTTAGAAATGTAAGGCTAATACTCATTTAAATGGGGCTCGTCGAGTGAGGATCAATTTGTCCCAAAATCCAAGGCTGACACCCCCTCCAAAAACAAAGTTCAATCATGTTTGGGGGAAAAGTCTATTACCCATAAATTTTAAGTCTAATACCAACTAAAAATGGCTTGGATATGAACAAGGTTAAAAATTTATGGCTAATACTCATTTAAATGGGGCTCGTCGAGTCAGGATCAATTTGTCCGAAAATCCAAGGCTAACACCCCCTCCAAAAACCAAGTTCAACCATGTTTGGGGGAAAAGTGTATTACCCATAAATTTGAAGTCTAATATCAAAACTAAAAGGCCTTGGATATAAATAAGGTTAGAAATGTAAGGCTAATACTCATTTAAATGGGGCTCGTCGAGTCAGGATCAATTTGTCCGAAAATCCAAGGCTAACACCCCCTCCAAAAACAAAGTTCAATCATGTTTGGGGAAAAAGTCTATTACCCATAAATTTGAAGTCTATTAACAACCAAAAAATGGCTTGGATAAGAACAAGGTTATATATCTAAGGCTAATACTCATTTAAATGGGGTTTATCGAGTCAGGATCAATTTGTCCAAAATCCAAGGCTAACACCCCCTCCAAAATCCAAGTTCAACCATGATTGGGGGAAAAGTGTATTACCCATAAATTTGAAGTCTAATACCAACTAAAAGTTCTTGGATATGAACAAGGTTAGAATTGTAAGGCTAATACTCATTTAAATGGAGCTCGTCGAGTCAGGATCAATTTGTCCGAAAATCCAAGGCTAACACCCCCTCCAAAAACCAAGTTCAACCATGTTTGGGGGAAAAGTGTATTACCCATAAATTTGAAGTCTAATATCAAAACTAAAGTTCTTGTATATGAACAAGGTTAGAATTTTAGGCTAATACTCATTTAAATGGGGCTCGTCGAATCAGGATCAATTTGTCCGAAAATCCAAGGCTAACACCCCCTACAAAAACCAAGTTCAACCATGTTTGGGGGAAAAGTGTATTGCCCATAAATTTGAAGTCTAATATCAAAACTAAAAGGTCTTGGATATGAACAAGGTTATATATCTAAGGCTAATACTCATTTAAATGGGGTTTGTCGAGTCAGAATCAATTTGTCCACAAATCCAAGGCTAACAACCCCTCCAAAAACCAAGTTCAATCATGTTTGGGGGAAAAGTGTATTACCAATAAATTTGAAGTCTAATAGCAACTAAAAGGGCTTGGATATGAACAAGGTTAGAAATGTAAGGCTAATACTCATTTAAATGGGGCTCGTCGAGTTAGGATTAATTTGTCCGAAAATCCAAGGCTAACACCCCCTCCAAAAACCAAGTTCAACCATATTTGGGGGAAAAGTCTATTACCTATAAATTTGAAGTCTAATACCAACTAAAAAGGGCTTGGATATGAACAAGGTTATATATCTAAGGCTAATACTCATTTAATTGGGGCTCGTCGAGTCAGGATCAATTTGTCCGAAAATCCAAGGCTAACACTCCCTCCAAAAACCAAGTTCAACCATGTTTGGGGGAAAAGTGTATTACCCATAAATTTGAAGTCTAATACCAACTAAAAGGTCTTGGATATGAACAAGGTTAGAATGTTAAGGCTAATACTCATTTAAATGGGGCTCGTCGAGTGAGGATCAATTTGTCCCAAAATCCAAGGCTAACACCCCCTCCGAAAACAAAGTTCAATCATGTTTGCGGGAAAAGTCTATTACCCATAAATTTTAAGTCTAATACCAACTAAAAATGGCTTGGATATGAACAAGGTTAGAAATTTAAGGCTAATACTCATTTAAATGGGTCTCGTCGAGTCAGGATCAATTTGTCCGAAAATCCAAGGCTAACACCCCCTCCAAAAACCAAGTTCAACCATGTTTGGGGGAAAAGTGTATTAACCATAAATTTGAAGTCTAATATCAAAACTAAAAGGTCTTGGATATAAACAAGGTTAGAAATGTAAGGCTAATACTCATTTAAATAGGGCTCGTCGAGTCAGGATCAATTTGTCCGAAAATCCAAGGCTAACACCCACTCCAAAAACAAAGTTCAATCATGTTTGGGGGAAAAGTCTATTACCCATAAATTTGAAGTCTAATAACAACCAAAAAATGGCTTGGATATGAACAAGGTTATAAATCTAAGGCTAATACTCATTTAAATGTGGCTCGTCGAGTCAGGATCAATTTGTCCGAAAATCCAAGGCTAACACTCCCTCCAAAAACCAAGTTCAACCATGTTTGGGGGAAAAGTGTATTACCCATAAATTTGAAGTCTAATACCAACTAAAAGGTCTTGGATATGAACAAGGTTAGAATGTTAAGGCTAATACTCATTTAAATGGGGCTCGTCGAGTGAGGATCAATTTGTCCCAAAATCCAAGGCTAACACCCCCTCCGAAAACAAAGTTCAATCATGTTTGCGGGAAAAGTCTATTACCCATAAATTTTAAGTCTAATACCAACTAAAAATGGATTGGATATGAACAAGGTTAGAAATCTAAGGCTAATACTCATTTAAATGGGGCTCGTCGAGTCAGGATCAATTTGTCCAAAAATCCAAGGCTAACACCCCCTCCAAAAACAAAGTTCAATTATGTTTGGGGGAAAAGTGTATTACCCATAAATTTGAAGTCTAATACCAACTAAAAGGTCTTGGATATGAACAAGGTTAGAATTGTAAGGCTAATACTCATTTAAATGGGGCTCGTCGAGTCAGGATCAATTTGTCCAAAAATCCAAGGCTAACACCCCCTCCAAAATCAAAGTTGAACCATGTTTGGGGGAAAAGTATATTACCCATAAATTTGAAGTCTAATATAAAAACTAAAATGAATTGGATATGAAAAAGGTTAGAAATGTAAGGCTAATACTCATTTAAATGGGGCTCGTCGAGTGAGGATCAATTTGTCCCAAAATCCAAGGCTGACACCCCCTCCGAAAACAAAGTTCAATCATGTTTGGGGGAAAAGTCTATTACCCATAAATTTTAAGTCTAATACCAACTAAAAATGGCTTGGATATGAACAAGGTTAAAAATTTATGGCTAATACTCATTTAAATGGGGCTCGTCGAGTCAGGATCAATTTGTCCGAAAATCCAAGGCTAACACCCCCTCCAAAAACCAAGTTCAACCATGTTTGGGGGAAAAGTGTATTACCCATAAATTTGAAGTCTAATATCAAAACTAAAAGGCCTTGGATATAAATAAGGTTAGAAATGTAAGGCTAATACTCATTTAAATGGGGCTCGTCGAGTCAGGATCAATTTGTCCGAAAATCCAAGGCTAACACCCCCTCCAAAAACAAAGTTCAATCATGTTTGGGGAAAAAGTCTATTACCCATAAATTTGAAGTCTATTAACAACCAAAAAATGGCTTGGATAAGAACAAGGTTATATATCTAAGGCTAATACTCATTTAAATGGGGTTTATCGAGTCAGGATCAATTTGTCCAAAATCCAAGGCTAACACCCCCTCCAAAATCCAAGTTCAACCATGATTGGGGGAAAAGTGTATTACCCATAAATTTGAAGTCTAATACCAACTAAAAGTTCTTGGATATGAACAAGGTTAGAATTGTAAGGCTAATACTCATTTAAATGGAGCTCGTCGAGTCAGGATCAATTTGTCCGAAAATCCAAGGCTAACACCCCCTCCAAAAACCAAGTTCAACCATGTTTGGGGGAAAAGTGTATTACCCATAAATTTGAAGTCTAATATCAAAACTAAAGTTCTTGTATATGAACAAGGTTAGAATTTTAGGCTAATACTCATTTAAATGGGGCTCGTCGAATCAGGATCAATTTGTCCGAAAATCCAAGGCTAACACCCCCTCCAAAAACCAAGTTCAACCATGTTTGGGGGAAAAGTGTATTGCCCATAAATTTGAAGTCTAATATCAAAACTAAAAGGTCTTGGATATGAACAAGGTTATATATCTAAGGCTAATACTCATTTAAATGGGGTTTGTCGAGTCAGAATCAATTTGTCCACAAATCCAAGGCTAACAACCCCTCCAAAAACCAAGTTCAATCATGTTTGGGGGAAAAGTGTATTACCAATAAATTTGAAGTCTAATAGCAACTAAAAGGGCTTGGATATGAACAAGGTTAGAAATGTAAGGCTAATACTCATTTAAATGGGGCTCGTCGAGTTAGGATTAATTTGTCCGAAAATCCAAGGCTAACACCCCCTCCAAAAACCAAGTTCAACCATATTTGGGGGAAAAGTCTATTACCTATAAATTTGAAGTCTAATACCAACTAAAAAGGGCTTGGATATGAACAAGGTTATATATCTAAGGCTAATACTCATTTAATTGGGGCTCGTCGAGTCAGGATCAATTTGTCCGAAAATCCAAGGCTAACACTCCCTCCAAAAACCAAGTTCAACCATGTTTGGGGGAAAAGTGTATTACCCATAAATTTGAAGTCTAATACCAACTAAAAGGTCTTGGATATGAACAAGGTTAGAATGTTAAGGCTAATACTCATTTAAATGGGGCTCGTCGAGTGAGGATCAATTTGTCCCAAAATCCAAGGCTAACACCCCCTCCGAAAACAAAGTTCAATCATGTTTGCGGGAAAAGTCTATTACCCATAAATTTTAAGTCTAATACCAACTAAAAATGGCTTGGATATGAACAAGGTTAGAAATTTAAGGCTAATACTCATTTAAATGGGTCTCGTCGAGTCAGGATCAATTTGTCCGAAAATCCAAGGCTAACACCCCCTCCAAAAACCAAGTTCAACCATGTTTGGGGGAAAAGTGTATTAACCATAAATTTGAAGTCTAATATCAAAACTAAAAGGTCTTGGATATAAACAAGGTTAGAAATGTAAGGCTAATACTCATTTAAATAGGGCTCGTCGAGTCAGGATCAATTTGTCCGAAAATCCAAGGCTAACACCCACTCCAAAAACAAAGTTCAATCATGTTTGGGGGAAAAGTCTATTACCCATAAATTTGAAGTCTAATAACAACCAAAAAATGGCTTGGATATGAACAAGGTTATAAATCTAAGGCTAATACTCATTTAAATGTGGCTCGTCGAGTCAGGATCAATTTGTCCGAAAATCCAAGGCTAACACTCCCTCCAAAAACCAAGTTCAACCATGTTTGGGGGAAAAGTGTATTACCCATAAATTTGAAGTCTAATACCAACTAAAAGGTCTTGGATATGAACAAGGTTAGAATGTTAAGGCTAATACTCATTTAAATGGGGCTCGTCGAGTGAGGATCAATTTGTCCCAAAATCCAAGGCTAACACCCCCTCCGAAAACAAAGTTCAATCATGTTTGCGGGAAAAGTCTATTACCCATAAATTTTAAGTCTAATACCAACTAAAAATGGATTGGATATGAACAAGGTTAGAAATCTAAGGCTAATACTCATTTAAATGGGGCTCGTCGAGTCAGGATCAATTTGTCCAAAAATCCAAGGCTAACACCCCCTCCAAAAACAAAGTTCAATTATGTTTGGGGGAAAAGTGTATTACCCATAAATTTGAAGTCTAATACCAACTAAAAGGTCTTGGATATGAACAAGGTTAGAATTGTAAGGCTAATACTCATTTAAATGGGGCTCGTCGAGTCAGGATCAATTTGTCCAAAAATCCAAGGCTAACACCCCCTCCAAAATCAAAGTTGAACCATGTTTGGGGGAAAAGTATATTACCCATAAATTTGAAGTCTAATATAAAAACTAAAATGAATTGGATATGAAAAAGGTTAGAAATGTAAGGCTAATACTCATTTAAATGGGGCTCGTCGAGTGAGGATCAATTTGTCCCAAAATCCAAGGCTGACACCCCCTCCAAAAACAAAGTTCAATCATGTTTGGGGGAAAAGTCTATTACCCATAAATTTTAAGTCTAATACCAACTAAAAATGGCTTGGATATGAACAAGGTTAAAAATTTATGGCTAATACTCATTTAAATGGGGCTCGTCGAGTCAGGATCAATTTGTCCGAAAATCCAAGGCTAACACCCCCTCCAAAAACCAAGTTCAACCATGTTTGGGGGAAAAGTGTATTACCCATAAATTTGAAGTCTAATATCAAAACTAAAAGGCCTTGGATATAAATAAGGTTAGAAATGTAAGGCTAATACTCATTTAAATGGGGCTCGTCGAGTCAGGATCAATTTGTCCGAAAATCCAAGGCTAACACCCCCTCCAAAAACAAAGTTCAATCATGTTTGGGGAAAAAGTCTATTACCCATAAATTTGAAGTCTATTAACAACCAAAAAATGGCTTGGATAAGAACAAGGTTATATATCTAAGGCTAATACTCATTTAAATGGGGTTTATCGAGTCAGGATCAATTTGTCCAAAATCCAAGGCTAACACCCCCTCCAAAATCCAAGTTCAACCATGATTGGGGGAAAAGTGTATTACCCATAAATTTGAAGTCTAATACCAACTAAAAGTTCTTGGATATGAACAAGGTTAGAATTGTAAGGCTAATACTCATTTAAATGGAGCTCGTCGAGTCAGGATCAATTTGTCCGAAAATCCAAGGCTAACACCCCCTCCAAAAACCAAGTTCAACCATGTTTGGGGGAAAAGTGTATTACCCATAAATTTGAAGTCTAATATCAAAACTAAAGTTCTTGGATATGAACAAGGTTAGAATTGTAAGGCTAATACTCATTTAAATGGGGCTCGTCGAATCAGGATCAATTTGTCCGAAAATCCAAGGCTAACACCCCCTCCAAAAACCAAGTTCAACCATGTTTGGGGGAAAAGTGTATTGCCCATAAATTTGAAGTCTAATATCAAAACTAAAAGGTCTTGGATATGAACAAGGTTATATATCTAAGGCTAATACTCATTTAAATGGGGTTTGTCGAGTCAGAATCAATTTGTCCACAAATCCAAGGCTAACAACCCCTCCAAAAACCAAGTTCAATCATGTTTGGGGGAAAAGTGTATTACCAATAAATTTGAAGTCTAATAGCAACTAAAAGGGCTTGGATATGAACAAGGTTAGAAATGTAAGGCTAATACTCATTTAAATGGGGCTCGTCGAGTTAGGATTAATTTGTCCGAAAATCCAAGGCTAACACCCCCTCCAAAAACCAAGTTCAACCATATTTGGGGGAAAAGTCTATTACCTATAAATTTGAAGTCTAATACGAACTAAAAAGGGCTTGGATATGAACAAGGTTATATATCTAAGGCTAATACTCATTTAATTGGGGCTCGTCGAGTCAGGATCAATTTGTCCGAAAATCCAAGGCTAACACTCCCTCCAAAAACCAAGTTCAACCATGTTTGGGGGAAAAGTGTATTACCCATAAATTTGAAGTCTAATACCAACTAAAAGGTCTTGGATATGAACAAGGTTAGAATGTTAAGGCTAATACTCATTTAAATGGGGCTCGTCGAGTGAGGATCAATTTGTCCCAAAATCCAAGGCTAACACCCCCTCCGAAAACAAAGTTCAATCATGTTTGCGGGAAAAGTCTATTACCCATAAATTTTAAGTCTAATACCAACTAAAAATGGCTTGGATATGAACAAGGTTAGAAATTTAAGGCTAATACTCATTTAAATGGGTCTCGTCGAGTCAGGATCAATTTGTCCGAAAATCCAAGGCTAACACCCCCTCCAAAAACCAAGTTCAACCATGTTTGGGGGAAAAGTGTATTAACCATAAATTTGAAGTCTAATATCAAAACTAAAAGGTCTTGGATATAAACAAGGTTAGAAATGTAAGGCTAATACTCATTTAAATAGGGCTCGTCGAGTCAGGATCAATTTGTCCGAAAATCCAAGGCTAACACCCACTCCAAAAACAAAGTTCAATCATGTTTAAGGGAAAAGTCTATTACCCATAAATTTGAAGTCTAATAACAACCAAAAAATGGCTTGGATATGAACAAGGTTATAAATCTAAGGCTAATACTCATTTAAATGTGGCTCGTCGAGTCAGGATCAATTTGTCCGAAAATCCAAGGCTAACACCCCCTCCAAAAACCAAGTTCAACCATGTTTGGGGGAAAAGTGTATTACCCATAAATTTGAAGTCTAATATAAAAACTAAAATGAATTGGATATGAACAAGGTTAGAAATGTAAGGCTAATACTCATTTAAATTGGGTTCGTCTAGTTAGGATCAATTTGTCCCAAAATCCAAGGCTAACACCCCCTCCAAAAACCAAGTTCAACCATGTTTGGGGGAAAAGTGTATTACCCATAAATTTGAAGTCTAATACCAACTAAAATGTCTTGGATATGAACAAGGTTAGAATTGTAAGGCTAATACTCATTTAAATGGGGCTCGTCGAGTCAGGATCAATTTGTCCGAAAATCCAAGGCTAACACCCCCTCCAAAAACAAAGTTCAACCATGTTTGGAGGAAAAGTTTATTACACATAAATTTGAAGTCTAATATCAAAACTAAAATGACTTGGATTTGAACAAGGTTATAAATCTAAGGCTAGTACTCATTTAAATGTGGCTCGTCGAGTCAGGATCAATTTGTCCGAAAATCCAAGGCTAACACCCCCTCCAAAAACCAAGTTCAACCATGTTTGGGGGAAAAGTGTATTTCCCATAAATTTGAAGTCTAATATCAAAACTAAAAGATCTTGAATATGAACAAGGTTATAAATGTAAGGCTAATACTCATTTAAATGGGGCTCGTCGAGTCAGGATCAATTTGTCCGAAAATCCAAGGCTAACACCCCCTCCAAAAACCAAGTTCAACCATGTTTGGGGGAAAAGTGTATTACCCATAAATTTGAAGTCTAATATCAAAACTAAAAGGCCTTGGATATAAATAAGGTTAGAAATGTAAGGCTAATACTCATTTAAATGGGGCTCGTCGAGTCAGGATCAATTTGTCCGAAAATCCAAGGCTAACACCCCCTCCAAAAACAAAGTTCAATCATGTTTGGGGAAAAAGTCTATTACCCATAAATTTGAAGTCTATTAACAACCAAAAAATGGCTTGGATAAGAACAAGGTTATATATCTAAGGCTAATACTCATTTAAATGGGGTTTATCGAGTCAGGATCAATTTGTCCAAAATCCAAGGCTAACACCCCCTCCAAAATCCAAGTTCAACCATGATTGGGGGAAAAGTGTATTACCCATAAATTTGAAGTCTAATACCAACTAAAAGTTCTTGGATATGAACAAGGTTAGAATTGTAAGGCTAATACTCATTTAAATGGAGCTCGTCGAGTCAGGATCAATTTGTCCGAAAATCCAAGGCTAACACCCCCTCCAAAAACCAAGTTCAACCATGTTTGGGGGAAAAGTGTATTACCCATAAATTTGAAGTCTAATATCAAAACTAAAGTTCTTGTATATGAACAAGGTTAGAATTTTAGGCTAATACTCATTTAAATGGGGCTCGTCGAATCAGGATCAATTTGTCCGAAAATCCAAGGCTAACACCCCCTCCAAAAACCAAGTTCAACCATGTTTGGGGGAAAAGTGTATTGCCCATAAATTTGAAGTCTAATATCAAAACTAAAAGGTCTTGGATATGAACAAGGTTATATATCTAAGGCTAATACTCATTTAAATGGGGTTTGTCGAGTCAGAATCAATTTGTCCACAAATCCAAGGCTAACAACCCCTCCAAAAACCAAGTTCAATCATGTTTGGGGGAAAAGTGTATTACCAATAAATTTGAAGTCTAATAGCAACTAAAAGGGCTTGGATATGAACAAGGTTAGAAATGTAAGGCTAATACTCATTTAAATGGGGCTCGTCGAGTTAGGATTAATTTGTCCGAAAATCCAAGGCTAACACCCCCTCCAAAAACCAAGTTCAACCATATTTGGGGGAAAAGTCTATTACCTATAAATTTGAAGTCTAATACGAACTAAAAAGGGCTTGGATATGAACAAGGTTATATATCTAAGGCTAATACTCATTTAATTGGGGCTCGTCGAGTCAGGATCAATTTGTCCGAAAATCCAAGGCTAACACTCCCTCCAAAAACCAAGTTCAACCATGTTTGGGGGAAAAGTGTATTACCCATAAATTTGAAGTCTAATACCAACTAAAAGGTCTTGGATATGAACAAGGTTAGAATGTTAAGGCTAATACTCATTTAAATGGGGCTCGTCGAGTGAGGATCAATTTGTCCCAAAATCCAAGGCTAACACCCCCTCCGAAAACAAAGTTCAATCATGTTTGCGGGAAAAGTCTATTACCCATAAATTTTAAGTCTAATACCAACTAAAAATGGCTTGGATATGAACAAGGTTAGAAATTTAAGGCTAATACTCATTTAAATGGGTCTCGTCGAGTCAGGATCAATTTGTCCGAAAATCCAAGGCTAACACCCCCTCCAAAAACCAAGTTCAACCATGTTTGGGGGAAAAGTGTATTAACCATAAATTTGAAGTCTAATATCAAAACTAAAAGGTCTTGGATATAAACAAGGTTAGAAATGTAAGGCTAATACTCATTTAAATAGGGCTCGTCGAGTCAGGATCAATTTGTCCGAAAATCCAAGGCTAACACCCACTCCAAAAACAAAGTTCAATCATGTTTGGGGGAAAAGTCTATTACCCATAAATTTGAAGTCTAATAACAACCAAAAAATGGCTTGGATATGAACAAGGTTATAAATCTAAGGCTAATACTCATTTAAATGTGGCTCGTCGAGTCAGGATCAATTTGTCCGAAAATCCAAGGCTAACACTCCCTCCAAAAACCAAGTTCAACCATGTTTGGGGGAAAAGTGTATTACCCATAAATTTGAAGTCTAATACCAACTAAAAGGTCTTGGATATGAACAAGGTTAGAATGTTAAGGCTAATACTCATTTAAATGGGGCTCGTCGAGTGAGGATCAATTTGTCCCAAAATCCAAGGCTAACACCCCCTCCGAAAACAAAGTTCAATCATGTTTGCGGGAAAAGTCTATTACCCATAAATTTTAAGTCTAATACCAACTAAAAATGGATTGGATATGAACAAGGTTAGAAATCTAAGGCTAATACTCATTTAAATGGGGCTCGTCGAGTCAGGATCAATTTGTCCAAAAATCCAAGGCTAACACCCCCTCCAAAAACAAAGTTCAATTATGTTTGGGGGAAAAGTGTATTACCCATAAATTTGAAGTCTAATACCAACTAAAAGGTCTTGGATATGAACAAGGTTAGAATTGTAAGGCTAATACTCATTTAAATGGGGCTCGTCGAGTCAGGATCAATTTGTCCAAAAATCCAAGGCTAACACCCCCTCCAAAATCAAAGTTGAACCATGTTTGGGGGAAAAGTATATTACCCATAAATTTGAAGTCTAATATAAAAACTAAAATGAATTGGATATGAAAAAGGTTAGAAATGTAAGGCTAATACTCATTTAAATGGGGCTCGTCGAGTGAGGATCAATTTGTCCCAAAATCCAAGGCTGACACCCCCTCCAAAAACAAAGTTCAATCATGTTTGGGGGAAAAGTCTATTACCCATAAATTTTAAGTCTAATACCAACTAAAAATGGCTTGGATATGAACAAGGTTAAAAATTTATGGCTAATACTCATTTAAATGGGGCTCGTCGAGTCAGGATCAATTTGTCCGAAAATCCAAGGCTAACACCCCCTCCAAAAACCAAGTTCAACCATGTTTGGGGGAAAAGTGTATTACCCATAAATTTGAAGTCTAATATCAAAACTAAAAGGCCTTGGATATAAATAAGGTTAGAAATGTAAGGCTAATACTCATTTAAATGGGGCTCGTCGAGTCAGGATCAATTTGTCCGAAAATCCAAGGCTAACACCCCCTCCAAAAACAAAGTTCAATCATGTTTGGGGAAAAAGTCTATTACCCATAAATTTGAAGTCTATTAACAACCAAAAAATGGCTTGGATAAGAACAAGGTTATATATCTAAGGCTAATACTCATTTAAATGGGGTTTATCGAGTCAGGATCAATTTGTCCAAAATCCAAGGCTAACACCCCCTCCAAAATCCAAGTTCAACCATGATTGGGGGAAAAGTGTATTACCCATAAATTTGAAGTCTAATACCAACTAAAAGTTCTTGGATATGAACAAGGTTAGAATTGTAAGGCTAATACTCATTAAAATGGAGCTCGTCGAGTCAGGATCAATTTGTCCGAAAATCCAAGGCTAACACCCCCTCCAAAAACCAAGTTCAACCATGTTTGGGGGAAAAGTGTATTACCCATAAATTTGAAGTCTAATATCAAAACTAAAGTTCTTGGATATGAACAAGGTTAGAATTGTAAGGCTAATACTCATTTAAATGGGGCTCGTCGAATCAGGATCAATTTGTCCGAAAATCCAAGGCTAACACCCCCTCCAAAAACCAAGTTCAACCATGTTTGGGGGAAAAGTGTATTGCCCATAAATTTGAAGTCTAATATCAAAACTAAAAGGTCTTGGATATGAACAAGGTTATATATCTAAGGCTAATACTCATTTAAATGGGGTTTGTCGAGTCAGAATCAATTTGTCCACAAATCCAAGGCTAACAACCCCTCCAAAAACCAAGTTCAATCATGTTTGGGGGAAAAGTGTATTACCAATAAATTTGAAGTCTAATAGCAACTAAAAGGGCTTGGATATGAACAAGGTTAGAAATGTAAGGCTAATACTCATTTAAATGGGGCTCGTCGAGTTAGGATTAATTTGTCCGAAAATCCAAGGCTAACACCCCCTCCAAAAACCAAGTTCAACCATATTTGGGGGAAAAGTCTATTACCTATAAATTTGAAGTCTAATACGAACTAAAAAGGGCTTGGATATGAACAAGGTTATATATCTAAGGCTAATACTCATTTAATTGGGGCTCGTCGAGTCAGGATCAATTTGTCCGAAAATCCAAGGCTAACACTCCCTCCAAAAACCAAGTTCAACCATGTTTGGGGGAAAAGTGTATTACCCATAAATTTGAAGTCTAATACCAACTAAAAGGTCTTGGATATGAACAAGGTTAGAATGTTAAGGCTAATACTCATTTAAATGGGGCTCGTCGAGTGAGGATCAATTTGTCCCAAAATCCAAGGCTAACACCCCCTCCGAAAACAAAGTTCAATCATGTTTGCGGGAAAAGTCTATTACCCATAAATTTTAAGTCTAATACCAACTAAAAATGGCTTGGATATGAACAAGGTTAGAAATTTAAGGCTAATACTCATTTAAATGGTTCTCGTCGAGTCAGGATCAATTTGTCCGAAAATCCAAGGCTAACACCCCCTCCAAAAACCAAGTTCAACCATGTTTGGGGGAAAAGTGTATTAACCATAAATTTGAAGTCTAATATCAAAACTAAAAGGTCTTGGATATAAACAAGGTTAGAAATGTAAGGCTAATACTCATTTAAATAGGGCTCGTCGAGTCAGGATCAATTTGTCCGAAAATCCAAGGCTAACACCCACTCCAAAAACAAAGTTCAATCATGTTTGGGGGAAAAGTCTATTACCCATAAATTTGAAGTCTAATAACAACCAAAAAATGGCTTGGATATGAACAAGGTTATAAATCTAAGGCTAATACTCATTTAAATGTGGCTCGTCGAGTCAGGATCAATTTGTCCGAAAATCCAAGGCTAACACCCCCTCCAAAAACCAAGTTCAACCATGTTTGGGGGAAAAGTGTATTACCCATAAATTTGAAGTCTAATATAAAAACTAAAATGAATTGGATATGAACAAGGTTAGAAATGTAAGGCTAATACTCATTTAAATTGGGTTCGTCTAGTTAGGATCAATTTGTCCCAAAATCCAAGGCTAACACCCCCTCCAAAAACCAAGTTCAACCATGTTTGGGGGAAAAGTGTATTACCCATAAATTTGAAGTCTAATACCAACTAAAATGTCTTGGATATGAACAAGGTTAGAATTGTAAGGCTAATACTCATTTAAATGGGGCTCGTCGAGTCAGGATCAATTTGTCCGAAAATCCAAGGCTAACACCCCCTCCAAAAACAAAGTTCAACCATGTTTGGAGGAAAAGTTTATTACACATAAATTTGAAGTCTAATATCAAAACTAAAATGACTTGGATTTGAACAAGGTTATAAATCTAAGGCTAGTACTCATTTAAATGTGGCTCGTCGAGTCAGGATCAATTTGTCCGAAAATCCAAGGCTAACACCCCCTCCAAAAACCAAGTTCAACCATGTTTGGGGGAAAAGTGTATTTCCCATAAATTTGAAGTCTAATATCAAAACTAAAAGATCTTGAATATGAACAAGGTTATAAATGTAAGGCTAATACTCATTTAAATGGGGCTCGTCGAGTCAGGATCAATTTGTCCGAAAATCCAAGGCTAACACTCCCTCCAAAAACCAAGTTCAACCATGTTTGGGGGAAAAGTGTATTACCCATAAATTTGAAGTCTAATACCAACTAAAAGGTCTTGGATATGAACAAGGTTAGAATTGTAAGGCTAATACTCATTTAAATGGGGCTCGTCGAGTGAGGATCAATTTGTCCCAAAATCCAAGGCTAACACCCCCTCCAAAAACAAAGTTCAATCATGTTTGGGGGAAAAGTCTATTACCCATAAATTTTAAGTCTAATACCAAATAAAAATGGCTTGGATATGAACAAGGTTAGAAGTCTAAGGCTAATACTCATTTAAATGGGGCTCGTCGAGTCAAGATCAAATTGTCCGAAAATCCAAGGCTAACACTCCCTCCAAAAACCAAGTTTAACCATGTTTGGGGAAACGTGTATTATTCATAAATTTGAAGTCTAATACCAACTAAAAGGACTTGGATATGAACAAGGTTAGAATTGTAAGGCTAATACTCATTTAAATGGGGCTCGTCGAGTCAGGATCAATTTGTCCGAAAATCCAAGGCTAACACCCCCTCCAAAAACAAAGTTCAACCATGTTTGGGGGTAAAGTGTATTACCCTTAAATTTGAAGTCTAATATAAAAACTAAAATGACTTGGATATGAACAAGGTTAGAAATGTAAGGCTAATACTCATTTAAATGGGGTTCGTCGAGTTAGGATCAATTTGTCCCAAAATCCAAGGCTAACACCCCCTCCAAAAACCAAGTTCAACCATGTTTAGGGGGAAAGTGTATTACCCATAAATTTGAAGTCTAATACCAACTAAAAGGTCTTGGATATGAACAAGGTTAGAATTGTAAGGCTAATACTCATTTAAATGGGGCTCGTCGAGTCAGGATCAATTTGTCCGAAAATCCAAGGCTAACACCCCCTCCAAAAACAAAGTTCAACCATGTTTGGAGGAAAAGTGTATTACACATAAATTTGAAGTCTAATATCAAAACTAAAATGACTTGGATATGAACAAGTTTATAAATCTAAGGCTAATACTCATTTAAATGGGGTTCGTCGAGTCAGGATCAATTTGTCCGAAAATCCAAGGCTAACACCCCTTCCAAAAACCAAGTTCAACCATGTTTGGGGGAAAAGTGTATTACCCATAAATTTGAAGTCTAATATCAAAACTAAAAGGTCTTGGATATGAACAAGGTTATAAATGTAAGGCTAATACTCATTTAAATGGGGCTCGTCGAGTCAGGATCAATTTGTCCGAAAATCCAAGGCTAACACTCCCTCCAAAAACCAAGTTCAACCATGTTTGGGGGAAAAGTGTATTACCCATAAATTTGAAGTCTAATACCAACTAAAAGGTCTTGGATATGAACAAGGTTAGAATTGTAAGGCTAATACTCATTTAAATGGGGCTCGTCGAGTGAGGATCAATTTGTCCCAAAATCCAAGGCTAACACCCCCTCCAAAAACAAAGTTCAATCATGTTTGGGGGAAAAGTCTATTACCCATAAATTTTAAGTCTAATACCAACTAAAAATGGCTTGGATATGAACAAGGTTAGAAATCTAAGGCTAATACTCATTTAAATGGGGCTCGTCGAGTCAGGATCAATTTGTCCGAAAATCCAAGGCTAACACCCGCTCCAAAAACCAAGTTTAACCATGTTTGGGGGAAAACTGTATTACCCATAAATTTGAAGTCTAATACCAACTAAAAGGTCTTGGATACGAACAAGGTTAGAATTGTAAGGCTAATACTCATTTAAATGGGGCTCGTCGAGTCAGGATCAATTTGTCCGATAATCCAAGGCTAACACCCCCTCCAAAAACCCAAGTTCAACCATGTTTGGGGGAAAAGTGTATTACCCATAAATGTGAAGTCTAATATCAAAACTAAAAGGTCTTGGATATGAACAAGGTTATAAATGTAAGGCTAATACTCATTTAAATGGGGCTCGTCGAGTCAGGATCAATTTGTCCGAAAATCCAAGGCTAACACCCCCTCCAAAAACAAAGTTCAGCCATGTTTGGGGGAAACGTGTATTACCCATAAATTTGAAGTCTAACATAAAAACTAAAATGACTTGGATATGAACAAGGTTATAAATGTAAGGCTAATACTCATTTAAATGGGGTTCGTCGAGTCAGAATCAATTTGTCCGAAAATCCAAGGCTAACACCCCCTCCAAAAACAAAGTTCAACCATGTTTGTGGGAAAAGTGTATTACACATAAATTTGAAGTCTAATATCAAAACTAAAATGACTTGGATATGAACAAGGTTATAAATCTAAGGCTAATACTCATTTAAATGGGGCTCGTCGAGTTAGGATCAATTTGTCCGAAAATCCAAGGCTACCACCCCCTCCAAAAACAAAGTTCAATCATGTTTGGGGGAAAAGTGTATTACCCATAAATTTGAAGTCTAATACCAACTAAAAAGGGCTTATATATGAACAAGGTTAGAAATCTAAGACTAATACTCATTTAAACGGGGCTTGTCGAGTCAGGATCAATTTGTCCGAAAATCCAAGGCTAACACCCCCTCCAAAAACAAAGTTCAATCATGTTTGGGGGAAAAGTCTATTACCCATAAATTTGAAGTCTAATAACAACTAAAAAGGGCTTGGATATGAACAAGGTTATATATCTAAGGCTAATACTCATTTAAATGGGGTTTGTCAAGTCAGGATCAATTTGTCCGAAAATCCAAGGCTAACACCCCCTCCAAAAACCAAGTTCAACCATGTTTGGGGGAAAAGTGTATTACCCATAAATTTGAAGTCTAATATCAAAACTAAAAGGTCTTGGATATGAACAAGGTTAGAAATCTAAGGGTAATACTCATTTAAATGGGGCTCGTCGAATCAGGATCAATTTGTCCGAAAATCCAAGGCTAACACCCCCTCCAAAAACAAAGTTCAACCATGTTTGGGGGAAACGTGTATTACCCATAAATTTGAAGTCTAACATAAAAACTAAAATGACTTGGATATGAACAAGGTTATAAATGTAAGGCTAATACTCATTTAAATGGGGTTCGTCGAGTCAGAATCAATTTGTCCGAAAATCCAAGGCTAACACCCCCTCCAAAAACAAAGTTCAACCATGTTTGTGGGAAAAGTGTATTACACATAAATTTGAAGTCTAATATCAAAACTAAAATGACTTGGATATGAACAAGGTTATAAATCTAAGGCTAATACTCATTTAAATGGGGCTCGTCGAGTTAGGATCAATTTGTCCGAAAATCCAAGGCTACCACCCCCTCCAAAAACAAAGTTCAATCATGTTTGGGGGAAAAGTGTATTACCCATAAATTTGAAGTCTAATACCAACTAAAAAGGGCTTATATATGAACAAGGTTAGAAATCTAAGACTAATACTCATTTAAACGGGGCTTGTCGAGTCAGGATCAATTTGTCCGAAAATCCAAGGCTAACACCCCCTCCAAAAACAAAGTTCAATCATGTTTGGGGGAAAAGTCTATTACCCATAAATTTGAAGTCTAATAACAACTAAAAAGGGCTTGGATATGAACAAGGTTATATATCTAAGGCTAATACTCATTTAAATGGGGTTTGTCAAGTCAGGATCAATTTGTCCGAAAATCCAAGGCTAACACCCCCTCCAAAAACCAAGTTCAACCATGTTTGGGGGAAAAGTGTATTACCCATAAATTTGAAGTCTAATATCAAAACTAAAAGGTCTTGGATATGAACAAGGTTAGAAATCTAAGGGTAATACTCATTTAAATGGGGCTCGTCGAATCAGGATCAATTTGTCCGAAAATCCAAGGCTAACACCCCCTCCAAAAACCAAGTTCAACCATGTTTAGGGGAAAACTGTATTACCCATAAATTTGAAGTCTAATACCAACTAAAAGGTCTTGTATATGAACAAGGTTAGAAATATAAGGCTAATACTCATTTAAATGGGGCTCGTCGAGTCAGGATGAATTTGTCCGAAAATCCAAGGCTAACACCCCCTCCAAAAACAAAGTTCAATTATGTTTGGGGGAAAAGTCTATTAGCCATAAATTTGTAGTCTAATACCAACTAAAAGGTCTTGGATATGACCAAGTTTATAAATATAAGGCTAATACTCATTTAAACGGGGCTCGTCGAGTCAGGATCAATTTGTCCGAAAATCCAAGGCTAACACCCCCTCCAAAAACAAAGTTCAATCATGTTTGGGGGAAAAGTCTATTACCCATAAATTTGAAGTCTAATAACAACTAAAAAGGGCTTGGATATGAACAAGGTTATATATCTAAGGCTAATACTCATTTAAATGGGGTTTGTCAAGTCAGGATCAATTTGTACGAAAATACAAGGCTAACACCCCCTCCAAAAACCAAGTTCAACCATGTTTGGGGGAAAAGTGTATTACCCATAAATTTGAAGTCTAATATCAAAACTAAAAGGTCTTGGATATGAACAAGGTTAGAAATCTAAGGGTAATACTCATTTAAATGGGGCTCGTCGAATCAGGATCAATTTGTCCGAAAATCCAAGGCTAACACCCCCTCCAAAAACCAAGTTCAACCATGTTTAGGGGAAAACTGTATTACCCATAAATTTGAAGTCTAATACCAACTAAAAGGTCTTGTATATGAACAAGGTTAGAAATATAAGGCTAATACTCATTTAAATGGGGCTCGTCGAGTCAGGATCAATTTGTCCGAAAATCCAAGGCTAACACCCCCTCCAAAAACAAAGTTCAATTATGTTTGGGGGAAAAGTCTATTAGCCATAAATTTGTAGTCTAATACCAACTAAAAGGTCTTGGATATGACCAAGTTTATAAATATAAGGCTAATACTCATTTAAATGGGGCTCGTCCAGTCAGGATCAATTTGTCCGAAAATCCAAGGTTAACACCCCCTCCAAAAACAAAGTTCAATCATGTTTGGGGGAAAAGTCTATTAGCCATAAATTTGAAGTCTAATATCAACTAAAAAGGGCTTGTATATGAACAAGGTTATAAATATAAGGCTAATACTCATTTAAATAGTGCTCGTCGAGTCAGGATCAATTTGTCCGAAAATCCAAGGCTAACACCCCCTCCAAAAACCAAGTTTAACCATGTTTGGCGGAAAACTGTATTACCCATAAATTTGAAGTTTAATACCAACTAAAAGGTCTTGGATATGACCAAGTTTATAAATATAAGGCTAATACTCATTTAAATGGGGCTCGTCGAGTCAGGATCAATTTGTCTGAAAATCCAAGGCTAACACCCCCTCCAAAAACAAAGTTTAATCATGTTTGGGGGAAAAGTATATTAGCCATAAATTTGAAGTCTAATAGCAACTAAAAAGGGCTTGGATATGAACAAGGTTATATATATAAGGCTAATACTCATTTAAATCGGGCTCGTCGAGTCAGGATCAATTTGTCCGAAAATCCAAGGCTAACATCCCCTCCAAAAACCAAGTTCAACCATGTTAGCGGGAAAACTGTATTACCCACAAATTAGAAGTGTAATACCAACTAAAAGGTCTTGTATATGAAAAAGGTTAGAAATATAAGGCTAATACTCATTTAAATGGGGCTCGTCGAGTCAGGATCAATTTGTCCGAAAATCCAAGGCTAACACCCGCTCCAAAAACCAAGTTTAACCATGTTTGGGGGAAAACTGTATTACCCATAAATTTGAAGTCTAATACCAACTAAAAGGTCTTGGATATGAACAAGGTTATAAATATAAGGTTAATACTCATTTAAATGGGGCTCGTCGAGTCAAGATCAATTTGTCCGAAAATCCAAAGCTAACACCCCCTCCAAAAACAAAGTTTAATCATGTTTGGGGGAAAAGTATATTAGCCATAAATTTGAAGTCTAATAGCAACTAAAAAGGGCTTGGATATAAACAAGGTTATATATATAAGGCTAATACTCATTTAAATGGGGCTCGTCGAGTCAGGATCAATTTGTCCGAAAATCCAAGGCTAACATCCCCTCCAAAAACCAAGTTCAACCATGTTTGCGGGAAAACTGTATTACCCATAAATTTGAAGTCTAATACCAACTAAAAGGTCTTGTATATGAACAAGGTTAGAAATATAAGGCTAATACTCATTTAAATGGGGCTCGTCAAGTCAGGATCAATTTGTCTGAAAATCCAAGGCTAACACCCCCTCCAAAAACCAAGTTTAACCATGTTTGGGGGAAAACTGTATTACCCATAAATTTGAAGTCTAATACCAATTAAAAGGTCTTGGATATGTACAAGGTTAGAAATATAAGGTTAATACATATTTAAATGGGGCTTGTCGAGTCAGGATCAATTTGTCCGAAAATCCAAGGCTAACACCCCCTCCAAAAACCAAGTTCAACCATGTTTAGGGGAAAACTGTATTACCCATAAATTTGAAGTATAATACCAACTAAAAGGTCTTGGATATGAACAAGGTTAGAAATATAAGGCTAATACTAATTTAAATGGGGCTCGTCGAGTCAGGATCAATTTGTCCGAAAATCCAAGGGTAACACCCCCTCCAAAAACAAAGTTCAATCATGTTTGGGGCAAAAGTGTATTACCTATAAATTTGAAGTGTAATACCAACTAAAAGGTCTTGGATATGAGCAAGGTTAGAAATCTAAGTCTAATACTCATTTAAATGGGGCTCGTCGAGTAAGGATCAATTTGTCCGAAAATCCAAGGCTAACACCCCCTCCAAAAACCAAGTTCAATTATGTTTGGGGGAAAAGTGTATTACCCATAAATTTGAAGTCTAATACCAACTAAAAGGTCTGGGATATGAACATGGTTATAAATATAAGGCTAATACTCATTTAAACGGGGCTCGTCAAGTCAAGATCAATTTGTCTGAAAATCCAAGGCTAACACCCCCTCCAAAAACAAAGTTCAATCATGTTTGGGGGAAAACTCTATTAGCCATAAATTTGAAGTCTAATATCAACTAAAAAGGGCTTGTATATGAACAAGGTTATAAATATAAGGCTAATACTCATTTAAATGGGGCTCGTCGAGTCAGGATCAATTTGTCCGAAAATCCAAGGCTAACATCCCCTCCAAAAACCAAGTTCAACCATGTTTGCGGGAAAACTGTATTACCCATAAATTTGAAGTCTAATACCAACTAAAAGGTCTTGTATATGAACAAGGTTAGAAATATAAGGCTAATACTCATTTAAATGGGGATCGTCAAGTCAGGATCAATTTGTCTGAAAATCCAAGGCTAACACCCCCTCCAAAAACCAAGTTCAACCATGTTTGGGGGAAAACTGTATTACCCATAAATTTGAAGTCTAAAACCAATTAAAAGGTCTTGGATATGTACAAGGTTAGAAATATAAGGTTAATACATATTTAAATGGGGCTTGTCGAGTCAGGATCAATTTGTCCGAAAATCCAAGGCTAACACCCCCTCCAAAAACCAAGTTCAACCATGTTTAGGGGAAAACTGTATTACCCATAAATTTGAAGTATAATACCAACTAAAAGGTCTTGGATATGAACAAGGTTAGAAATATAAGGCTAATACTAATTTAAATGGGGCTCGTCGAGTCAGGATCAATTTGTCCGAAAATCCAAGGGTAACACCCCCTCCAAAAACAAAGTTCAATCATGTTTGGGGCAAAAGTGTATTACCCATAAATTTGAAGTGTAATACCAACTAAAAGGTCTTGGATATGAACAAGGTTAGAAATCTAAGTCTAATACTCATTTAAATGGGGCTCGTCGAGTAAGAATCAATTTGTCCGAAAATCCAAGGCTAACACCCCCTCCAAAAACCAAGTTCAATTATGTTTGGGGGAAAAGTCTATTAGCCATAAATTTGAAGTGTAATACCAACTAAAAGGTCTTGGATATGAACAAGGTTAGAAATCTAAGTATTATACTCATTTAAATGGGGCTCGTCGAGTCAGGATCAATTTGTCCGAAAATCCAAGGCTAACACCCCCTCCAAAAACCAAGTTTAACCATGTTTGGGGGAAAACTGTATTACCCATAAATTTGAAGTCTAATACCAACTAAAAGGTCTTGGATATGAACATGGTTATAAATATAAGGCTAATGCTCATTTAAACGGGGCTCGTCAAGTCAAGATCAATTTGTCTGAAAATCCAAGGCTAACACCCCCTCCAAAAACAAAGTTCAATAATGTTTGGGGGAAAACTCTATTAGCCATAAATTTGAAGTCTAATATCAACTAAAAAGGGCTTGTATATGAACAAGGTTATAAATATAAGGCTAATACTCATTTAAATGGGGCTCGTCGAGTCAGGATCAATTTGTCCGAAAATCCAAGGCTAACACCCCCTCCAAAAACCAAGTTTAACCATGTTTGGGGGAAAACTGCATTACCCATAAATTTGAAGTCTAATACCAACTAAAACGTCTTGTATATGACCAAATTTATAAATATAAGGCTAATACTCATTTAAATGGGGCTCGTCGAGTCAGGATCAATTTGTCCGAAAATCCAAGGTTAACACCCCCTCCAAAAACAAAGTTCAATCATGCGTGGGGGAAAAGTCTATTAGCCAAAAATTCGAAGTCTAATACCAACTAAAAAGGGCTTGGATATGAACAAGGTTATAAATCTAAGGCTAATACTCATTTAAATAGGACTCGTCAAGTCAGGATCAATTTGTCCGAAAATCCAAGGCAAACACCCCCTCTAAAAACCAAGTTCAATCATGTTTGGGGGAAAAGTCAATTACCCATAAATTTGAATTCTAATACCAACTAAAAAGGGCTTGGATATGAACAAGGTTAGAAATATAAGGCTAATACTCATTTAAATAGGGCTCGTCGAGTCAGGATCAATTTGTCCGAAAATCCAAAGCTAACACCCCCTCCAAAAACAAAGTTCAATCCTGTTTGGGGCAAAAGTGTATTACCCATAAATTTGAAGTGTAATACCAACTAAAAGGTCTTGGATATAAACAAGGTTAGAAATCTAAGTCTAATACTCATTTAAAGGGGGCTCGTCGAGTGAGGATCAATTTGTCTGAAAATCCAAGGCTAACACCCCCTCCAAAAACCAAGTTCAATTATGTTTGGGGGGAAAGTCTATTACCCATAAATTTGAAGTCTAATATCAACTAAAAAGGGCTTGTATATGAAAAAGTTTATAAATATAAGGCTAATACTCATTTAAATGGGGCTCGTCGAGTCAAGATCAATTTGTCCGAAAATCCAAGGCTAACACCCCCTCCAAAAACAAAGTTCAATCATGTTTGGGGGAAAAGTCTATTAGCCATAAATTTGAAGTCTAATATCAACTAAAAAGGGCTTGTATATGAAAAAGGTTATAAATATAAGGCTAATACTCATTTAAATGGGGCTCGTCAAGTCAAGATCAATTTGTCCGAAAATCCAAGGCTAACACCCCCTCCAAAAACCAAGTTTAACCATGTTTGGGGGAAAACTGTATTACCCATAAATTTGAAGTCTAATACCAACTAAAAGGTCTTGGATATGACCAAATTTATAAATATAAGGCTAATACTCATTTAAATGGGGCTCGTCGAGTCAGGATTAATTTGTCCGAAAATCCAAGGTTAACACCCCCTCCAAAAACAAAGTTCAATCATGCTTGGGGGAAAGGTCTATTAGCCATAAATTTGAAGTCTAATACCAACTAAAAAGGGCTTGGATATGAACAAGGTTATAAATCTAAGGCTAATACTCATTTAAATAGGACTCGTCAAGTCAGGATCAATTTGTCCGAAAATCCAAAGGTAACACCCCCTCCAAAAACCAAGTTCAACCATGTTTGGGGGAAAAATATTTTACCCATAAATTTGAAGTATAATACCAACTAAAAGGTCTTGGATATGAAAAAGGTTAGAAATATAAGGCTAATACTCATTTAAATGGGGCTCGTCGAGTCAGGATCAATTTGTCCGAAAATCCAAGGCTAACACCCCCTCCAAAAAGCAAGTTCAACCATGTTTGGGGGAAAACTGTATTACCCATAAATTTGAAGTCTAATACCAACTAAAAGTTCTTGGATATGAACAAGGTTAGAAATATAAGGCTAATACTCATTTAAATGGGGCTCGTCGAGTCAGGATCAATTTGTCCGAAAATCCAAGGCTAACACCCCCTCCAAAAAGCAAGTTCAACCATGTTTGGGGGAAAACTGTATTACCCATAAATTTGAAGTCTAATACCAACTAAAAGTTCTTGGATATGAACAAGGTTAGAAATATAAGGCTAATACACATTTAAATGGGGCTTGTCGAGACAGGATCAATTTGTCCGAAAATCCAAAGCTAACACCCCCTCCAAAAACCAAGTTCAACCATGTTTGGGGGAAAACTTTTTTACCCATAAATTCGAAGTATAATACCAACTAAAAGGTCTTGGATATGAAAAAGGTTAGAAATATAAGGCTAATACTCATTTAAATGGGGCTTGTCGAGTCAGGATCAATTTGTCCAAAAATCCAAGGCTAACACCCCCTCCAAAAACCAAGTTCAACCATGTTTGGGGGAAAACAGTATTACCCATAAATTTGAAGTGTAATACCAACTAAAAGGTCCTGTAGATGAACAAGGTTAGAAATATAAGGCTAATACTCATTTTAAATGGGGCTTGTCGAGTCAGGATCAATTTGTCCGAAAATCCAAGGCTAATATCCTCTCCAAAAACCAAGTTCAACCATGTTTGGGGGAAAACTGTATTACCCATAAATTTGAAGTCTAATACCAACTAAAAGTTCTTGGATATGAACAAGGTTAGAAATATAAGGCTAATACACATTTAAATGGGGCTCGTCGAGACAGGATCAATTTGTCCGAAAATCCAAAGTTAACACCCGCTCCAAAAACAAAGTTCAACCATGTTTGGGGGAAAACTTTTTTACCCATAAATTTGAAGTATAATAACAACTAAAAGGTCTTGGATATGAAAAAGGTTAGAAATATAAGGCTAATACTCATTTAAATGGGGCTCGTCGAGTCAGGATCAATTTGTCCAAAAATCCAAGGCTAACACCCCCTCCAAAAACCAAGTTCAACCATGTTTGGGGGAAAACTGTATTACCTATAAATTTGAAGTCTAATACCAACTAAAAGGTCTTGGATATGAACAAGGTTAGAAATATAAGGCTAATACATATTTAAATGGGGCTTGTCGAGTCAGGATCAATTTGTCCGAAAATCCAAGTCTAACACCCCCTCCAAAAACCAAGTTCAACCATGTTTGGGGGAAAACTGTATTACCCATAAATTTGAAGTATAATACCAACTAAAAGGTCTTGGATATGAACAAGGTTATAAATATAAGGCTAATACTAATTTAAATGGGGCTCGTCGAGTAAGGATCAATTTGTCCAAAAATCCAAGGCTAATATCCTCTCCAAAAACAAAGTTCAATCATGTTTGGGGGAAAACTCTATTAGCCATAAATTTGAAGTCTAATATCAACTAAAAAGGGCTTGTATATTAACAAGGTTATAAATATAAGGCTAATACTCATTTAAATGGGGCTCGTCAAGTCAGGATCAATTTGTCCGAAAATCCAAGGCTAACACCCCCTCCAAAAACCAAGTTTAACCATGTTTAGGGGAAAACTGTATTACTCATAAATTTGAAGTCTAATACCAACTAAAAGGTCTTGGATATGAACATGGTTATAAATATAAGGCTAATACTCATTTAAACGCGGTTCGTCAAGTCAAGATCAATTTGTCCAAAAATCCAAGGCTAACACCCCCTCCAAAAACAAAGTTCAATCATGTTTGGGGGAAAAGTCTATTAGCCATAAATTTGAAGTCTAATATCAACTAAAAAGGGCTTGTATATGAACAAGGTTATAAATATAAGGCTAATACTCATTTAAATGGGGCTCGTCGAGTCAGGATCAATTTGTCCGAAAATCCAAGGCTAACACCCCCTCCAAAAACCAAGTTTAACCATGTTTGGGGGAAAACTGTATTACCCATAAATGTGAAGTCTAATACCAACTAAAAGGTCTTGGATATGAACATGGTTATAAATATAAGGCTAAGACTCATTTAAACGGGGCTCGTCAAGTCAAGATCAATTTGTCCAAAAATCCAAGGCTAACACCCCCTCCAAAAACAAAGTTCAATCATGTTTGGGGGAAAAGTCTATTAGCCATAAATTTGAAGTCTAATATCAACTAAAAAGAGCTTGTATATGAACAAGGTTATAAATATAAGGCTAATACTCATTTAAATGGGGCTCGTCGAGTCAGGATCAATTTGTCCGAAAATCCAAGGCTAACACCCCCTCCAAAAACCAAGTTTAACCATGTTTGGCGGAAAACTGTATTACTCATAAATTTGAAGTCTAATACCAACTAAAAGGTCTTGGATATGAACATGGTTATAAATATAAGGCTAATACTCATTTAAACGGGGTTCGTCAAGTCAAGATCAATTTGTCCAAAAATCCAAGGCTAACACCCCCTCCAAAAACAAAGTTCAATCATGTTTGGGGGAAAAGTCTATTAGCCATAAATTTGAAGTCTAATATCAACTAAAAAGGGCTTGTATATGAAAAAGGTTATAAATATAAGGCTAATACTCATTTAAATGGGGCTCGTCGAGTCAAGATCAATTTGTCCGAAAATCCAAGGCTAACACCCCCTCCAAAAACCAAGTTCAACCATGTTTGGGGGAAAACTGTATTACCCATAAATTTGAAATCTAATACCAACTAAAAGTTCTTGGATATGAACAAGGTTAGAAATATAAGGCTAATACTCATTTAAACTGGCCTCGTCGAGTCAGGATCAATTTGTCCGAAAATCCAAGGCTAACACCCCCTCCAAAAACCAAGTTTAACCATGTTTGGGGGAAAACTGTATTACCCATAAATTTGAAGTCTAATACCAACTAAAAGGTCTTGGATATGACCAAATTTATAAATATAAGGCTAATACTCATTTAAATGGGGCTCGTCGAGTCAGGATCAATTTGTCCGAAAATCCAAGGTTAACACCCCCTCCAAAAACAAAGTTCAATCATGCTTGGGGGAAAAGTCTATTAGCCATAAATTTGAAGTCTAATACCAACTAAAAAGGGCTTGGATATGAACAAGGTTATAAATCTAAGGCTAATACTCATTTAAATAGGACTCGTCAAGTCAGGATCAATTTGTTTGAAAATCTAAGGCTAACACCCCCTCAAAAAACCAAGTTCAATTATGTTTGGGGGAAAAGTCTATTACCCATAAATTTGAAGTCTAATTCCAACTAAAAAGGGCTTGGATATGAACAAGGTTAGAAATATAAGGTTAATACTCATTTAACTGGTGCTCGTCGAGTCAGGATCAATTTGTCCGAAAATCCAAAGCTAACACCCCCTCCAAAAACCAAGTTCAACCATGTTTGGGGGAAAAAAATTTACCCATAAATTTGAAGTATAATACCAACTAAAAGGTCTTGGATATGAAAAAGGTTAGAAATATAAGGCTAATACTCATTTAAATGGGGCTCGTCGAGTCAGGATCAATTTGTCCGAAAATCCAAGGCTAATATCCTCTCCAAAAACAAAGTTCAATCATGTTTGGGGGAAAAGTCTATTAGCCATAAATTTGAAGTCTAATATCAACTAAAAAGGACTTGTATATGAAAAAGGTTATGAATATAAGGCTAATACTCATTTAAATGGGGCTCGTCGAGTCAGGATCAATTTGTCCGAAAATCCAAGGCTAACACCCCCTCCAAAAACCAAGTTCAACCATGTTTGGGGGAAAACTGTATTACCCATAAATTTGAAGTCTAATACCAACTAAAAGTTCTTGTATATGAACAATGTTAGAAATATAAGGCTAATACACATTTAAATGGGGCTTGTCGAGACAGGATCAATTTGTCCGAAAATCCAAAGCTAACACCCCCTCCAAAAACCAAGTTCAACCATGTTTGGGGGAAAACTTTTTTACCCATAAATTTGAAGTATAATACCAACTAAAAGGTCTTGGATATGAAAAAGGTTAGAAATATAAGGCTAATACTCATTTAAATGGGGCTTGTCGAGTCAGGATCAATTTGTCCAAAAATCCAAGGCTAACACCCCCTCCAAAAACCAAGTTCAACCATGTTTGGGGGAAAACAGTATTACCCATAAATTTGAAGTGTAATACCAACTAAAAGGTCCTGTAGATGAACAAGGTTAGAAATATAAGGCTAATACTCATTTTAAATGGGGCTTGTCGAGTCAGGATCAATTTGTCCGAAAATCCAAGGCTAATATCCTCTCCAAAAACCAAGTTCAACCATGTTTGGGGGAAAACTGTATTACCCATAAATTTGAAGTCTAATACCAACTAAAAGTTCTTGGATATGAACAAGGTTAGAAATATAAGGCTAATACACATTTAAATGGGGCTTGTCGAGACAGGATCAATTTGTCCGAAAATCCAAAGTTAACACCCGCTCCAAAAACCAAGTTCAACCATGTTTGGGGGAAAACTTTTTTACCCATAAATTTGAAGTATAATAACAACTAAAAGGTCTTGGATATGAAAAAGGTTAGAAATATAAGGCTAATACTCATTTAAATGGGGCTCGTCGAGTCAGGATCAATTTGTCCAAAAATCCAAGGCTAACACCCCCTCCAAAAACCAAGTTCAACCATGTTTGGGGGAAAACTGTATTACCTATAAATTTGAAGTCTAATACCAACTAAAAGGTCTTGGATATGAACAAGGTTAGAAATATAAGGCTAATACATATTTAAATGGGGCTTGTCGAGTCAGGATCAATTTGTCCGAAAATCCAAGGCTAACACCCCCTCCAAAAACCAAGTTCAACCATGTTTGGGGGAAAACTGTATTACCCATAAATTTGAAGTATAATACCAACTAAAAGGTCTTGGATATGAACAAGGTTATAAATATAAGGCTAATACTAATTTAAATGGGGCTCGTCGAGTAAGGATCAATTTGTCCAAAAATCCAAGGCTAATATCCTCTCCAAAAACAAAGTTCAATCATGTTTGGGGGAAAACTCTATTAGCCATAAATTTGAAGTCTAATATCAACTAAAAAGGGCTTGTATATTAACAAGGTTATAAATATAAGGCTAATACTCATTTAAATGGGGCTCGTCAAGTCAGGATCAATTTGTCCGAAAATCCAAGGCTAACACCCCCTCCAAAAACCAAGTTTAACCATGTTTGGGGGAAAACTGTATTACTCATAAATTTGAAGTCTAATACCAACTAAAAGGTCTTGGATATGAACATGGTTATAAATATAAGGCTAATACTCATTTAAACGCGGTTCGTCAAGTCAAGATCAATTTGTCCAAAAATCCAAGGCTAACACCCCCTCCAAAAACAAAGTTCAATCATGTTTGGGGGAAAAGTCTATTAGCCATAAATTTGAAGTCTAATATCAACTAAAAAGGGCTTGTATATGAACAAGGTTATAAATATAAGGCTAATACTCATTTAAATGGGGCTCGTCGAGTCAGGATCAATTTGTCCGAAAATCCAAGGCTAACACCCCCTCCAAAAACCAAGTTTAACCATGTTTGGGGGAAAACTGTATTACCCATAAATGTGAAGTCTAATACCAACTAAAAGGTCTTGGATATGAACATGGTTATAAATATAAGGCTAAGACTCATTTAAACGAGGCTCGTCAAGTCAAGATCAATTTGTCCAAAAATCCAAGGCTAACACCCCCTCCAAAAACAAAGTTCAATCATGTTTGGGGGAAAAGTCTATTAGCCATAAATTTGAAGTCTAATATCAACTAAAAAGAGCTTGTATATGAACAAGGTTATAAATATAAGGCTAATACTCATTTAAATGGGGCTTGTCGAGTCAGGATCAATTTGTCCGAAAATCCAAGGCTAACACCCCCTCCAAAAACCAAGTTTAACCATGTGTGGCGGAAAACTGTATTACTCATAAATTTGAAGTCTAATACCAACTAAAAGGTCTTGGATATGAACATGGTTATAAATATAAGGCTAATACTCATTTAAACGGGGTTCGTCAAGTCAAGATCAATTTGTCCAAAAATCCAAGGCTAACACCCCCTCCAAAAACAAAGTTCAATCATGTTTGGGGGAAAAGTCTATTAGCCATAAATTTGAAGTCTAATATCAACTAAAAAGGGCTTGTATATGAAAAAGGTTATAAATATAAGGCTAATACTCATTTAAATGGGGCTCGTCGAGTCAAGATCAATTTGTCCGAAAATCCAAGGCTAACACCCCCTCCAAAAACCAAGTTCAACCATGTTTGGGGGAAAACTGTATTACCCATAAATTTGAAATCTAATACCAACTAAAAGTTCTTGGATATGAACAAGGTTAGAAATATAAGGCTAATACTCATTTAAATGGGCCTCGTCGAGTCAGGATCAATTTGTCCGAAAATCCAAGGCTAACACCCCCTCCAAAAACCAAGTTTAACCATGTTTGGGGGAAAACTGTATTACCCATAAATTTGAAGTCTAATACCAACTAAAAGGTCTTGGATATGACCAAATTTATAAATATAAGGCTAATACTCATTTAAATGGGGCTCGTCGAGTCAGGATCAATTTGTCCGAAAATCCAAGGTTAACACCCCCTCCAAAAACAAAGTTCAATCATGCTTGGGGGAAAAGTCTATTAGCCATAAATTTGAAGTCTAATACCAACTATAAAGGGCTTGGATATGAACAAGGTTATAAATCTAAGGCTAATACTCATTTAAATAGGACTCGTCAAGTCAGGATCAATTTGTTTGAAAATCTAAGGCTAACACCCCCTCAAAAAACCAAGTTCAATTATGTTTGGGGGAAAAGTCTATTACCCATAAATTTGAAGTCTAATTCCAACTAAAAAGGGCTTGGATATGAACAAGGTTAGAAATATAAGGTTAATACTCATTTAACTGGTGCTCGTCGAGTCAGGATCAATTTGTCCGAAAATCCAAAGCTAACACCCCCTCCAAAAACCAAGTTCAACCATGTTTGGGGGAAAAAAATTTACCCATAAATTTGAAGTATAATACCAACTAAAAGGTCTTGGATATGAAAAAGGTTAGAAATATAAGGCTAATACTCATTTAAATGGGGCTCGTCGAGTCAGGATCAATTTGTCCGAAAATCCAAGGCTAATATCCTCTCCAAAAACAAAGTTCAATCATGTTTGGGGGAAAAGTCTATTAGCCATAAATTTGAAGTCTAATATCAACTAAAAAGGGCTTGTATATGAAAAAGGTTATAAATATAAGGCTAATACTCATTTAAATGGGGCTCGTCGAGTCAGGATCAATTTGTCCGAAAATCCAAGGCTAACACCCCCTCCAAAAACCAAGTTCAACCATGTTTGGGGGAAAACTGTATTACCCATAAATTTGAAGTCTAATACCAACTAAAAGTTCTTGTATATGAACAATGTTAGAAATATAAGGCTAATACACATTTAAATGGGGCTTGTCGAGACAGGATCAATTTGTCCGAAAATCCAAAGCTAACACCCCCTCCAAAAACCAAGTTCAACCATGTTTGGGGGAAAACTTTTTTACCCATAAATTTGAAGTATAATACCAACTAAAAGGTCTTGGATATGAAAAAGGTTAGAAATATAAGGCTAATACTCATTTAAATGGGGCTCGTCGAGTCAGGATCAATTTGTCCAAAAATCCAAGGCTAACACCCCCTTCAAAAACCAAGTTCAACCATGTTTGGGGGAAAACAGTATTACCCATAAATTTGAAGTCTAATACCAACTAAAAGGTCTTGTAGATGAACAAGGTTATAAATATAAGGCTAATACTCATTTAAATGGGGCTCGTCGAGTCAGGATCAATTTGTCCGAAAATCCAAGGTTAACACCCCCTCCAAAAACAAAGTTCAATCATGCTTGGGGGAAAAGTCTATTAGCCAAAAATTCGAAGTCTAATACCAACTAAAAAGGGCTTGGATATGAACAAGGTTATAAATCTAAGGCTAATACTCATTTAAATAGGACTCGTCAAGTCAGGATCAATTTGTCTGAAAATCCAAGGCTAACACCCCCTCTAAAAACCAAGTTCAATCATGTTTGGGGGAAAAGTCTATTACCCATAAATTTGAATTCTAATACCAACTAAAAAGGGCTTGGATATGAACAAGGTTAGAAATATAAGGCTAATACTCATTTAAATGGGGCTCGTCGAGTCAGGATCAATTTGTCCGAAAATCCAAGTCTAACACCCCCTCCAAAAACCAAGTTCAACCATGTTTGGGGGAAAACTGTATTACCCATAAATTTGAAGTCTAATACCAACTAAAAGTTCTTGGATATGAACAAGGTTAGAAATATAAGGCTAATACTCATTTAAATAGGGCTCGTCGAGTCAGGATCAATTTGTCCGAAAATCCAAGGCTAACACCCCCTCCAAAAACCAAGTTTAACCATGTTTGGGGGAAAACTGCATTACCAATAAATTTGAAGTCTAATACCAACTAAAAGGTCTTGGATATGACCAAATTTATAAATATAAGGCTAATACTCATTTAAATGGGGCTCGTCGAGTCAGGATCAATTTGTCCGAAAATCCAAGGTTAACACCCCCTCCAAAAACAAAGTTCAATCATGCTTGGGGGAAAAGTCTATTAGCCAAAAATTCGAAGTCTAATACCAACTAAAAAGGGCTTGGGTATGAACAAGGTTATAAATCTAAGGCTAATACTCATTTAAATAGGACTCGTCAAGTCAGGATCAATTTGTCTGAAAATCCAAGGCTAACACCCCCTCTAAAAACCAAGTTCAATCATGTTTGGGGGAAAAGTCTATTACCCATAAATTTGAATTCTAATACCAACTAAAAAGGGCTTGGATATGAACAAGGTTAGAAATATAAGGCTAATACTCATTTAAATAGGGCTCGTCGAATCAGGATCAATTTGTCCGAAAATCCAAGGCTAACACCCCCTCCAAAAACCAAGTTTAACCATGTTTGGGGGAAAACTGTATTACCCATAAATTTGAAGTCTAATACCAACTAAAAGGTCTTGGATATGAAAAAGGTTAGAAATATAAGGCTAATACTCATTTAAATGGGGCTCGTCGAGTCAGGATCAATTTGTCCAAAAATCCAAGGCTAACACCCCCTCTAAAAATCAAGTTCAACCATGTTTGGGGGCAAACTGTATTACCCATAAATTTGAAGTCTAATACCAACTAAAAGTTCTTGGATATAAACAAGGTTATAAATATAAGGCTAATACTCATTTAAATGGGGCTCGTCGAGTCAAGATTAATTTGTCCGAAAATCCAAGGCTAACACCCCCTCCAAAAACAAAGTTCAATCACGCTTGGGGGAAAAGTCTATTAGCCATAAATTTGAAGTCTAATATCAACTAAAAAGGGCTGGTATATGAAAAAGGTTATAAATCTAAGGCTAATACTCATTTAAATAGGACTCGTCAAGTCAGGATCAATTTGTCTGAAAATCCAAGGCTAACACCCCCTCTAAAAACCAAGTTCAATCATGTTTGGGGGAAAAGTCTATTACCCATAAATTTGAAGTCTAATACCAACTAAAAAGGGCTTGGATATGAACAAGGTTAGAAATATAAGGCTAATACTCATTTAAATAGGGCTCGTCGAGTCTGGATCAATTTGTCCGAAAATCCAAGGCTAACACCCCCTCCAAAAACCAAGTTCAACCATGTTTGGGGGAAAACTGTATTACCTATAAATTTGATGTCTAATACCAACTAAAAGGTCTTGGATATGAAAAAGGTTAGAAATATAAGGCTAATACATATTTAAATGGGGCTTGTCGAGTCAGGATCAATTTGTCCGAAAATCCAAGGCTAACACCCCCTCCAAAAACCAAGTTCAACCATGTTTGGGGGAAAACTGTATTACCCATAAATTTGAAGTATAATACCAACTAAAAGGTCTTGGATATGAACAAGGTTAGAAATATAAGGCTAATACTAATTTAAATGTGGATCGTCGAGTCAGGATCAATTTGTACGAAAATCCAAGGGTAACACCCCCTCCAAAAACAAAGTTCAATCATGTTTGGGGCAAAAGTGTATTACCCATAAATTTGAAGTGTAATACCAACTAAAAGGTCTTGGATATGAACAAGGTTAGAAATCTAAGTCTAATACTCATTTAAATGGGGCTCGTCGAGTGAGGATCAATTTGTCCGAAAATCCAAGGCTAACACCCCCTCCAAAAACCAAGTTTAACCATGTTTGGGGGAAAACTGTATTACCCATAAATTTGAAGTCTAATACCAACTAAAACGTCTTGGATATGAAAAAGGTTAGAAATATAAGGCTAATACTCATTTAAATGGGGCTCGTCGAGTCAGGATCAATTTGTCCAAAAATCCAAGTCTAACACCCGCTCGAAAAATCAAGTTCAACCATGTTTGGGGGCAAACTGTATTACCCATAAATTTGAAGTCTAATACCAACTAAAAGGTCTTGGATATAAACAAGGTTATAAATATAAGGCTAATACTCATTTAAATGGGGCTCGTCGAGTCAAGATTAATTTGTCCAAAAATCCAAGGCTAACACCCCCTCAAAAAACAAAGTTCAATCATGCTTGGGGGAAAAGTCTATTAGCCATAAATTTGAAGTCTAATATCAACTAAAAAGGTCTTGTATATGAACAAGGTTATAAATCTAAGGCTAATACTCATTTAAATAGGACTCGTCAAGTCAGGATCAATTTGTCTGAAAATCCAAGGCTAACAACCCCCTTAAAAACCAAGTTCAATCATGTTTGGGGGAAAAGTCTATTACCTATAAATTTGAAGTCTTATACCAACTAAAAAGGGCTTGGATATGAACAAGGTTAGAAATATAAGGCTAATACTCATTTAAATAGGGCTCGTCGAGTCTGGATCAATTTGTCCGAAAATACAAGGCTAACACCCCCTCCAAAAACCAAGTTCAACCATGTTTGGGGGAAAACTGTATTACCTATAAATTTGAAGTCTAATACCAACTAAAAGGTCTTGGATATGAACAAGGTTAGAAATATAAGGCTAATACATATTTAAATGGGGCTTGTCGAGTCAGGATCAATTTGTCCGAAAATCCAAGGCTAACACCCCCTCCAAAAACCAAGTTCAACCATGTTTGGGGGAAAACTGTATTACCCATAAATTTGAAGTATAATACCAACTAAAAGGTCTTGGATATGAACAAGGTTAGAAATATAAGGCTAATACTAATTTAAATGGGGCTCGTCGAGTCAGGATCAATTTGTCCGAAAATCCAATGGTAACACCCCCTCCAGAAACAAAGTTCAATCATGTTTGGGGCAAAAGTGTATTACCCATAAATTTGAAGTGTAATACCAACTAAAAGGTCTTTGATATGAATAAGGTTACAAATCTAAGTGTAATACTCATTTAAATGGGGCTCGTCGAGTGAGGATCAATTTGTCCGAAAATCCAAGGCTAACACCCCCTCCAAAAACAAAGTTCAACCATGTTTGGGGGAAAAGTCTATTACCCATAAATTTGAAGTGTAATACCAACTAAAAGGTCTTGGATATGAACAAGGTTAGAAATCTAAGTATTATACTCATTTAAATGGGGCTCGTCGAGTCTGGATCAATTTGTCCGAAAATCCAAGGCTAACACCCCCTCCAAAAACCAAGTTCAACCATGTTTGGGGGAAAACTGTATTACCTATAAATTTGAAGTCTAATACCAACTAAAAGGTCTTGGATATGAACAAGGTTAGAAATATAAGGCTAATACATATTTAAATGGGGCTTGTCGAGTCAGGATCAATTTGTCCGAAAATCCAAGGCTAACACCCCCTCCAAAAACCAAGTTCAACCATGTTTGGGGGAAAACTGTATTACCCATAAATTTGAAGTATAATACCAACTAAAAGGTCTTGGATATGAACAAGGTTAGAAATATAAGGCTAATACTAATTTAAATGGGGCTCGTCGAGTCAGGATCAATTTGTCCGAAAATCCAATGGTAACACCCCCTCCAGAAACAAAGTTCAATCATGTTTGGGGCAAAAGTGTATTACCCATAAATTTGAAGTGTAATACCAACTAAAAGGTCTTTGATATGAATAAGGTTACAAATCTAAGTGTAATACTCATTTAAATGGGGCTCGTCGAGTGAGGATCAATTTGTCCGAAAATCCAAGGCTAACACCCCCTCCAAAAACAAAGTTCAACCATGTTTGGGGGAAAAGTCTATTACCCATAAATTTGAAGTGTAATACCAACTAAAAGGTCTTGGATATGAACAAGGTTAGAAATCTAAGTATTATACTCATTTAAATGGGGCTCGTCGAGTCAGGATCAATTTGTCCGAAAATCCAAGGCTAACACCCCCTCCAAAAACCAAGTTTAACCATGTTTGGGGGAAAACTGTATTACCCATAAATTTGAAGTCTAATACCAACTAAAAGGTCTTGGATATGAACATGGTTATAAATATAAGGCTAATACTCATTTAAACGGGGCTCGTCAAGTCAAGATCAATTTGTCCAAAAATCCAAGGCTAACACCCCCTCCAAAAACAAAGTTCAATCATGTTTGGGGGAAAAGTCTATTAGCCATAAATTTGAAGTCTAATATCAACTAAAAAGAGCTTGTATATGAACAAGGTTATAAATATAAGGCTAATACTCATTTAAATGGGGCTCGTCATGTCAGGATCAATTTGTCCGAAAATCCAAGGCTAACACGCCCTCCAAAAACCAAGTTGAACCATGTTTGGGGGAAAACTGTATTACCCATAAATTTGAAGTCTAATACCAACTAAAAGGTCTTGGATATGACCAAATTTATAAATATAAGGCTAATACTCATTTAAATGGGGCTCGTCGAGTCAGGATCAATTTGTCCGAAAATCCAAGGTTAACACCCCCTCCAAAAACAAAGTTCAATCATGCTTGGGGGAAAAGTCTATTAGCCATAAATTTGAAGTCTAATACCAACTAAAAAGGGCTTGGATATGAACAAGGTTATAAATCTAAGGCTAATACTCATTTAAATAGGACTCGTCAAGTCAGGATCAATTTGTTTGAAAATCTAAGGCTAACACCCCCTCAAAAAAACCAAGTTCAATTATGTTTGGGGGAAAAGTCTATTACCCATAAATTTGAAGTCTAATACCAACTAAAAAGGGCTTGGATATGAACAAGGTTAGAAATATAAGGCTAATACTCATTTAAATGGTGCTCGTCGAGTCAGGATCAATTTGTCCGAAAATCCAAAGCTAACACCCCCTCCAAAAACCAAGTTCAACCATGTTTGGGGGAAAAAAAATTTACCCATAAATTTGAAGTATAATACCAACTAAAAGGTCTTGGATATGAAAAAGGTTAGAAATATAAGGCTAATACTCATTTAAATGGGGCTCGTCGAGTCAGGATCAATTTGTCCGAAAATCCAAGGCTAACACCCCCTCCAAAAACCAAGTTCAACCATGTTTGGGGGGAAACTGTATTACCCATAAATTTGAAGTCTAATACCAACAAAAAGGTCTTGGATATGACCAAATTTATAAATATAAGGCTAATACTCATTTAAATGGGGCTCGTCGAGTCAGGATCAATTTGTCCGAAAATCCAAGGTTAACACCCCCTCCAAAAACAAAGTTCAATCATGCTTGGGGGAAAAGTCTATTAGCCATAAATTTGAAGTGTAATACCAACTAAAAAGGGCTTGGATATGAAAAAGGTTATAAATCTAAGGCTAATACTCATTTAAATAGGACTCGTCAAGTCAGGATCAATTTGTCTGAAAATCCAAGGCTAACACCCCCTCTAAAAACCAAGTTCAATCATGTTTGGGTGAAAAGTCTATTACCCATAAATTTGAAGTCTAATACCAACTAAAAAGGGCTTGGATATGAACAAGGTTAGAAATATAAGGCTAATACTCATTTAAATAGGGCTCGTCGAGTCAGGATCAATTTGTCCGAAAATCCAAGGCTAACACCCCCTCCAAAAACCAAGTTCAACCATGTTTGGGGGAAAACTGTATTACCTATAAATTTGAAGTCTAATACCAACTAAAAGGTCTTGGATATGAAAAAGGTTAGAAATATAAGGCTAATACATATTTAAATGGGGCTTGTCGAGTCAGGATCAATTTGTCCGAAAATCCAAGGCTAACACCCCCTCCAAAAACCAAGTTCAACCATGTTTGGGGGAAAACTGTATTACCCATAAATTTGAAGTCTAATACCAACTAAAAGTTCTTGGATATGGAAAAGGTTAGAAATATAAGGCTAATACTCATTTAAATGGGGCTCGTCAAGTCAGGATCAATTTGTCCGAAAATCCAAGGCTAACACCCCCTCCAAAAACCAAGTTCAACCATGTTTGGGGGGAAACTGTATTACCCATAAATTTGAAGTCTAATACCAACTAAAAGGTCTTGGATATGACCAAATTTATAAATATAAGGCTAATACTCATTTAAATGGGGCTAGTCGAGTCAGGATCAATATGTCCGAAAATGCAAGGTTAATGCCCCTTCCAACAAGCCAGTTAAATCATGTTTGGGGGAAAAGTCTATTACCCATAAAATTTAAGTCTACTACCATCTAAAATGGGCTTGGATATGACAAGACCAACAAGGTCTGAAATCTAAGGCTGATACCCATTGAAATGGGGCAAGTTGAGTCAGGATCAATATGTCTGAAAATCCAAGGATAATGCCCCCTCCAACAAGTCAGTACAATCATGTTTGGGGGAAAAGTCTATTACCCATAAAATTTAAGTCTAATACCATCTAAAATGGGCTTGTATATGACAAGACCAACAAGGTCAGAAATCTAAGGCTAATACCCATGGAAATGGGGCTAGTCGAGTCAGGATCATTATGTCCAAAAATCCATGGCTAATACCCCCTCCAAAAAGCCAGTTCAATCATGCTCGGGGAAAAAGTCTATTACCCATAAAATTTAAGTCTAATACCCACTAAAATAGGCTTGGATATCACAAGACCAACAAGGTCAGAAATTTAAGGCTAATACCCCCTCCATCAAGCCAGTTCAATCATGTTTGGGGGAAAAGTCTATTACCCATAAAATTTAAGTCTAATACCAACTAAAATAGGCTTGGATATCACAAGACCAACAAGGTCAGAAATCTAAGGCTAATACCCATTGAAATGGGGCTAGTCGAGTCAGGATCAATATGGCCAAAAATCCAAGGCTAATGCTCCGTCCAACAAGTCAATTCAATCATGTTTGGGGGAAAAGTCTATTACCCATAAAAGTTAAGTCTATACCAACTAAAATGGGCTTGGATATGACAAGACCAACAAAGTCAGAAATCAAAGGCTAATATCCATTGAAATGGGGCTAGTCGAGTCATGATTAATGTGTCCGAAAATCCAAGGCTAATACCCACTCCAACAAGCTAGTTCAATCATGCTCGAGGGGAAAGTCTATTACCTATAAAATTTAACTCTAATACTAGATAAAAAGGCCTTGGATATAACAAGACCAACAAGGTCAGAAATCTAAGGCTAATACCCATTGAAATGGGATAGTCGAGTCAGGATCAATATAACTGAAAATCAAAGGCTAACACCCCCTCCAACAAGCTAGTTCAATCATGCTCGGGAGAAAATGCTATTACCCATAAAATTTAAGACTAATTGCAACTAAAATGGGCTTGGATATGACAAGACCAACAATGTCAGAAATATAAGGTTAATACCTTTCGAAATGGGGCTAGTCGAGTCAAGATCAATATGTCCAAAAATCCAAGCCTAATACCCCCTCCAAAAAGCCATTTCAATCATGCTCGGGGGCAAAGTCTATTACCCATAAAATTAAAGTCTAATACTAGATAAAAAGGCCTTGGATATAACAAAAACAACAAGGTCAGAAATCTAAGGCTAATACCCATTGAAATGCGATATTCGACTAAGGATCAATATGTCCGAAAATCAAAGGCTAACACCCCCTCCAACAAGCTAGTTCAATCATGCTCGGGGTAAAATGCTATTACCCATAAAATTTAAGTCTAATACTAGCTAAAAGGGGCTTGGATATGACAAGACCAACAATGTCAGAAATCCAAGGCTAATACCCATTGAAATGGGGCTTGTCGATTCAGGATCAATATGTCCGAAAATCCAAGGCTAATACCCCCTGAAACAAGCCAATTCAATCATGCTCGGGGAAAAGTCTATTACCAATAAAATGTGAGCCTAATACCAACTAAAATGGGCTTGGATACGACTAGACCAACCAGGTCAGAAATCTAAGGCTAATAGGTATAGAAATGGGGCTAGTCGAGTCAGGATCAATATGTCCGAAAATGCAAGGTTAATGCCCCTTCCAACAAGTCAGTTCAATCATGTTTGGGGGAAAAGTCTATTACCCATAAAATTTAAGTCTACTACCATCTAAAATGGGCTTGGATATGACAAGACCAACAAGGTCTGAAATCTAAGGCTGATACCCATTGAAATGGGGCAAGTTGAGTCAGGATCAATATGTCTGAAAATCCAAGGATAATGCCCCCTCCAACAAGTCAGTACAATCAAGTTTGGGGGAAAAGTCTATTACCCATAAAATTTAAGTCTAATACCATCTAAAATGGGCTTGTATATGACAAGACCAACAAGGTCAGAAATCTAAGGCTAATACCCATTGAAATGGGGCTAGTCGAGTCAGGATCAATATGTCCATAAATCCATGGCTAATACCCCCTCCAAAAAGCCAGTTCAATCATGCTCGGGGAAAAAGTCTATTACCCATAAAATTTAAGTCTAATACTAGCTAAAAAGGGCTTGGATTTAACAAGACCAACAAGGTCAGAAATCTAAGGCTAATACCCCCTCCATCAAGCCAGTTCAATCATGTTTAGGAGAAAAGTCTATTACCCATAAAATTTAAGTCTAATACCAACTAAAATAGGCTTGGATATCACAAGACCAACAAGGTCTGAAATCTAAGGCTAATACCCATTAAAATGGGGCTAGTCGAGTCTGGATCAATATTTCCCAATATCCAAGTCTCATACCCCCTCCAACAAGAGAGTTGTATCATGCTCGGGGGAAAGACTATTACCCAGAAAATTGATGTCTAATCCCAACTAAAATAGCCTTAGATATAACAAGATGAACCACGTCAAAAATCGAAGGCTAATACCAATTGAAATGGGGCAAGTTGAGTCAGGATCAATATGTCTGAAAATCCAAGGATAATGCCCCCTCCAACAAGTCAGTTCAATCATGTTTGGGGGCAAAGTCTATTACCCATAAAATTTAAGTCTAATACCAACTAAAATGGGCTTCGATATAACAAGACCAACAAGGTCAGAAATCTAAGGATAATACCCATTGAAATGGGGCTAGTCGAGTCAGGATCAATATGTCCAAAAATCCAAAGCTAATACCCCCTGAAACAAGCCAATTCAATCATGCTCGAGGAAAAGTCTATTACCCATAAAATGTGAGCCTAGTACCAACTAAAATGGGCCTGGATATGACTAGACCAACCAGGTCAGAAATGTAAGGCTAATACCCATTGAAATGGGGCTAGTCGAGTGAGGATCAATATGTCCGAATATCCAAGGCTAATACCCCCTCCATCAAGCCAGTTCAATCATGTTTGGGGAAAAAGTCTATTACCCATAAAAGTTAAGTCTAATACCAACTAAAATGGGCTTGGATATGACAAGACCAACAAGGTCAGAAAGCTAAGGCTAATACCCATTGAAATAGGGTTAGTCGAGTCATGATCATTATGTCCGAAAAACAATGGCTAATACCCCATCAAAAAAGCCAGTTCAATAATGCTCAGGGAAAAAGTCTAGTACCCATAAAATTTAAGCCTAATACTAGCTAAAAAGGGCTTGGATTTAACAAGACCAACAAGGTCAGAAATCTAAGGCTAATACCCCCTCCATCAAGCCAGTGCAATCATGTTTGGGGGGAAAGTCTATTACCCATAAAATTTAAGTCTAATACCAACTAAAATAGGCTTGGATATCACAAGACCAACAAGGTCAGAAATCTAAGGCTAATACCCCCTCCATCAAGTCAGTTCAATCATGTTTGGGGGGAAAGTCTATTACCCATAAAATTTAAGTCTAATACCAACTAAAATAGGCTTGGATATCACAAGACCAACAAGGTCAGAAATCTAAGGCTAATACCCATTAAAATGGGGCTAGTCGAGTCAGGATCAATATTTCCGAATATCCAAGTCTCATACCCCCTTCAACAAGAGAGTTGTATCATGCTCGGGGGAAAGACTATTACCCAGAAAATTGATGTGTAATCCGAACTAAAATAGCCTTAGATATAACAAGATGAACCACGTCGAAAATCGAAGGCTAATACCAATTGAAATGGGGCAAGTTGAGTCAGGATCAATATGTCCGAAAATCCAAGGATAATGCCCCCTCCAACAAGTCAGTTCAATCATGTTTGGGGGAAAAGTCTATTACCCATAAAATTTAAGTCTAATACCAACTAAAATAGGCTTGGATATGACAAAACCAATAAGTTCAGAAATCTAAGGCTTATACCCATTAAAATGGGGTTAGTCGAGTCAGGATCAATATATATAAAAGTCAAAGTCTAATGCCCGCTCCAACAAGCCAGTTCAATCATGTTTGAGGGAAAATGCTATTACCCATAAAATTTAATTCTAATACCAACTAACTTTGGCTTGGAAATGACAGGACCAACAATGTCAGAAATCTAAGGATAATAACCCCTCCATCAAGCCACTTCTATCATTCTTGACGAAAAATGCTATTACCCATAAAATTTAAGGTTAATACTACCTAAAAAGGACTTGGATATGACAAGACCAACCAGGTCAAAAATCTAAGGCTAATACCCATTGAAATGGGGCTAGTCGACTCAGGATCAATATGTCTGAAAATCCAATAATAATACCCCCTCCAACAAACCAGTTCAATCATTCCCGGGCGAAAATGTTATTATCCATAAAATTTAAGTTTAATACGAACTAAAATGGGCTTGGATATGACAAGACCAACAATGTCAGATATCTAAGGTTAATAACCATTGAAATGGGGCTAGTCGAGTCAGGATCAATATGTTCAAAAATCCAAGGCTAATGCCCCCTTCAACAAGCCAGTTCAATCATGCTCGGGGGAAAAGTCTATTACCCATAAAATTTAAGTCTGATACTAGCTAAAAAGGGCTTGGATATAACAAGACCAACATGGTCAGAAACCTAAGGCTAATACCCATTGAAATGGGGCTAGTCGAGTCAGGGTGAATATGTCCGAAAATCCAAGTCTAATACCCCCTCCAAAAAGCTTGTTCAATCATGCTCGGGGGAAAAGTTTATTACCCATAAAATTTTGAGGCTAATACCAACTAAAAAGGCCTTGGATATGACAAGACCAACAAGGTTAGAAATCAAAGGCTACTACCCATTGAAATGGCGCTAGAAAAGTCAGGATCAATATATCCGAAAATCCATGGCTAATGCCCCCTCCAACAAGCCAGTTCAATCATGTTTGAGGATAAAATCTATTACCCATAAAATTTAAGTCTAATACCAACTAAAATGGCCTTGGAAAAGACAAGACCAACCGGGTCAAATATCTAAGCCTAATACCCATTGAAATGGGGCTAGAAAAGTCAGGTTCAATATATCCGAAAATCAAAAGCTAATACCCCCTCCAACAAGCCAGTTCAATCATGCTCAGGGGAAAATGCTATTACCCATAAAATTTAAGTCTAATGCCACCTAAAATGGGCTTGGATATGACAAGATCAACAATGTCGGAAATCTAAGGTTAATACCAATTGCAATGGGGCTAGTCGAGTCAGGATCAATATGTCCCAAAACCCAAGGCTAATACCCCCTCCAAAAAGCCAGTTCAATCATGCTCGGGGTAAAATCTATTACCTATAAAATTTAAGTTTAATACCAACTAAAAAGGGCTTCAATATGAGAAGACCAACAACATCATAAATCTAAGGCTAATACCTATTGAAATGGGACTAGTCGACTCAGGATCAATATGTCTAAAAATCCAAGGCTAATACCCCCTCCATCAAGCCAATTCTATCATTCTCGAGGGAAAATGCTATTACCCATAAAATTTAAGGCTAATACCAACTAAAAAGGCCTTGGAAAAGACAAGACCAACCGGGTCAGATATCTAAGGCTAATACCCATTGAAATTGGGCTAGTTAAGTCAGGATCAATATGTCCAAAAATCCAAGGCTAATACCCGCTCCAAAAAGCTAGTTCAATCATGCTCGGGGAAAAAGTCTACTACCCATAAAATTTAAGGCTAATACCATCTAAAATGGGCTTGGATATGACAAGACCAACAACATCAGAAATCTAAGGCTAATACCCATTGAAATGGGGTAGTCGAGTCAGGATCAATATGTCGCAAAATCCAAGGCTAATACCCCTCCAACAAGAGAGTTCGATCATGCTCGGGGGAAAGACTATTACCCAAAAAATATAAGTCTAATACAAACTAGAATGGCCTTGAATAGGACAAGACCAAAAAGGTTAGAAATCTAAGGCTAATACCCATTGAAATGGGGCTAGTCGAGTCAGGATCAATATGTCCGATAATCCAAGGGTAATACCCCCTCCATCAAGCCAGTTCAATCATGCACGAGGGAAAAAGCTATTACCCATAAAATTTAAGTCCAATACCAACTAAAAAGGCCTTGGATATGACAAGACCAACAAGATCAGAAATCTAAGGCTAAAACCCATTGAAATGGGGTTAGTCGAGTCAGAATCAATATGTCTAAAAATCCAAGGCTAATACCCCCTCCAACAAGCCAATTCAATCATGCTCAGGCGAAAATGCTATTACCCATAAAATTTAAGTCTAATACCAACTAAAATGGGCTAGGATATGACAAGACCAACTATGTTAGAAATCTAATGTTAATACCCATTGCAATGGGGATAGTCGAGTCAGGATCAATATGTTCGAAAATCCAAGGCTAACACCCTCTCCAACAAGCCAGTTCAATCATGTTTGGGGGAAAAGTCTATTACCCATAAATTTTAAGACTAATACCATCTAAAATGGGCTTGGATATGGCAAGACCAACAATGTCAGAAACCTAAGGCTAATACCCATTGAAATTGGGCTAGTCGAGTCAAGATCAATATGTCCTAAAATCCAAGGCTAATGCCCCCTCCAACAAGCCAGTTCAAGCATGTTTGGCAAAAGTCTATTACCCATAAAATTTAAGGCTAATACCATCTAAAATGGGCTTGGATATGACAAGACCAACCAGTTCAGAAATTGAAGGTTACTACCCATTGAAATGGAGTAGTCGAGTCAGGATCAATATGTCCTAAATTCCAAGGCTAATACCCCCTCAAACAAGCTAGTTCAATCATGCTTGGGGAAAAAGTTTATTACCCATAAAATTTAAGGCTAATACCAACTAAAACGAGCTTGGATATGACAAGACCAAAAAGGTCAGAAATCGAAGGCTAATACCCATTGAAATGGGGCTAGCGATTCAGGATCAACATATCCTAAAATCCAAGGCTAATTCCCCCTCAAACAAGCCATTTCAATCATGCTCGGGGGAAAAGTCTTTTACCCATAAATTTTAAGCCTAATACCAACTAAAAAGAGCTTGGATATAACAAGACCAAACAGGTAAGAAATCGAAGGCTAATACCCATTGAAATGGGGCTAGTCGAGTCAGGATCAATATATCCCAAATTCCACGGGTAATACCCCCTCAAACAATCCAGTTCACTCATGTGTGTGTCCTTATAGTACTTTCACAAGTTGACAGCAATATGAAAAGCATGGTAACCAAACACTCGAAACTGCTTTTCATTAAACCTCAAACTCAATCACAGTTTTAACCAAACACTTCAATTTCAGTTTTGAACCGCAGCTAAAAATGCTTTTAATGAAACTGCTTTTTTTCAACCTCAACTATAACAGCAACTGTTGTGCGAAACATGCCCATAGTTAAATAACCATATTATTCTCAAATAAAATAAAAGTCAAGAGTTGGTTGTAAGGGTATATAAGTAATTTTATTTTATTTTTATTTTTTTTCTGCAGAATACTGTTGGCATGTTGACAATTTTCTTCACCACACTCCCTTCAAGTGTCATGTGTGGAGGCTTGCTGTGGTGAAAAATGTCCATCTGATGTCTCACTTGATGCACCGCCATGTCTCTTTCTCATGATAGTGCCTGTGGCATCCCATGGTAGCCGGAAAAATATGACAGTAGTCGGTTGATCTTTTTTCTCTTTTCTCTCTCCTGTAACCTAAATTACATGGAAGTCCCCTTGGTTAATGGTGCTTCATTTATGTCCCTGATCTTTTGATTATTATGTATGGTTCTAATTTCTGTTTTATAAGTTTTGATTTATTGCAATTTTTTACTTCGATTGAAATTGATTATATATTTTGTTTTCATTTCGGTCCTTATTAATTTTGGGTTTGGTTTTAAATCTCTTAATATTTCGGTATAAAAGTTTGGACTTTTTCCAATTTTTTGTTTTGATTGAAATTGATCATATATTTTGTTTTATTTCAGCCCTTATACTTTTAATTTTTGATTGATTTTAATTCCTTTTAATTGTCCATGTTTAAATGTATATACTCTTTGTTTTGATTTTTAATTTTTATAAATTTAGTCCTTAAAATTTAATGTGTGTTGGTGATTATTTAAAAATTTATATTTCTTATTTTTCCCCTTTGTTCATTTTTTTGTTGTTTTTATTATTTTGATTTATTATTCAAGTCAAATGATTTTTTTAAGCTAATAATATTTATGGCTTTGATGATATAACTCACAAAATAATATGAAGTACATCAATAATGACAAAGACAACAACAACAACAACAACAACAATAATAATAATAATAATAATAATAATAATAATAATAATAATAATAATAACTTAAATGATATTAATAAAGATGATGGTGACATCAATAGTGTCAGGTGGTGGTTGTGAGAGGAAGCAACTATTAAAGTTGATGAACTATGAGAAACCTGCTGAAGGTAAAAATTAGATAAATCAACTAATAGACGCATGGCAAGAGAAGAGCTAGAGGAGAGACCCGAGGTGCACGGTCAGGAGGCTGAGAGGAAGCCACAATAGGAGAGTAGTTCACTGATAATGGGATCACCATACTTGGAGAAACAGAGACCATACTTTAAGAGTGATCAGTAGTAGAGTAAAGTAAAGATAAAGTATAGGGACTATTACTCATGGGACAAAGTGAAGAAAGGGAGGCAACAACCTTGTGATCAGGGGATGAAGAAGGTGGCAGAGATGGGATAGATGGAAAAGGCATGGGTGTAGGAAAAACGATTAAAGTTGGGAGTGCTATTTATAGAGATGGAGAAGGCAAGGCTATAGTCTATTCAGAACAAGCAAAAAAAATTATTTTCATGAAATTTAATATGTCGTGCAATATACATACGAGATGATGACAAATAAAAAAACAATAACCCAAATGAGAGGAACTATAACCAAGAAACACACATGAGGAAGAGCAAAATATAGTTTATGGCGGTTATAAGTACGAAGCAAAGAAAACTATAATCAGAGGAAGACTTAAACAAACATTCAAAAGGTGTACAACCATTGAGAATAGCAGTAGGCATATGATTTATGAGATATACAATCATTTCAAAAGCATAACTCCATAATTTTAACGAAGCCGTAAACTGACCAAGGAGCGTAAAACCAGTTTCAACAATATAACAATGACGATGCTCAATAGTACCATTTTGCTCATGCGTGTGAGGATAAATGAGATGGTGATGAATACCAATGGTTTTAAAATACATATTATGCTTTGATATCAAGTTAGAGTTTAAGGGAGAAGGAGAGTTTGGAAAATATTTTGGGGGTTGTTGTTGTATATGTGCAGCAGTCCCCTTATGTAATATATATATATATATATATATATATATATATATATATATATATATATATATATATATATAGGGTTGTACATGATATTATCATGTGGTATACTACACATGATTAAAAATCTATATAACGTAAATAAAGGATAAAGATATATACATAATAACATTCCATAATAGAGAAGGACTAAAAAAAATAAAAGGATCGAAATTAAAACAAAAAATAAAAAAAATAAGAACCGAAATACAAAACAAAAAAAAAATCATATTTTGAAACAAGACAAAAAAAAATTCTCTATACAGCGGAGCGCGTGCCAAATGGCTCGTAATTATTATTATACATCTTTCCTTGTGTTTTCTTCTTCATTTCTTGGTACAACATCTTTGAAGCAAAGAAAATGGAGGAGAAACTTAAAAAACCAGTACCTGTCAGCACTGCTATTTTCTTAGAAATCATAACATTGGATGGAAAAGAAGAAAAACAAGATTGACATTCATATACCGTGTTGAATTGTAATTATATTAATATATCACATAAGTTTTGCAATATGTATCTTCTGAGAAAATAAATGGAAAGATGTAATCAACACTAAGAGCATAGATTTTCAAAGGGTTGACTTGTGATCAGGGGGTGATTTCTTTTTTATCGTTCCAGGTTCAACTCTCGAGGGGTGGGTGTGTGTGTGTATTCTAAACTTCTCGTCGATATGAAATGTTCGTCCTTGAAACGACAAGAACACAGGCTAACTTTAGGGCAGAGTATTTGACCAGGAGCACAAGACAAATTCCTGATTTCTTCGAATAAAATAACGAGGTAATTCTAGCTAGCACTGGTTATTCATACACTACCATATGGGGAACTACAACTGCACGACAGGCAGTGGTTCTACTACTTATTCTCGACTTCGTAGCAGTCACTCTTCTCACGATGATGATCACTCCCTGAGGGACCCTCTTTTACGCAATATTAGACAGGTTAATTATGATTTTATTTATTTATTTATTATCACTTGATTTGCTGAACATGTTCATCTGGTCAGTATCATGTTCTTCTGATAATTTGTGATGGACAGGTTAGTTCCTTCAGCTTTGAAGTTTGCAGAAGTAACTACTACCTCTTAAGAGTTTAAATCTTTCCCTGAAACTTTTTATTAAGGCTCTTGACTGCATGCATATGCCAGGTTGCAAGATGTGTAGACACTGCTAACGGGCAGCTAAGTCTTCAGGATCAGAATACTATCGATGTCATTGAAAGAGCAAGGTAATCATATTCTGAAAAATGTCAGTTTTCAACAGTTTGTGTTTAATAAAATTGGAAGTGTTTAATCCTTCTGCAGTAATTATCCCATGTCAATTGTGCTGGTTGGAGTTGGTGATGGACCATGGGACATGATGCATAAATTGTTAGAGAATTTTATACGGTAAGAAATTAGAGAATATTAACAATGACTCAAATGCGTGAAAAAAACACTGTTTTTAAGATGTTTATTTTTTCACATGGAGAGAACACCTACAGAATACAACTAAATCTTCTATTAGAGAATAATATAAATCATATTCTAGGGCCTCACCTATTAGTTTAAGCTTTTAGGTGAGATGGTTCCTTAACATGGTATCAGAATCTTGTTGACCCAACGGTCACGAGTTCGAATCTCATCATTCTCATTCTATTTGATAAAAATCAAGTACATGCTGATGTGGGTCTGTGCAAGTTTCAAGCCCAAAGAACTTTCACTTGAGGGGAGGTGTTAGAGGATAATATAAATCATATTATAGGGTCTCACTTATCAGCTTAAGCTTTTAGGTGAGATGGTTCCTTAACACTTTAAATCTCTTGAGATGGTTCCTTAACATGGTATCAGAACCTTGTTGACCTAACGGTCACGAGTTCGAATCTCACCATTCCCATTCTATTTGATAAAAATCAAGTACATGGTGATGTGGGTCTGTGCAAGTTTCAAACCCAAAGAACTTTCACTTGAGGGGAGGTGTTAGAGGATAATATAAATCATATTATAGGGCCTCACTTATCAGCTTAAGCTTTTAGGTGAGATGGTTCATTAACACTTTAAATCTCTTGAAAGAATTTAAAAATAGAAGACAGAAGGAGCAAACAATCTATTTTTTATATATTTTTGTTTTATATATTAAGATTGTAAATATAGATAGGCTTGATAGACTTGTAATACTTTAATGAAGCAATATAATTGTTCAATATTCAATTTTATTCCAACAATCATGATATAACTTGTAACATTTTAATGAAGCAATATGATTTCTCGATAATAAAATTATATTGTAACGTAGTGACTCAATATTTAAAATACAATGTTTTCTTAGAAAAATTCATTCAAATAATAATCAAAACTTCTGATAAAAAATACAAAAAAATGTATCTTCTTTGTGCACATACGGCCAAGTCTCTCAATAAAATATTATATTGATATTTCATTATATTATAAATCATAAAAAAAATATTTTTTTGAATTTAATAACTAGTTTATTAAAATCATGAGAATTTGGCCTATATTTCAAAAACACAAACAAAAAATTAACTTGTTTCTTTCAATAAATGACACCACAAACTAATATGTAAGAAGTATTCTTGATTTTAAATAAAAGAGTTTTTTTATTATTTATTTTATATGTTCTAATTATTTTTACCAAGTATTTACTTTGTTTAATATTTGAGACTATGAACTTGTACGTAAGAAATATTATTAGTGTTAAATAAACATATAATTATTTTTTTACATGTCTTTACTTTTAAAAAAAAAAACTAAGTTTTAACCTAATATATAAGATAAAAATCTTTGACTAAAAATGGTTTTTTAAATTCTAAGACAAATAAAAAGATTATGAGCATGTTTGAGAAGCACTCAAAAAGTGCTTTTAAAATTTATTTATTTTTACTTTAAATGAAAAAGTTTTTTAGTATTTTTAGATCATTTTGATGTGCTGATGTCAAAAAAAATTATTTTAATGCATTTATAAGTGAAAAACACTTTGAAAAACAATTGCAACCACACTCTCAAACATTCTCTATAAAGCACAACAATGCCTTAGTTTATTTCAAACAAATAACAATACAGTTCATCTTAGGTAAGTTGTTTTAGAGGTGATACTTCCTCCTTATTTACAATTTAACCTCTTACCCATACTCTTGTAGACCAATAAATTTTCTAATGACCATAATAATTGGTGTCAACTTCCATTCCTTTGGTTTATTGATAAATGACAAGAATTATTTGTTATTTTCACCAACATGTGTCCATTCTAATCTCGTTTTAGGTGATGATCATTGTGACGTCGCATATGAACAACAAATAACATAACATGACAAAACAATCATAACATGACACAATAACCAAGAGTCATCATGGCCAACAAAGCCAATTTTTTCAATCAATAATACAGTCTCTTTTCTATATAAAAATTCAAAGGCATGGATGCAATCACTCATACAAGGGGCAAATCTAGCTAGTCATATAAACACAATTAGAAAACAAATTCTAATAAGAAAAGTGAGTCAAAAACCATGAGCCAGGCTAGATAAGTATTCCTTAAATCTCACTTTAGTTTTTTCTTTTCCTATATTATTATTTTTCTATACGTACAAACACGTGCTTAAACTTCGCTCTCTATTTCTCAAAAAGAACTTTTTTCAGAACTCATCAAAATCATCAACGTAATAAAAAAAATTTCTAATTTTTAATTGAAACTTTTTAACAACTTCATCATATTCAATGAATTGTTTTACACACCAAAATAATTCCATCATGGAAAACGAATAATAATAATAATAATATTAACAAACTAAAAATTGCCCATAGAAAGTCTTCTCTCACAGGCTCACAGATTTTCAGTTCTGAGAGGCTGGGTGCTCTTCATGAAAGCGTAGTGGCCCAACTTGTTACTGTTACTGTTTGTGTTAAAGCACATGGTGAAGCAAACAAATCTTCCACGTCTTTGTCTTGATAAGTAAGCCCCGTTAAAATAAATTACAAGATATTTGTTTTTGTGTTTTACAAATACTTAAAATAAATTTTTATTTTTATTGTTTTAAATTAATATTTTTTATATTTTTAGATGATCTGCTGATATTAAAATTAAAATTAAAATTAAAATTAAAATTTTAATATATTTTTAATAAAAAAACACTTTAAAAAATAAATATTAATATAAAATCAAATACATCATGAGTCAGTAATGGCAGCTCATAGTTTCTGAAATCAATATCTATAGATAGATATAAATACTTAGTTTAATAAAGGACAAAAAAATGTCCATGCAGAACTGATAGACATTGCACTGCTAGTGCTACTACTTGATGACTGAGAAGCAATACAAGAAAAGGAGACAGCCCACTTGCTCATAAATTTCCAAGCCGCCGATCGACGGCAAGTATATATATTTAATTAATTTGAGGTATAAATACATAGGATGTTATAAACAAGGCTTCACATTCCAAAATCCAATACACAGAACAAGCTATATATATACATATACATATATATATATATATCGTGAAACCAACCAAGCAAGCAAGCAAAGATGGTGAGAAAGGAAACTGTGCTGGTGGCTTTCATGGCATGCCTCCTCTTGGTGGCATCCTTCACCGTTTGTGCACATGCAGCTGAAGGTCGTCGTATGCTGGCGTCTGAGAAAGTGTATTATCCTCAAGGTAATTTAAACTCATCATGCTTGCTTATCCTTCATGGCTGATTAATGCTTTTCCACTGACGCAATTCTTGGTTATCTGGAGGTTGTCGCTGCTGTTTCTTCGTCGGAAGGATACCATATAGCCGCTGTGGAAAAGTATGCTGCACTAGCGTTAGAGAAGAGAACTGCTGCATCGGGACATAATAAAACACTACGTAATCTATGTGCTTGTCGTGCATGTATACAAATAAGTCTCGTGTTGCGGCCGGACCAAAATAAAGTATACTATAAGCTGCAAATAATTGGAGTACTGGAGCATCCTTCTGCAAGATGCAGAAGTTCTTCATTATTCTTCAACTTCTTCTTTTTATAAATGAGAGGGCTCCGGCATTTGTAATATTTTTATCAATATCCTGTAATAAAATGTCTACCTTTGTAGTAGTGGAGGGAGATTTACAACTCAGCTTAACCAGGAGGGCTCTTCTGTTCTCTTCATGGTTTTATATTGTATTTGCATATATAATTGGATCACAATTCACAAAAATCAAAGTGCTTTTACTTGTTTTCTGGTTCATGCATGCGCGCCTTGCACATATATAGCGAAGGAGGCTATAACCAATTGATTTGCTATCCATACTCACAGTTATTCTAAAACTTATCGATTAATCGTTGCTGTCAATAACCAATTCATTTGCTATCCATACTCACAGCTATCCTGATAATATCATATCATGTGATTCCGTGCGTTGACACCCCCCGCAAGAATGGTGTTCCATCAAGGACACCAATCATGGAACCTAAAATCTGGAATCTTGAGGGAGATAACGACTGGGTTGAGATTAATAGGATGTGTGGCACCTACACTATCACAAAGCAGCACCAGGAGTACTTGAGAGGGATAGAGTGTCGTAGCTACTTTATAATAACAAATACAATAATAAAACAAAGAAAAAAGAATGAGAAGAATAGTGTTTTTCTCTATATATTTATGTATTGTGATTTTAATTACAAGACTATTTATAGCCCTCGACAATTAAAAAAAAAAAAAAGACTGGATTCGATGCCCTCTGACGATCCCTTTCGGGCTTGGTTGTGACGTGGACCCCAAGAAACTTCCCAACAGTTCCTTGTTTTGGCGAAACCGAAACCTCTATTGGCTCCCCCAGAGACTCTTAAGGTGTCTATTAGTACACAACACTCGTTTAGATGTATAATGGATGGTAGACCCTTCAACATCTTCTTTTGTTCCATCATCTTCAACCTATCAAAATTTACATGCCCAAGTCTCGGATCTTAAAACCAAGTCTTATCTTTCACACATGTATTTATGTATTTATCCATCTCAATGTTTAGCAAAAACTTTTTTTTTATCATGGATACATTTGCAATCATAACTCTTTTAGTATCAAGTAATATCAAAGTATTATCTTTCATCTTAATCTCATACCCCTTTATCCAACAATTATCCTAAACTCAATATATTGTTTTTCACCGTTAGTGTATAATAGACATCACTAATAAATTAAAGACTTTCATCTTTTAATTTAATTAAAACTATATGTTTTCCTTTGATGACAACTTTTGAATTATTCATAATGGTGACATTACCTGTAATTATTTTATCAAACTCTATGAACTTGTTTTTGTCTCTATACATATGGTTGTTACCTCCATTATCTAGATATCAGATGATATTTTTGTTTTGTATTTTCTCATAATGGACTAGTAGTAAGATGACTTCCTTTTCTGTTTTTATCATAAGATTTGTATTTTCTTCAACCTTCTTAGTTGGGGTCCAACAACCGCATCATAATGACATGTTTTTTAACAATTATAACATTTAACTTTTAATTTGTCAAACTTGCTGTCAAATTTGGATTTTGGATTGCTATTATCAGTTGAACCAGTCAATTGGTCCTTTCATTCAGTTAATTGCTTAACTTGTTGAGGCTATCTAGGCCTCATCTTTCAAATCTTCATCTTTCTTCTCTGCCTTCATGTCCTCTATCCCTTTAAAAATATCAAGAACTATCTTTCTTTAAAAGAATGTTGTGCACCTACATCTTAAATTTCATTGATTTTTTTTCATGAGCTTACAATTTTTCTACGAGACCTTATAATGAAAAAACTTTTATATTTTCCGACTCCTCTATAATGATTACCATACAATGGAACTTCTTTTGGAATGAGCGTAGGATCTTCTCCACCATATATATCTCTCTTCTATCTTCTCCCCATATCTTTTCATTTGACTGTATATAGCCAATACTCTTACAATTTTTCTACGAGACCTTAAATTGAAAGAACTTCCATATTTTATGACTCCTCTATATAGATTACCATATAATGAAACTTCTTTCACAATGAGCGTAAGATTGTCTCCACCATATATGTCTCTTCTATCTTCTCTCGTATCTCTTCAATCGATTGTATATAGCCAATACTCTTGTATAATATTCTATAATTAAAGCATATGTAGCATTTAAAGTCATTGAAGCTCTTATAGACATATCTTTCTCATGTAGTTGGATTCTTGGTATGATTTTTGCAAAACATTTCATGTTTGCTTAACGGAGGTACATTGGCCATTATCTCATAAGTGGCATCGTCTAGACATTAGTGGATGATTGTGAGTTCTTAGTGATCATTTTTTCGTGTTTTTTACATGACCTCCCTTTGGAGTGAAATCAATATTGCTCAATTTATAGGCTCTACAAAGCCTTTTTCAACTGTCTCTCATACATCTTAGGAATCGAGCCAAACTTTTACTTGAATACACCATATCTTATAATTGTCCTTTGTCAACCTAAGACATTGAAGTGGAATGTTTAAATTGGTAATGTTAAATAATCAAACCTAAACTTTGATACCACTTGTTGGAAGAGAAGGATATGGTGTGGTAGTTAATTTATAAGAACAAACACAAGAATAAAGATAAGGAACAAGAAAAGGAATGAGACAAATGATGTTTTTTATAAGTGCACTCTAGAAAAATACACGTTTTAAATCTTCTCGGTATCTCTATATTTTTATGTATTATGCTTTTAAATACAAGCCAATTTATAGGCCTCTTGTCCTAGATAATCAAGGAATTAAACTACTTAAAAAAATTATAATTTATATAGGAATCTAACATTCTAATTAAACAAGGATTATAATAACGTAGTCTATTACAAATCCTTATTCATTAAGAGTTCCTACATTAACTAGGATTCCTCTTTTTAACTAGAATTTCATTTAAAATTCTTACAAACTCTAAATCTAGTTGATATTGAACTTCAACAACACCGAGTTCAGCCAATAAAGATTTGACCCATGTTTTATTTTATGTTGCAGGAACAAGGGAACAATAATCTTCTTTAGTGGAGAAGTGAACTATTGCCTTATGCCAATAAGAGAGGACTGTTTATTTTAAGTAGCAAAAAATTCTCTTAGTTGCCTGACAGTGAATAGAACTTGGTTTTTGCATGAATTATACGAGTTTATTTAGAAAAAAGGTTGATGTCATGCTTTGTAAAGGAAAGATATTTTAAGACACCAATCACACTACAAAATTCAAGAACTTAGTTGGGAGATTAAGATATTTGACATGCTCTTGTCTAGATGTTATTTTTGGAGTAGACATTGTGAGTAGATATATGCACACGCCAATAATAACACATTTCAAAACATTAAAGCGAACTCTTTGATATATCAAAGATAGTGTTGATTTTGGCTTATTGTAAGGATATTCCAAAAACTTTGAACTTGTGACAATCGATCGATATTATCTCTACTTGTGAAGCTAGCTATTACTTGTGTCAAAGCACGTCGCGAAGCAAACAAATCTTACAAGTCTTGATAAGTAGGCCGGGTTCCAACCAATTAAGTCAGTGATGGCAGCTCATAGTTGCTGAAATGAATCGATATAGATAGATATAAATACTTAGCTTAATAAAGGACAAAAAAATGTCCATGCAGAACTGATAGACATTGCACTGCTAGTGCTACTACTTGATGACTGAGAAGCAATACATGAAAAGGAGACAGCCCACTTGCTCATAAATTTCCAAGCCGCCGATCGACGGCAAGTATATATATGGAGATTAATTTAAGGTATAAATACATAGGATGTTATAAACAAGGCTTCTCATTCAAAAATCCCATACACAGAACAAGCTATATATATACATATACATATATATATATATATATATATATATATATCGTGAAACCAACCAAGCAACGATGGTGAGAAAGGAAACTGTACTGGTGGCTCTCATGGCTAGCCTCCTCTTGGTGGCATCCTTCACCGTTTGTGCACATGCAACTGAAGGTCGTCGTATGCTGGCATCTGAGAAAGTGTATTATCCTCAAGGTGATTTAAACTCCTCGTGCTTGCTTATCCTTTTCGGTTGATTAATGCTTTTCCACTAACGCAATTAATTCTTGGTTATCTGAAGGTTGTCGCTGCTGTTTCTTCGTCGGAAGGATACCAAACATCCGCTGTGGAAATGCATGCTGCACTACCGTTAGCGGAGGGAACTGCTGCATCGGAACGTAAATTAAGGCGTGAATGTGGCGTACGTAATCTATGTGCTTGTCGTGCATGTATACATATAAGTCTCGAGTATTTGCGGACCAAAATAAAGTATACTATAAGCTGCAAATAATTGCAGTACTGGAGCATCATTCTTCAACTTCTTTTTATAAATGAGAGGGCTCTGGTATTTGTAATCTTGTCAATATCCTGTAATAAAAGGATTTACCTTTGTATAGTAGTGGAGGGAATTTCTACTACTCAACTTAAGCAGGAGGGTTCTTCTCTTCTCTTCATGGTTTTGTATTGTACTTTCATACCTGGCATAATTGGATCACGTACAATTCACAGAGATCATCGAAGTGCAAACGTATCGAATTCACAAGAAAAAACTCAGATGAACACAGCAAGAAAATTAGAGTCATCACTCTGTTTCTTTTTCTTTTTTTTATCATAAGCAAGTTTATCATTAAAGCCGGCCCCAATGAAAGGCGAAGAAAACAGAATACAAATCTGCAGCAACCAAACATACAAAAATGGAAAGAAACATCAAGATCAGGGTGCCCCAAAACCAGGCAAAGTAAACATCTCCTAGAAACCATATCCTTTTTCTCAAATGAAACTCCAGGCAGAACATTAAAATAACTGCGTGAATTAGAATTTCAAAAACTCAGCCACTGTAAAACATACTCAGATGATGAATCTGTATACACAATTTTAAGTACAAAAAGAATAAACAATCCTCTTATTTATATTTTTTAGATTTGATATGTGGTGACTTGATTTATTTGTGATATCAAGTTAAAAATTTGTGTTTTGCAAGAACATGAATTTAAACACGAGATTTGATGTTTCGAAGAACACATTTGATATATATCTTCAAAGTGCTTTTGAAGAATTCTTATGGGGTGTTTAGTCTTAATAAAACATAATTTTGTTCTTCTCAAATGTGGATGACGAGGGCTTGAGAGCTCTTGAAAGAGAGAGAGAGAGAGCTTCTTTACTTGAAGAGAGTCATGATGAAAAAAAATTATATCTCTAAGAATTCTTTTTTTAGGTTAAGGCCCATCTTTATATACAGAGATTTGTAGGGTTTTCCGAGGTTTTTTTTTAATGTTACATGACATATGCTTCCAAGACCCTCAGCCATAAGATGAACTTCGCGCAAGATATATGATGCAATCACATGCATATATATAGCCCAAGAGACAAGATAATAGCATGGCCTAAAAGATGGTTTATGCATCCAGTTTACCATAATAAAAGAATCTGATCCTTTTTCATATATTTATATACAGATGTGACGACTGGACTGAGTTTCCCCTCATTGATTCAAGGCTTAATTCATAACCCTTTTAACTCTTTGATCTTAATTATTTTATTTTAAAGATTGGAACACTTGTGCGCGCATCACCCTTTTACTTGTTATCTGGTGCATGCATGCCTCCAAATATATATATATATATATATATATATATAGCCAAGGAGGCTTTCAAGTTGTAAATAGACCGATTCCAGCATGTTAACTGATTGAAATGGTAAAATATGTCCGGGATTACATTACATTGAGCTCACTGGGATGGATGCGAGTTGCTATCGAAACCGGCCAGGTTGAATATCAAAGAAATTATATGAAAGTTGGAGGAACACAGCTATTCAAAATGGCTTAGCCTTGAAAAACCGAAATGACTAACTATTAAAAATGGATGTGTTGGCTTTTCTTCCCAACTTGCCAAGCTACTTGATGAAAACAAATGCAAACAAGTCTTCAAAACTAGTAATTAGTAATTACTAGTGGGTTCAAACCAAGTCAACTATTAGTGTATGGATCTCATGTAGTTCCTCGTGCATGCAATACATAATGGTTCGTATATATGCCAATACAGTAGTATAAATATTGCTGTGAAGGCAACTTCATTAAAGATGGTGAACAAATCAACTTTGCTGGTTGCTGTCACATAGATCCTGGTTTTTGTATTCATTACCATGAGTGAAAATGCAACAACTGTTCCCCAGGACTGTTTCTATCGCCCAGTTTAGTACTAAAAACATGCGTGCATGGTTTCATTCTGTTTTTGAGCTCGTTGACTAATGGACTTGCATGCTTACAATGTCTGAAGGTTGTCGCTGTTGCGTTAATTACGTTGGGAAGATACCATACACTCGTTGCGTGCAGTCATGCAGCGGTGCTTGTTGCAATCTGCTCCCCTGGAACAAATTATGAAGTTGTAAATAATTGGAGGATTGGAACATCACTGTGAAAGATGCACAAGTTCTTCAAAGTTCTTCTCCTTTTCTATCGATTAATGTTTTTTTCGAACCCTTTGTTATCAACAATAAAGAATGTGCGCTAATTTGTATTAATCAAGGTTAATTATGGCTTATATATTGATGATTTTGTAAGATAGATCTTCTAGTTTTGAAAATCATAAGTTGGTCCTTCAATTAAATTTGACAGTAGTTAAAATTTTAGATATCCAAATTGCGAAATCTGACTTGAAAGAAAGAACATTTTTGGCAATTCGTTTTAGCAAATTGCTAAGTATCTTGTTTTAGTGCTCTATTCAAAGTGTACTCGACCTTATCCCAAAATCATGAAGAAGAAGAAACATGGAAATGGTTGTTTGTTCACAAACAAGTCTTGAAATGCTTACAAAAGGTTCAAAGTATTGTTCTTAGATATAGTTTGACTGAAATTTGTAGTATAAATAGGATGCGTCATACACACAGCTTGTCATTCCATTTTCTCATTTGATAAAATATTGTGCACGCAAGCAACGACGGTGAGAGAGGAATGCATGTTGGTAGCTCTCACTTGCGCCTCCTTGTGATGACATCCTTTACAATTTACGCGGCTGCAGCAGCAGGCCCTCCTCTGCTGGCATCCGAGCAAGTGTATTATCCTTTGGTAAACGAAATGTATTATGCCTGCTCATGGCTCCTTGTTGATTCTGTTTACTTTTGATCTTGTTGTACTCATTCTGCAAGTTGCAGAAGTTGCAAAACATAACAAAACAATGAGTATCACTCTGCAAGTTGCACAAGTTCTTCACCAATCTTCTACCTTTCTAAAAGGAGGCTCTATCAGATGTGATTTTACCTTTTCGTAATCAAAGAATTTAAGTTGGTAATAATAAAATACCTGATGCAACGGGAATTCCTACTAAACTTGACATGCCTGGATCACAAACCAGAGTGCAAGCACATTAAATACATGATAAATTCAAAGTACATAGAAAAATAAGGTCAATATAATTTCAAGATTGGATAAATATCCAATACATTTGAGTCTACTCTGTTTCCTACACGATATATTCTCACTTTTTGGACATATCTAAATAACTGTAGTATTCTGTTGTCTATGTTCAATACTGTTACTAATAGTTCTCGAACAGGGGACTGAGAAAAACCCATGTAAGAAAACTTTTCACAGCATTAGAGAGAACCACATCCCCCCTAGGATAGAAGTCCAGATGGTGGTCCACCTATGACATGATCTGAAAGCTAATGAACTCTTGTGATCATTCACTCCAACAGGGAACCTGCAGTCACCAACTGATGGGTCTAGGAATGTCACCATACCAAGCCCATCGAAATCACAGCTTTGTGCATTTTGCATGTGGAGCTGATAAAAACTGTTGAATGCATAAGAGATGTTTCCTTTTGCCCCAATTTCATTGCACGATCCGCCATAATTAAGTGTTGTGCAGTCAGCAGCACTGCAGGCTATTCTTAGGTGGTTGGCCACATTTGTCAGATCTTTTATGGGGTCTGCCACACACCACCTTGATGGGAGATACTCAACATTCTTTGCATTTTTCAGTAACCTGTTACCCAAACCAAGGTTCAGCGCATATTTAGCCTGGCCATCAAACGAGAAAATCCCCCAGTGTCTTTCAAAGTTTCCTGGAAGTACACTCTTCGCCCCTTCATCAAGCAGACCAAAAAGATAAATATCCATGGGAGGGACACCTGGTCTCAGAGGCGTCCCTTTGTTACTCAAGACATGATTTATAAGTCCCTGGTTGAAAACCCTTGCTGCAGTGAGGTTTGCGCCAATGGCTCCATCAGTTGGCCAACCCACCTCCCCAATAACAATGGGCATCTGACCATATCCAAGTTTGTTGAGTGCTGCAACTAAAGTGTCGAAATTCCCATCAAAAGCGTTGTAGTAGACATTAGACCCATCTGTAACGGGATGGGTACTCCCCTCAAAGAACGCATAGTCTTGTGGAAAATCTGAGTTCCCATACAGGCTAAGAAATGGGTAGATATTCACAACAAAAGGTGAGCCGTTTGAGTTGAGGAAGGACACAAGTTGAGTCATAATCTGAGTTAGTTCAGGTCGGAATGCCCCTTGAGAAGGAAGAGATGACTCATAAGCATCAGCGTTGCAAGGAACCACTAGCTTTACATAACCAGCTAGATTTGCTTTCACCAAAGACTGTTGTAGATTGAGCAGAGCAGGGACAACAAAAGATTGAAATTGTCCTGAATAACTTGTGAGGAATGGTTCATTTCCTACAGCAACGTACCTGTCATTATATGGTATATGAGAAATGCAGTAAAGCTCCAGTTATACGCAGAACATTACAAGCAAATCCCATATTTTAACAAATGCAGAAATCCAAATTCTGAACACGAATAAATGCACTTTAGATTATGAAAGTATTGATATGCAACCTATGCTATTCCATGAGCAAGAAGAATTTTTTATTAGCTCAATCCAAGCTATTCATGGATGGTTAGGTGCCATATCTGGTCTAATTCCTAAAGTATCTCATGAGCAATGTTGTCTAGAACCTAGGAAGAGGAGTTGCTCAAGAAGCTTGCTATTTGGCATGGCAACCCACAATTTGACAAACAAAAAAAACTCTTTGTCAAGGAGGTTCAGCACACCTCAGCTATATAGGACCATTAGAAGTTTAAATTGAGGTACTGGTATCATGAAGTTGCAATAACTAAATATTCTTCTGCATGATTAGTGATGAACATGTTGCTAATGAAAAGGGCGTGTGTTAATGTGAACCATGCAATGAAGGATATAGCCCAAATGACCAAACTTTTCAAGAAATTACAAATCATAGCACTCCATTCACAAGTAAATTCCTTAAAATTACAAGTTTCACCAATTTTAATGTCTTACTTCTCGTAGCTCTTTTGCACATATCCTACCATCAAAAAATTTCATTAACATGTAAAACAGCTTCGCCTTCCACTAGGAATTTCCTTTCCCATCCCAAACCAACTTTGGTTTTACTGAATTATTTGATGGATTTGCAAAATATTTACAGAAAACTTGAGGGTTATTTCTTTCCTTCTTATTTTCCTTGAAAAAAATAAGAGCTAGGGTCTATATCCCAAATACAAACCCATAGATAATTGTATCTCTGGTTGCTCTATTACCTAATGGTGTACCAACTTTGCCTTGCAGCAACCCTAAAGCTCCTTGTTGAGAAGTACCTCATAATCTTTGGTCATGGGCACCTCTACATTTGGCAAGGAACCCAACTCAACAACACACAAATATTGTCTATATGAATTACAAACATGGCTTTGCCTTGTACTCATCCATCTTAATTGGCTCAAAATCTAAAAGGAAATAAAAGAAAAGATCCATATGAAAGAATAAAAAGCATTTTCCATTTCATTTCATTCCCACCTCCTGTGAAAAATCAAACTGGCCCAAAAAGGCAAAAACTGAAACAAGGAAGAGGGGGAGAGTGAAAGAGAAGAACCTTATATCAGCACCACCTTTAACAACATATCTAGATACATTTTGCCTCACCCACAAATCAGAAGCATCAGTTGAAGAGCTAAGAGCAGACAACATCTCATTAGATATCCCAATCATGACTTCAATTCCACTCCCCATCAAAGCAGCAAGCGCGCCTTGGTCTGCATCAAACAACTTCACTCTCTTTATCTTGTTTTCTTTCAACAGATCCACCACAGTTGAAGGCTTCAACCTGTGAAATGAAATTGTCCCCCAATTGACTCCTATTGCTGATTCTCCCACTGGAAATGACCCTGATAGCAGTATGATTGCTAGCACAAGATAAAGCAGAGCTCTTGATAATCTTGACATTTTGTTCGTCCAAGAAAGAAGAGAGCTTTATGGGTTTCCTTCAATACCATTCACTGGGAGAGGGGAAGGGAAAAGGACAGATATAGGAAACATGAAGCGGTTTCTGTGGCGAGTGTGCAGAGAGTGACAACAACAGTTATATAGTAAGAACTTAATCTGTTGATATTCTAGTTTAGTTTCCGCAATGCCTTCATTACCCCCTGTTGTCAGATTCGCATGTATCAAGTATCAACAATGAATCTTTTATTATTATTATTATTATTATTTTATTAAAAAAGATTATGGATGGTGTACCGTGGAGGTTATATGGGAATGATAGGACATCCCACCTAAGAAATTTTGATTTTGAACAGTGGTAGTTAATTTTTTTTAATGGGAATGATAGGACATCCCACCTAAGAAATTTTGATCTTGAAGAATGGGAGTTAATTTTTTATTCACCTATTTGTTCACGCTACTTTAAGCTAATTTATATATATCTCAACTAATTTTACGGATCTAATCTTATGAGTTTTAAAATTAATAATTATATAAATTTTCAGTGATTATTAATAAATTATTTAATCTCAAGTTATTACCATTAATAGTTAAAGTAATAGTTAATTAAATATCAACAATAAGGTTAAGAACCTTTGAATGTCATTTGAGACCTTGAAGCCTAATAAAGCCAAATTATCTTCGAGAGATCTTCTCGCTCGGTGTTGTCTATATTTTATAATGTACTTTTCAGTTTTCGACACTCGTCCATAGCCCACTCCACCACCTCCCAAGTTTTATGTCCCAAATATGGATTTTGAATGTTGGTGATCATTGATGGGGATTGTGTCCGTGTTGTCAACCACATGTCATGCTTGTTTACAAATTGTATCTCCCCATTCATCATGATCCCAAGCAACCAAAAGGGTTAGAGCCTAAAATTTATGATTTAAAAATAAAAACATAATTTTAAATTTTAAATTTAATAACACCATTTAAAAATATATGGTTGAAGTTACATATTTTTATTTTATTGCATTTTTAAAACATGATATTTATAAAATGTATTATTCTCAAGCATGACAAGATATTTGCTATATTTCAAAACAACAACAATTAAACATGTCATGTTTTAGAAGCGTAACATGTTGTGAAACTTAAACTCTCTTTGGATCGAAGAACATAGTAGACACAATAATGTTTTCTCTCTAAATTGATGATCCCATCCTTTATCTCTCTAAAATAACTTCATCAATCACTTGTTTTTTTTACCCTTCAAACAACAACAAAAAAAAAAGAACTCGTCTTAGTCTCAACCATCATATAATGTTTTCTTCCTCAAAGTCTATCATCTTTACCCCTTCCACCCCAACTCTTTTTCTAGTCTTAAAAGCAAGGGAAACATTCTACATTGCAATGAATTTATGTTTGATTTAGTTGAAATGAAATCATTATTTAGGGTTTCGGTTGGTTTTAGGGTTTACTAAACTAATAATAAATTAGTTTTAAATACCATCAATCATGATTGATTTGATAAAATTGAACATGAAAATAAGTTAAACTAATTACAAATAATTATTTTTTTATTTTTTTATGAGTTATGTTGAGTTTTGGATAAGTTACCAAATTATAAAATTTGTGTGGATTATTGGAATCAGTTAATAGTGCATCTTAGGATTGAAGAAGATAAGTGTATGATTTGGCACATGGGTATCAAATGTTAGGTCATTACATCAGATTTCAAGCAGGTTCCTCCACCTAGATGCATGCAATATGAGCAACATGTCTAGTGGATTCAAAATATTTGTAAGTAAATCTTTTTAGAATTAATATATGTTAAAAATTGAGTTTTATCTAGTGATATTTTAATATAATATTAATGCTTTATTAATATTAGGATGACTTGTTGCTATGAGAAGGTTAAAGGGTCGTATATGTGCTTCGTAATATTGATGAAGAAAACAAAGAATATATCTATGTATCTCGGTAGTTTAATGTTTGTCGCGATGAACCTAATACTTTTGGAAAGAGACTAACTCTTGATGATGTTGTGGTAGAGAATAAGGTGACTCTGTCAAAAACAAGAGGAAGAGAAGGATGCAATTGTGACTCATATCATCTAATAATTGACGTAGACATAAATAGATAAAAGGGTTATGCTGATATATTTTGAGATTTTAATAACTAGAATGTTGTGTTATTTAAGTATATGAGATTTCTTTTGCATGAATATATGTTTATTTATTTGTATTCATGGAGCTACTTGTGATCATGAAATATGAGAATTTATTATATTTGGTTATTGTGGATCTTTGAGTATTTTTAAAGGAGGTAAAATTTTGAGTATAATTTCTAAATAGAGAAAACTCTTCATATTTTGTTAAAATTGAAAAATTATAAGAGTTAATGAATTAATTATATCATAATTCACAATCACGAAATCAATTGATTATCACAATTTTAAAGAAAATATTCAAAAGCGTGCTATGTCAAAACAAAAAATTGTTGTTGTCTATTTTTTTTCTTTTTAATTTATATGTGAATTGACCAATTTACCCCAACTTTGTTATGCCCACTTGTCATGTTTCGATTACGGCCATTGAAAGGCCATGTGTGTGAGAGTTAGACAGTACAAGTTAGTGGTAGAAATGATAACTGGCTGCTACAGGATTTTACTCAGTGGGGAGGTGGTTTAGGCATGGAAGGTGGTAAGTGAAGCTTCATCTTCACTAAAGTTTCAAGCTTTTGAAAACTTAGGAAAAGTAGAAACATTGCTTTCAGAGGGCTAATGGCCACGTATAGGGATTCTTGATTCTTACGCAGTCACAGTCTATATTGCACCAATTTCTTCGTCTTTCTTTATAAAAGAGTGTCAAAGCAAGATTATCCCAAATTTGCTCAATCAAGCTTTCTTTCTAGGATCCTCTCCTTTTTCTTTCTTTGCTTCTTCTTAATGGAATGAGTTTCATTGGCTTTGCTTGACTCAAGTTCTGTGTAAGCTCACATGATGATCGCTTCTTAATGCGAACATGACTTTGCGGTTTTGCAAAGATTCATCAAAGCTGATTGACATGCATGGCCCAAAAATCCCACAGCTGATGATTAAAGAGAGCATGATTGTATGCCATGAAAGAGTTCATTGAAAAATCATTGCCATAACTTTAGCATATTGATTTTGCACACAAAATCCAAATCCATTATCTCAACTTGGTTGGCAAACTCCCTAGTGGTTCAACAAAGTGGATCGTCCACAAACAAGCAAATAAGGGAAGCTACACCGGCCATGACAGCCAGGGGAAATTTTTTTGTAGTCATTTCAGCTCATTTTTCCAGGGAACAGGAGTGAAATACACATGCCTGCTAACATTTCTCACTATTAACTTGTAATTGAACACAAATTTCAGGTGGGTTTGTCTGAAATCATCCCTTTCATTTTCTTTCAAGGACCCTTCCTCTTCCTTGGCCCTTCTTGATTGGATTAATGAGTTTCAATTGGGCACCTCCATGTAAGTTGAATAATAAAGGCTTGCTTCAAGTTGCATGCAAAGCTCATAGCCAGTTCACTTGATGATTTACTTTGACGTTTTCCAAAGATTCATAAAAGCAAATAGAGAAATGATTACCTATCATGAAAAATAAAGGTGATGTTTCAATGATTAAATTAGTGAAATCTATATATCAGTGCCACAACATCAGCAAATTAAATAGCTCTCTCTCACACACACAACACGCGCGCACACAGAAAAAAACCATTAATTCCTTACCAAACCATACAAGCATGCATGGACGAGCAATGTTTAGGGAATGAACTCAAGAGTTTACTAGCATTCAGAGTAGAGTGTGATTTTATTAGCACACACTTGAATGACGTTTAGGGCTTGCCAAAATCAGGCTGATTGGTTACAGATCTCACCCATGCCCATTTATGGTCTTTTGTATTAACTTCATTCTTAGCCAGAGCAACCTCTTCCACTGGGATATATGCATAATTGCCATTGATAAGACCAGAGACAAACCCAGTGTATCCTGCCATTACACCATGAATTGCCGAGTATGCTACAAGAGTACAATATATGCTATCTGTAGCATTTGCAGGCACTGCCCTGATCATGTATGTGGGATCTATGTACTTCACTGTGAACAGCTCCTTTGCGTGGTCTCTTGTCCACCAGTTCTTAAGCTCTGACTTTAACCACAAACCAGAGTCTAGGAACACTAAGTTGCCGGACTCATCCCTCTCTTCTTTTTGGGCCTCTGTTCTTGGTATCATATTCTGTCCAACTCCCTCGGCAACAACTAGGACCGCATGTCCATTCTCTTTCAGTCTTTTCTCCAGAAATTCAAACAATCCTCCTTCTCCTTCCAAGTAAAATTCAATTTCAGGAATCAGACAGCAATCCACATCACGGCTGCTCAATGTGGCATGGAGGGCTATGTGACCTGTGCTTCGACCCATTAACTTCACCAGGCCAATACCATTAACTGCACTCTCAGCCTCAACATGAGCTGCATTGATTGCTTGCTGGGCCATCTCGACTGCTGTCTGAAATCCAAATGATCTATCAATGATGCCTATATCGTTGTCAACTGTTTTGGGAATTCCAGTAACTGCAATATTTAGTTTTCGACGTTGAATTTCATTGAATATGCTCACAGCACCTCGCATTGTTCCATCTCCACCAATTATATACACCTATCCATAAGCAAGTGAAATAATGAAGAAAAGAAAGACCCTGACTAGCATCATTTCTTAAGAACTATATGATAATAAAAAAAGAATTAAAGAATAAGTCATAATGCAAGTTGCTAACGAAGAAACCATCTAGCTTTTCAACAGACAGAACAGAGAAGATTCATCTCTCTATACAACAAAGAGAACAATTCACTAATTTATGATTTCTTTTTCAAGACCTCGCTTACATGACCAATAATACATCACTCTTTTGATTTTGTCAAGACTCGTTAAATGAGAGGCATCAAACAATGTTCAGTTGATCTGTTGAAAAAGAATGTCAAATGCCATAAACCTACTAAAGTCTGAAGTTTTTTATGTTCCATTCATTTAATTTCAAGAATTTCTTATCAAGCCCTGGGTGTCAAGTGTCAATAAAACTAAGCAAACATTTATAATTCTACAGACACTTGATGAAACTTTCTCCAGGTTATACCCAGACCATTACATTTTTTATGGACTTTTGGAGCAAGGATCGTTCATTGCATCTCTCCAACCCTAAAATGGATATTATTTTCAGATAATAACATCAACCAAAAACCATAGGCTTTGAGAATGGAGATGGTTCCCAGAACTTCAATTGAAGACCTTTTCACATAGGAGTTCTCTCACAAGTTCATTCTAATCATTTCTCCTTGAAACCATAAAAAAAAAAAAAAAAAAAAAAAAAAAAAAAAAAAGGCAATGACTTTGCTATCATAAGGCAATGCCAAAACCAAATAAGATGAAATTCAAAACAATGTTCGATTAAATTGTTGAAAAAGAATGTCAATTGCCATAAACCTATAAAGGCTGAAGTTTTTTTTGTTCCATTCAATGAAATTTCAAGAATTTCTTATCAAGCCCTCGGTGTCAAGTGTCAATAAAACTAAGCAAACATTGAAAATTCTAGGCACACTTGGTGAAACTTTCTCCAGGTTATGCCCAGACCATTGCATTTTTTATGGACTTTTGGAGCAAGGATCGTTCATTGCTCCTCTCCAACCCTAAAATGGATATTATTTTCATTAAATAACAACATCACCCAAAAAGCATAGGCTTTGAGAACGGAGATGTCCCTGAACTTCAATTGAAGACCTTTTCACATAGTGGTTCTCTCACAAGTTCATTCTAATCATTTCCCCTTGAAACCACAAAAAGGCAATGACTTTGCTATTATAAGGCAATGCCAAAAGTAATTTTTGCCAAATAAGATGAAACTCAGAAGGCTTTCAAAATGCTACATAACTACTGCACTAATTGAATCGATGGACTCACTCATGAATTATTTGGTGGAAAGAAATTATGTGATGTAGCACATATGCTTTAATTTCTAATTCAGAAGATTTCCTACAGAATCAAGTAACTCTATTTGGAAGGTACCAACATTCGAAAAAGTAAACCTTTAGCAAAGAAAATTATAGCATGGAGCAAAATTTAGAGAAATAACCTGATTAAAACCGTGATGTTCAATGCCATCCACAATTTTATTAAGATCAAAACCACCTCTAGAGGTCTCAAGAGATGTACCACCTAGTTTGTGCCAATTATGCACAAGCTTTGGATTAAGCTCAACAGGGTCTCTAGAATAAAACCCTCTATACCCAGCTGTCACTCCATAGATCTGACGCACACCATACATCTCCCACAGCCCAAAAACAAGTTCCCTGACCACTGTATTCATGCCAGGACACAGTCCCCCACATGTAACAATGGCAGCTTTGATATCTTTTGGCTCAAAAAAGACTTGACAGCGCGGACCAGCTCTGCTGTAAGCTACTTGGGGTGTGGGGGAACTCGCAGCTTCACTGTCAGCAGACAAATCTAAGATGATCTGGCCAAGGACCACTTCAGATTGATTGATGTAAAAGCCTGCTGGTGGATGATATAAAGAATTCTTCTCCAAAGGGTTTGGTAGTGGTTTAAGGTTTGGAAGATAGTCTGTTAAGTGAGGCAATTTTTGGAGGTGTACGGAGCATGAGGAGGGGTTTTCCGGGATTTTCGCAGTGTTTAGACTGGTGGTTTCTGGTGATGAAAGGGCCATTTTTTTTAATAATTTTTTGCAGTGGTGATTGTGGGAGTGACAGCAGAGTTGGTGGTTTGATGGAAGGGCGTGGAGATGAAGCTGAATTTAAGAGTTAGTTCAGTACACGTGGAGGTTGCTGTGGCTCTGATACAGTTTTTTGGCGACACGTATGGAAGCCTGTGGTAAGTGGTGATGCCATGGTGACCTTGACATGGAGTAACTAATATTCAATCCCCAACCAGTGAAGATTGTGGTCGGTAAAAGTAAAAGGGTGGTCAAATGATTTTACCGACAGAGCAACAGTGTGACTGTACTTCTTTATCAACATTTTGAAGCTTCTCCAGACATCAGATTAATAGAGGTGTTAATCAATCATAGCTATGTACACATGTTTATATTCCTGAGGCCTTGGTGATGAGTACGAGATGCTGGTGACAGCTCTTGAGAGCCTAGACATTTTTCTTGACTTCAATGCTCTACGAACTTGTCTTCTGACTCATGACTCCCATCGTCGACCAACCATTTTTTCTCACCCGGTTGCCTTGCTTGCTTCCCAGAATGTTTCTTGTCCGTCCTCCTTAAATTTTGATTCACGAAGCAATAACAGGCAATTGGAACAAACAAGAATACTGGTCGTCGACACAAATTTGGTTTTTGTTTTATAAACCCCGAAAATAAATGTAAGTGTAATTTATAAGCTAAATAAATGAGGGAAATAAAAGTGGAAGAATTTATGAGTATATTTAAATAAAATGAGAGTTCAGAAAATCTGGATATAATTTCGGATAAAATATTCGAGTGGTTAATTTAAAATTAAATGAATAAATTAAAAAAGAAATAAAATAGGTTGAGGGGTGAAATTGAAAAAAATGTAAAGAATAGAATCTAATTATAGTTCTTGGAGAAAGTATATGAATAAGATTATGTTTTGTCTCTTACTCTTACAGTACAGAGAGGGACGTTACACTCTCGGCTTACCCGTCCACATGTGCTTAACTCCATGCGGGAGCGTATTCTCTCCGCCTCTCACTGATTAGCTTGCTGACATCCTCGCCGCCAATGGTCTTTCCACAGATCATTTTCAGCTCCATCGTTCAAATCTCGTCGTCGTCGGATTTGCGGGAGAGTGTTCGACAACATCCTTGGCTGTTAGTTAATTAATGTATATGCCGTTTTTATCCCCTCCATTCAACTATATTAATTCAATTAACTGCAAATCCCTGTAGACTAGGAATGGTAGCCTGGTTGTATTATTGTATATATATTTTCTTCCAGCAATCAGAAGAATAACAACCCTTATTTCACAAACTCTCTCACACACACACATATAAAATGCGTTGATTCTCCTGTACACTGTTTATTGTGGATCTTAATAGTAAAATTATTATTTTCACTTTGGAATCGCCAAAAAATTGATCTGGTATCGGGGATGTTCTGGTCTTTTTAATTTTTATCATACAATGAAACTATTCATTTATCTCTAGGAGCTGACAAAAACAAGAAGGCTGACGGGGGTATTTTGAATTTTTTGCAAGGTACAATTACATACATACCCTCTGAAAAGACAAAAAAAGAAGGTCTATGTCTTGGGGTAAGGTAGTACTTTCAAGGCCAGTTTTTTCATGGTTGTCGTTGGATTCAAGGTGTTCAGGTATTTGATATTTTTATTATTTCTTTTCTGAAACACTGCAGGCGCGTCATCAGGACTCGTTGTTGGTAGAAATCGTAAGTGCACGAATCGTAACAAGTAATAAAGTGATGAATGGAGTATCGTCCCACGAGGATTTGCAAAAATTATCAATAAGTACTACAATTATTAAATATCTATCTCTTTGATGATTCAATTAGAAAGGTTTACGAAACTAAGAATAATTAAAACAAACAAGCAGAAAATTAAATGGTGTTGAAATCAAGTTTAATGGATCTTAGGATTTTTTATTTCACTCTAATTAATCTTATGTGAATTTTCTCAATTGAATTAATCCTCTCGAAATTTCTTTCTTATTATTGATAATGAGGTTTTACTAATTTATTCACTAATCTCTCTCAAGCATCAATGAATTATTTTAACAAGCAAACTTCCTATCTCTCGGTGAAAATTATAATAGTTGTCAAAATACATTAAGAATGATAAAACCTTGAACGATTACACAAGTTTCATAGATATCTCTATCTTATAGATTTCTTATGGTATTTCAAATAATGGTTGAAACAATTATCACTTCCCAGTCTCAAATTGAATCTCAAATCATACAAACGATGATCAAGCGTACACAAGCATTAAGCATAGAATGAAACACTCAACAAGTATTAGATTAATTCAATCAAAGAAATTGTTCACATATTCATAGTTAGGCTACATCAAAAATCGTAGAGATGGGTTTAATGATTTTAATTGTTTGCACAATAATGTTGATAATAATTTTAATTGTTATAGTCATGATAATGATGGTGATGCAGAGATGGATTTTCAATGATGTTTTCTTCTTTTTGTAGATAGAAAATTAACCATTTATTTTTGTTATTTGATTAATGCAGGTGTTTTCATAATTTATATTTTGTTTGTTATGTTTAATTTAAATTGGATTATAAAATGAATTAATCTTAACACGGTAAATTCAATAATGCAGGTATCTAAATCTTTTTTCTTTTATAGAAAACTCGCACTCCATAGTAATTCTGCATATATTTATTATTGTATTCAAATTTATATTACAATAAAAAAAATATCATATAGTTAATATTTTTTACATTAAAAAAAACATGGTTTCAACCACGGCGAAGCACGGAAAAATGGCTAGTATATATGTTTATATACACACACGCACATGGCCATCTGTTGGTAGCCTAGACTACTGCATGGGCTTGATGCTGATACAATCGGTATGCCCAACTTCTCTCCTGGAGCGGTATGTCAAACGGGCAGCATCAAATCCATCTCCTCTCACCACAATTCTGTCATCTCCTCGTAATGCTAAAGAGTTCACTCCTGTTTTTCCACACCAAAGGCTTTTGCCGCAGCAGTGCGAACCTTGACTACCCTGTTTTTTCCCACAGTTCATCTGAACCTTGAAAATGATCTCGTGCTGCCGATTAATTAATCAAAAAAAAACTAACAATATGCAAGAATGAAATGAATGGTCTCTGAATAATTTATAAAACTTACACCTGCATGCAATATTTGACGTATACATGCATGTTCCCTGCAGAGAAAGAAAAATTAAGAAGAGAAAAGAAATAGCCCTTTGATTTGAAAGCAATTCATCACTACTTGGTCACTTGATTACCATCCTCGTCTGCCAAAGCAATTCAAAACATTTCCGGCAATTCATCTGTACCTTGAGCACTCTTTTTTGCTGCACAAGTACGTGCCCGACAAGAAAATTGAAAAACAGAAACTGAATACATCAGTTCCACTGCCAAATTTACCTTCGTCATCTTTGATCAGTTTTGTTTCAAAGATCAAAAGATAATCGACCACTAAACCGCCTCCTTTCCTTGGAGATCTTTTTTTTCGTAAGAGAAAGGGAGCTAGCCTTCTGATCACACTCCTTGTTATGGATAGAAATCAAAAGATTCTATTCATCTAAAGCAACCAAACGAAGGAAATCGTGCATGTATCTTTTGAAAAAATCTGTTCTGACAAAGCAGCCCTCGAAAACCAGCATACGTGAACCATATATGCTTGTAAACTGGTGAATGAATTATGTAAATTAATGTGCGTGTGGGCTACATCTATCTACTGTGTGAATCGATACTGTTGATTGGTTCCATTTTTGAAGTTTGGTCCTGGACGATGCTTCAAGTTTGGTCGCTGTCTTGCCAAGTCCATTAATTTGGCAACTGAATCTGGACTCGACCTTCAGTAGAATGAAATTAAAGTGCAACGACAGAAGTACTCTACTGTACTAGACGCGGACAAGAAGTTGCTACAGTTTTAGAAGCTTGCCAGTTTGTTAAAAGAAAGGAAAGGAATTTATTGCTCCTCGAAAGCCATGAAATTGAAGCTTTGATGGCTTAATTAGAAGAAGGTTGAAGAGTACTGGCATTACTGAAACCGACAAATATTGCATTAAAGAAAGCACCTCATCATCAGTAAAAACACAGGTGTGTATATCAATCTCTTTCAATGGCTGTAGAGATTTGAATGGTTTGCTCTCGTAGATTGTCCCACAACAAGTGCCCTTCACTCTATGGCTTCTTCCAAGCCAGAAATCTCTGAAAGTGCCACCAGAATATTGCATAACAAGCCAAAATTGACTTTAAGACATGTTATGCGTAGCTATGTGATCAGAACAATTCACCTCGCTAATTAATTTAGGGCTTCAATCAAATCATTGACTTAATCATACTTATCATGCAGATTCAACCGTACAAACTAATTAAAAGAATTTCATTGTATGCCAGCCTACAACAATACTGTTACTTCTGCACTTGCTACTCAAAAATAGCATTAAAAACACTAGCTGATACCTATCACTAACTTGAAAGGAATTAGGATGTTGATGTCTCTGATAAAATAGCATTACCTTATTCATGAATGTATAGTACATGATTCACAACACCAATTCCTTGATAGGTTAGGCTCATTCAGTAGGTAGCTAGTAGCAGTGCTAGCTGCTCCAGAGGCAATTATATTATGTTTTAAGGAATTTACTCTATGGTAGTGGTGCTGTACCTCATGAATCAATCAGTAGTTAGCTATCACTAACTAGTGGTGCTAGTTGTTGGGCCTGCGTGACTCCCCTCATGCCAATTAGAGAGGTTGCCAACACTCTTTGACAGGCTTCCTAGATGGCATTCAGGGAGCCAGGCAGACCATTCTTTCAGACCAAGTGAGTAGCTGAAGCTGGTAGTGAGCGGCCTCAAGCATCTTAACCTGCAAAAAATTAGTACGCAAGCTAATAAATGCCTTGCATCAATGTCATATATGCATACCATATGATCTCAACTAGTTACTTTCATCTATAAAGACTTAACTGATTAATCAAATATTGAAACTTTTTTTTTTCTGAAGCAACTACACAATCTAAAAGACTAGACTTTTATACATGATGTTCAAGAAAAGCTGATTGATTCTTGATTGTATTAGATGATTACAATAATATGGAAGCTTACTCAATTACAGAAATATTTAGACACTTACAGTGCCTGAAGAGAAGAGATGACACGACTGGATGATGAGCAAATAACTGAGAGATCAACCATCCCCCCGCCCTGTATGTGCTGTGTGTGTGAGAGAGAGTATTGTTGCAGTCTTGAATAGTACGTATTAAGAAGGGGGGGATTTAAAGGGGTTGTGGAGGAAGAAGAAAGACAAAAGACAGGAGAAAGAAAGGTGGTAGAGAAGGCGCAGCAACGGCTTTTAGGTACCATACATATAGCTCCATAGATACAGCCAAAGCTGCCTGGGTTTACAGGTAACTTTGTTTGGATTTTCTTTCCTTGGAACAGGTGATTTTCCCACCCACCACTTCCTTTTCATTCTTCCCTTCCCAATTAATTCAAGTCGTGTGTGCATGGTCTCTCTCTCTTCGATGCTCTTTCCTTTATGGACGTGGGACTGGATTTTAATTGCATACAACTGTTTCAAGAATACTGTCAACTCATTTCATTCGTCCTAGCTACTTAATAAATAAAAAAATTTAAGAAATTGAAAATCACACGACGTACTATGTTATTTTAATGCAGAGGATAGTGGATTTTGATAATTCCTAGAGGAAGCCAGACCAAAACAAGTAAATAAGACAGTGTAGCAGGGATACCTTTGTTGTGGTAATGTCCTCACAGGAGGGTTTAATTTACCAAAAAGATATTCATTCTGTATCAGAGGAAATGTTTACATTAAGAGAATAATGGTGCTTATGGTAGTCTAAATCCATATCACAAGATACATAGATAATCTATGCATCAGTTTGAAATAAATAATTAGCCTGCAGCGAAGATAAGTAATGAATGCTAGAGCCTGCTTTGCTGAGGGAGAATCACTTTGACCATTGAGCTCAACTGTGAGTGGTCAGTCGGCTGGATCCACAGGACCCTCTTGAGTCAGTAGTAGTATTCTCCACACCTTTTAACTACACTGATATTCTTGGATGCACATGTTGATGGTTTACTAGCTAGCATTTATGCACCAAAACAGAGCTGATCAATTGCAAGAAAGAGTCTCGTCCTTGTTATGAAGAATGATTTGCCTAAACAAGTTGATGTCAAGATGTTTACAGATTGTATGCTATTGGTAGGAGCCTTTTCAAAACACAGAATGAATGTATGTTCTAAACCACAAAAGCAATGTTTTTTTCAAGGATACTAAGGTGTAATTCTATGGGTGATGATGGTGTGTGAACTCAATGATTGAAGAGAGAAGAGTGTGTTTGGTATTGCTTTTGCTTTTATGATTGAAGTTTTAAAAAAGCAATTTCATGGAAAATACTTTTAGTTGCGATTCATAATAATTTTTAAAATATTTGGTTAAAACTGTAGTTGAGTTTGAGGTTAATGAAAAACAAATTCTTTCCAGCTTTTGATCGATCAATGTTTTGTTAATTTTTTAAAAGTGAGACCCACCGAAAATCATGTGCTTTTTATTTATTTACCAAACACCAAAACACAAACTTATTTTCAAACTCCAATCCTACAACAATACCAAATACCTTCTATGATGTAAAACTAACAAATATCCTGTATGATTCCTTTTTTGTCCCCAATTCATGGCAGTATCCTATCTAGATATCGGGTCCACTGATGTGCCGACGCAGTCGGTAGAGCCATAGAATCGATGGGCTGACCAGGTTGAAGGTGATAAGGTGGGCTAGTTTGTCACATAACCAAGATATGAGTGGAAGGTGGTGGGACTGGATATTGATGCCCTCCCAAAAAGAAGAACATTTAAGAGGAGATCTGATTATTGAATTATTTTTTATACGAAAAATAAGTGCTGCCTGCTACTGTCTACCAGAGTTCTCCCACTTGTTGACGAGCAAATGAGTACGGGACTGCACTTTTTGTATTTCGAGTGTCCTTTTATGTTTGATACTAACTTTGACGACACGGCAAATTGCAAAATAAGAGGCCAATGGGCCCTTTGGTTGATCTGCTGGGAGATTTTGCACCAAACCAGTCAAATTTGTCACGAGATGATAGCTTCCGAACCTGTTGCCTCCTTAGATTTTGTGATTTTCCATAGCCGGAAGATGCTGATTACTTTAATCCATTCACAGGTTGCTCTTGTTTGGAAGGAAATTCGGGGTATGCCAGAAGATTACAAAGCTAAAACTACTTATATGAAAAAAGTTTTCTTATTTCTTAAGAGCCCATCAAAATGAAATTATCCATGGATTCACTTGTTAAACACAGTAAATGATTCGAGGAAAGCATGTGAAAACATAGTGCAATTGAAAACCTTGTGGTGAAGAAAATCTTCTTATAAAGTAATTCTTCATCAAAATACAGTCTTAAATGACCCCAATGAAATGATTATTTGATCAACTAGGCAGGAGTAGAGGCTGCCTCCTTTTCTTCAGTATAAAAAGGAATAGGTTTGGTTGGGGCAGGCAAACGACCGATGCTATCAACTTTATCTCTTAGCTTTGGTGGAGGCCTAGCAGCCTTTGGCAACAACCTCCCCTTCTTTTCAAACCATTCAGGCTTAAGCAATGCCCGAAAACCCAACTGGTTGTAATGCACTCGCCGGACGGATCCACCAGCAGCTTCAACTGCTTGCTTTGCCCTGACAGTCACCCTTGACACCTGCATAAATCAGTTATCAGCATAAGTTTGTGTTGTATGAAAAAAACAGGAAGGAATTATCACTAAATTTCACTTATAATTGTGATATGGTATTTGAAATTCAAATGTTTAATCAATTTCAGCAAATGTCAGAAAAACACCATCACATACCCAAAAAGTTCATAATTGTAGCTATGAATTCTGAACCTTAACTAGTAGATATAATGGAAAATATATTATTTCCATCACAAAAAAATTGATATAAAGCTATTTTAATGGCCATTCTGTATCACTGATATTTATGTATGATGCACCTTCTTATGACTGTTTAATTGGTTCCCCTATTTGAAAAAACAAGAAAAGGAAGAAGTAACATCTGAGTCAGCACAGTTTTAACAGCTTTCAAGAAATTTATTTGCCAGTAAGCTCAAACAACAATAACAATAAAGGAAAAAACAAATGCAAGTGCATGAGGAAAACTTTAACAGTTCGCTGGAATGTTAAACCTATAGAGCCACCCCAGCCAAAACTCGAGTTTCTTTATTTAATAGTATGTTTTCATATACCATCATTCAGCTAACAGCAACACGAATAAAAAAAATGCAACACTTATATCCCAGAGGACATGAACACAGACTAAGAATTATAAAGTAATGCCTTAGAACACTTGGGATTGCCTCAATAATACTTGAAATCAAGGCTCCTAGCCAACAAGTTTGTACAATGTGGAAACCCCCATCAAGTAAAATTTACCTCCAGATGAATAGGCCATTGGATCTTCTCCGCACCACGTCCCATCAGTCTTACTCCATCTTTTATCTGCTTCCCGATGGCCCTAGTCTCCTGTTGGAATAATTGTAAAGATCAAAAAACCAAGGCCCACCATGGAAATGGCTTAGATTAGGGAACTGAAGAAGGAAGGTGACATACCTTTAGTGTTTTCATTGTGATTAATTCATGGGAATCTATCTTCCCTGCATTAATAAGTCTTGCAATCTTTCCTAACCCTACTGGCTGCAGAGAAATCACAGATGAAATGATCCAAGGAATGCACATAAGAACAGAGACCATTAACAATATACTTACAGGAAGGATTGAAATCAATAGCAATGTTCATATAGTACATAAGTAAATTAAGTTTGAAATCTTGTTGACGGATTGTTTTTTCTTTATCTGATACAAAAAAAAAGAAGAAAAAAACAACAAAACCATCAATCGGCTCATCTAAAAACAACTATTTTCAGCATATTGCATTCCATCAAGGTAAAATGTCTTTCAATTTCACTTCCCTCCATTCTTCTAATAGAAACAAAAAGGATAAAGAAACCTAAAGCTTTGTTGAATTAAGAAGAAATGATAAAAACACACTCCACAATAACTCAAATTGCCAATTCCGCTAATTTTCCCTACTTTTTAACCTAGCATCCATAAACTGGCACACTCATCTAAAACACTGCACAGAGTACCACAATTATATACTCAAAACATGACACCAACAATTCTTCTGGCGTCTAATTCAACATTCTTTCAACTTAAAACATAGTCACTGATTAATATCATGTATTATGATCCCTGGAAAACGAAAGGAATCGTACTTTCATTCCTAATACAAAAGATTTCAACTTTAACGGGCCGCCACTACCAATCCCTACAACACAGCTTTTTTTCATTTCAAATACAGATTAGGCTTCATTTCTCTAAATAGAAACCAAAAATCAATCGATAACAAGTTGGCATTTTTCTCGAAAAAATAAAAGACAAAGTGGGCAACTTAGAAAGCAGCAAAATACACCTGAAAAGTGAGACTAAAGGGATTCTTAAACCCCCTTTTGGGCAAACGCCTTCGCATTGGAGTCTGTCCACCTTCAAAACCAAATTTCATAGTCCCTCTGGCTTTCTGTCCTTTATGACCTCTCCCTGCAGTCTTTCCTTTGCCAGACCCAATACCACGACCCTTTCTTGTCTTTTGCTTCCTTGGCACATTGTCCCTCAAATCATTCAAACTCAACAAGCTATATGCCCTAAGACCCATAAACCCAGATGCCCCATTTGCAATATAATTGTTGAAGTTCGAATTTTTGAAGGGTTGAATTTGAGAGAATGTGGAAATTAAGGTGGTTTTGGGAGTTAGGAGTGAGTTTGATGAGATCAGTGAAGAGAGTAATCTTCTTTTTATCATTTTTGGATCCAAAAATGAGTTTTGGTGATGAGGGGTTTTCTATTTGATCTTGTTTTGTCATTTGGGGATTTAGGGTTTTAGTTTCTGTGATTAATCTTTCTTTTTTTTTCGTTGGAGGGGCCATCGGCCCAATGATAAAGGGCTCGAGGCAACAATGCATTTCTAGGCGATGTTTGGTAAGACTATTAATTAGACCCACTTTTAATAGTTAAAATATATTATGATGTAAATTGTTTTTTTTTTTAAATAATTTATAATTGATAATTATTGTAAAATAGGAATAAACGAGTTGTATGCCCGCGCGATGCGCCGGGGTTTTTTTATCTATGTAGAAAATTGATTGTTTTTATATGTATTGTATTTAATTATTTTAATATTTAATTAGTATAATTATAATTGATAAAATCTGTATAATTGAAATGGAAAGTGGTTTGTATATTTTGTAATTGCAGATAACGTATGTAATTTTTTTTCTGATTTTTTTTTCTCAGTAATATTAGATTTGACACATTATAAAAAAAAAATTCCACAAATAAACTTATATTTTATGTGTGGTATAATTAGTTATTTTAATGTTCAATTACTAAAATTGCAATAGATCAAATATGTTAGAAATGATTTTTTTGCGTGGTATAATTAGTATGTTTGCCCGCGCATTGCGTCAGGGTTTTTTCTATGTAGAAAAATAATTATTTTTTTACATGCTGTAATTAGTTGTTTAAATATTAAATTAACAACATTATAATAGATAAAATATGCAACAAATTATTTTTTTACCCGCCTAAAAGGAATATTGTAATCTAAATGGGAAGTGGTTTGTATATTCTTTAATTGTAGATAACCTAGGTAAATTTGTCAAAAAAAAAATTAGTTGTTTTTTTTTCCTCAGTAATATTACATCTGACACATTAAAAATAAAAACATTGTAATTTTTTGAAGAAATAAACTAAATTTCTTTGCGTGCTATAATGACTTATTTGCTGTATAAAAAGAATAGTGTAATCGAAACGGGAAGTGATTAGCATAATTTTTGACAGGAATAGTGTAGTCGAAATGGGAAATGGTCCGTATATTTTTTAATTGTAGATAACCTAAGTAAACTTGTTAAAAAAAAATTGAGTTGTTTATTTATCCTAGTAATATTAAATATAAACTATTAAAAATGAAAATATTGGAATTTTTTTTAAGAAATAAACTTAAACAAAAGAGTATCAAATTTAAATTGTAAGCCACAATTTTTTTTATATAAGGTTTATTAATCATATGATTATATTAAATATATTTAAGAATATTGATATTAATTTTTTTACAAAAAACAAATGCTAGGTCATTTTATTCTCTCTATATATATTTTTAGGCGATAATATTAAATAAATATTAAAACATATAATTAGTCTCACATACTTTATAGAGTAATCGAAATGAGAAGTTGTTCGTATATTTTTTAATTGTAGATAACCTAGGTAAATTTGTCAATATTTATTTTCATGAGTTGCTTTTGTTCCTCAGTAATATTCCATCAGACATATTGAAAATAAATATATTGTAATTTGTTTTTAAATATGAACTTAATTTTTTTGCGTGCTATAATTATTTATTTGTCGTCTAAAAAGACAGTCTAATCGAAAAGAGAAGTGACTCGTACATATTTTAATTGTAGATAATGTAGGTAAATTTGTCAACTTTTTTTTTAGATGTATTTTTTTTTCCAGTAATATCAGATCTACAATATTAAAAATCAAAAAACTGAAATTTTTTGTAAAGAAATAAACTTAAATAAAAGAGCACAAAATTAAATTTTGAAGCCAAATTTTTTTTTATATAAGATTTATTCATCATATTATTATATTAAATGTATTTAAGAATACTGATATGAATTTTTACCCTTCAAAAAATCCTAGGTCATTTTTTCTCTCTTTTTATATATTTTAACGCGATAATATTCAATAAATATTCAAACATATAATTAGTTTCACATACTTTAATTTGACATAAATATACAAATATATAATTAATTTGACATACATTCAATAATATATTTAATTTGAAGGACAATCTTAGGCTATTTTTTTCTCTCAATATATATTCTTAGGCGATAATATTCAATAAATATTAGAACATATAATTGATTTTACATATTTTAATTTGACATAAATATATAATTAAAAAATCAAAACATTGAAAATGTTTTTCAAGAAATAAACTCAAACAAAAGAGCACAAAATTTAATTTTGAAGCCAATTTGTTTTTTTATTTTATAAGATTTATTCATCATATTATTATATTAAATATATTTAAGAATACCGATATGAATTTTTGTTCTTCAAAAAATTCTAGGTCATTTTTCCTCTCTCTATATATATTTTTAGGCGATAATATTTAATAAATATTTAAACATATAATTAGTTTAACATACTTTAATTTGACATAAATATACAAATATATAATTAATTTGACATATATAAGTTGAACCAAAAAAGGGAAAAAAATGGATCCGGGGATTAGTCATGGTACGCGTAAACTGTCATTGATATCCTAGTTTAAAAGAATAATAGTAAGAATAATAAAAAAAAAAAATAAAAGGGAAAGCAAATTTTCCAGACAGTCATTTTCAAAATCAAGATTGTAGAAGAAAAAAACAAAAACACAGGAGTTTAAAAAAAAATAAGAATAATAATAAAAAAAAGGGAAAGCAATTGCTTTAAAAAAAAAACCAGATTACACGAAAAAAAAAAAAAGGAAAGCAAATAAAACTGAAAAAACGGAAGCAACTTAGCCAGGAAAGTAAAAAAAAAACAAAAAACGGAGGCTGAGAGGTTCGAACCTCTGCGCGCTGGAAATCCAGCGCGCAGCGAACCGCTCAGCCACAACTCCTCATTTGTCAGTTTCACTATAAAAAATACAAAAAGAAGACCACTGTAAAAAAAAAAAAAAAAAAAAAAAAAAAAAAAAGCACAAACTCGCGCGAAGCACTGTGAATCCACAGTGCCAATGTGAGTGCGTGAACAGTAATGAATAGAAAATGTGTGATCTGTTTTAGTTTCTTTAGTAATAACATATACAAGAATATAGATATTCATAGTAAATTTTAAAGGAGACAAAAAAATATCTCCTAATATGAATTCTTCTATTTTAAAAATTTCAAGAATACAAAATAAATGAATTTATTTATAGGAGAATAAAATAAACTCAATGATCATGAAAATTCCAAAAACTAAACCTGGAAGTAATGGAAAATCAAGAGACTAAATTCAAGAGTCATAGACATTTAATCACATAAAGTATAACAATAATACAATAAAATAATATTTTTTATTTTAAATATATAAATATTATAACTATTCAAAAATATTTTAAAAAATATAATGTTTTTAATATGAAAAATAATTTTATGTTACTACACAAAATTAGATTTTATTGGCTTTGAATGCTAAAAATTATTAGAGCAAACAACTAGACTATTTAGAGAGTGTTTGAGAGTGTTGTAACAAATTAAAAATGTTTTTTATTCATAAATATATTAAAATAATATTTTTTTTTTAATTTTTAATTTTTTTTTTTATCAAAACAATCTGAAAACACTAAAAAATTTAATTGGAAGTAAAGAAAAAATATCACAACACTTTTGAAACAAAAAAAAAACTCTTAGTGTTTAGATACTATATTATGGTTTTTTTTAGGAATGCAGTGCAAAGTATTTTTAAAATAGTTATTTTCTTAAAAATATATTAAAATATCTTTTTTATATTAGTACATCAAAATTATCCTAAGACACTAAAAATTACTAATATAATGATTTTTCATTAAAAACATAATGAAAGCCCTACCAAAAATACTTGCAACAAAAAAAGACATAAATCATTAGCATAAAAGAACATAAAAGTAATAAAAATGATATCATACAAACACCTAAAATGGGAGATTCTTATGAACAATGTTAATCATTATTTAGCCACTGATAAAAATTATGGATAAGAGCAATATTATTTTTAAATTTTATTTATTTTGACTCTTTAACTTCTTATTTTTCAGTTGTCTTTTTTGGTTGCAAAACTAACACCCAATTGTTTCTAATTTATTGGCTAGGGATAAAATTAAAAAATAGATAACCACCTTGGTTATTGTTGGAATTATTTCAATATTTAAAATAAGAGTGAAAATTTTGTTAAGTTCCAATATAAAAAGAGAAAGTCGTTATTCTTGTATATTATGACCACTAAATTAGTTGATATTGGTGTCTACGAGTTTTAATTAATGAAAGAAATTGAATAATGATCATATCAAACATTGATATTATCTAAAAAAATAGATCAAGGTTGAGGAAGAAAAGTCTAACTTAGTTTGATTTCATGTTTAGAGGCTATTTTTGGAGTTTCTTTGATTGATTAATTAATTTATAGGTGTTGTATAGGTCTTTAAGAGGTGTTTTGTTTTTGTTAAGGTGGGTTGAAAAAACAATTGGAGCCAAAAACACCTTTACCCTGATTTTTCTAGCACCATCGTGATGGCTGAATACTGGATAGATAAACAACTTATCTTTTTATGTCAAAAAGTGTATATAGAGTTCTTAATCTTACATTAGAAAAATAAAATCTTCATCAAGTATTTATATAATAAATCTTAAGATGGGATAGTAACCACAAAAAAGGATAAAAGGCTCAGACGCATAAGGTTAAGTCAACCAAGAGGAAAACCTCTTATTGCCCCCTGCGTGTGAGATGACACCAATATTTTCTAAATTTTTTTTATCTCTAACATTAATTTATTTTTGATAAACCTTAAACTGAAATCATAACAACTCAAGTACTTAAAATTAAAATCTAACATTCATAAAATTGACAAATCTTATGTTGTTTTTAAAACTCATAACAGCTATTACAATTATTTAATTTCTTAACAATTATATTTCATTAGCTTTTGTAATAGCCCATTAATCTCATAATAATTTTAAATCGAATGTTACATAATGTCTGTCTATAAATAGCATGCAGTTCCACTATTAAATAACACAACCTGAACTAATTTTTTTTATGCATTTTACTGGTGTATTGTCTTTTCTTTTGTTTTTGTTCTTGTTGTTTCTGCTACCCTTTTTCGTTAAGGAAGAACTTGTTGGAATATGGAGTATCATGTTATAAAGGAAAATATCCTTAAGAACAGTGTTAGTGCGCCTCAAGGTTATCTATTTTGTTTTTGTTCTTTATATAAAATTCTTAATTTATATGGTTGGAATTGACACTCTATTTGTACTTATTAAGAAATTTCTAAAATCTTGAGGCTTTAATTGTATTTATAGAGTTGATATGCACATAACTTGAGTTTTCTCGCCCTATTAACCTCATAGGCAAGTAGAAGAAAATTCTACTCTAACTTAGAGCGATTAAATTAATACATAAACTTTCATGTATGATGAAGAATTATGCTTGCACCAATGAAACACGCACGCCAACAACTATAGGAATGTCCGTTCCAATATTGATTTGTTAATCTACCTTTAGTAGTGATTAAAGATATCCATAACTTGGCTCTTGAAAGAACACACGACATTTTTATTGTGTTTGATAGAGAATTAAGTTTCCTAATCTATTTTGCTTTTGTTTTTATTAGGTTATTATAGTTTCATGGTGCGATAATAGTGCTTAATAGGTTAACCGTAGTTGAACTGACTTAATTTTTATGTCATTTTTTAATTAAAATTTCTACAAATTTTATTATTGAACGACAAGTTTTAACATAGTAGATTGCAATTTGAATAACATAACTTGTTTTGATTTGCTTTCTATAGGTTTATATCAATCTTATGACCAATATCACATATTTGACATGTTAACTCAAGTTAAATTAAATTATTTGTTTTAATTTTTTATTTATGAGGTTATTTGATTTTCATAACCCAAGTTACAAGTTTGAAAAATTAACTCATTTTTTTTTATATTTCATCCTTTAACATTGAACATATTAGGAATTATGAAATTGAATTCATAGTTTGTTTTAATTTAGTTTTTATGGGGTCATCTCAATCTTATAGTTTAAGATCACGAGTTTGTGAGGTTAACTTGGATAACTCTTTTAGGTTATAAGGAGTTTAGTCTATAATCCAGCGAACATTGTGTTGTTTTTTTTCCTAATTGGGTTTGTCTAAATGGTAATTTTGATTTTTGAGAAGCAGCACTGAATTTTGTGAAAGATGGCGATGCATTTGCGCCACTATTTTGTGATCAAGTTTCAGCGGGCAGATATGTCCTCAAAAAACGAGAGGATACTTCAACTCCTAAGAAGATAGAAAATGACAAGTCCTTCCCTTAAATGAGATCATCATACAAAGGCCACTACTCACCTCTCTCTCTTTTTTATCCCTATCACTTTGGAATTCATCTTAAATCACACACACTAATGATTACAGTGCTGCTTTCTTCACTGTTCCATCTCTCCCCCTCTGTCTTCTATATTTAAAGCCCTGTCCTTTCCAACTGTCAAATTCTCAATTCTTAACTAACCTTAAAAATACACAAACAGGAACATTATGTTTCATACTCTGTCCACAACCCCCCTCAACTTGATCATGAATATGACGAGTATGGCACTGTTAACTAGGCCTCAGAAACCCAATTCTTGTTTCTCCTCCCCCTCCTCCACATTTTTACCCCACTGTAATATTCAGAGCCTGAGATTCCTTCCACACAGGTCTCTTCTGCGTCCCAATAAGAACAATTGTTACAAATGGAAGCATTCTATGTTTATCAGTACAAAACCCTTACTAAAAAATGGAACTCTCACTCTGAACGGCCATGAAGCAATCACAGGAGTGCCTGACAATGTCTTCCTTACACCTTTGACGGACTCATCTGCATTCTTGGGTGCTACTTCCTCACAAAGCAGTTCCAGACATGTTTTCAAGCTTGGAGTTATTCAGTAAGGCCCCTCTTGTTACCTTGCTTTGTTTTTTAGTCCAGCATCAAATTGAGAAGGATTTCTAGTTCAATGGGAAGTCTTCTTAGAACATGATTGTGCAATGCAGGGATGTGAGACTATTGAGTCTGTTTAGATTTAAAGTTTGGTGGATGATACCTAGAGTGGGGAATTCAGGAAGTGACATTCCTATCGAAACTCAGATGTTGCTGTTGGAAGCAAGGAAAGGACCAGATTTAGATAAGCCAAACGATCCTCCCTCTTATATGGTATTCTTGCCTTTGCTAGATGGTGAATTTCGAGGCAGCTTGCAGGGGAACTCATCAAATGAACTCGAGCTCTGTCTTGAAAGTGGTAAACCTTAATATTCTTTCAGTTGCCAATTCAAAACTCCTGCTCTTGTATGTGTCTGTTAATGTCAATGTGTCCACATGGACGAACATCTGTGATTGTTCTTCCAACCTCCTAACCATGTTCTCATCCCTTTCCTCTCTTTTCTCAGGGTTTTAGAATTGATCTTCTGTGTTTTTTGTTAGGTGACCCCGCTGTAGTAACTTCAGAGTCCATAAGAGCAGTTTTTGTGAATTATGGGAAACATCCATTCGATCTAATGAAGGAATCAATGAAGTAGGTCAGCCCCTCATTCTGAAGAAAATATTAGATTTTTTTTCTTTAATAATGAAAATATCTGAAATTAAATGGCGGTGATTTCGTTTCCATATGGAGTATTGATGTTTCATTGTCGTTTGAATTTAAATCCTGAGCAGAAAATTGAATTACAAATCCCATTAGATCTCGAGTAGCTAGTCTTTTTCCTTCCTTGCTAGTTGTTGTTACATGCTCTTTGCATGCAGGATTTTGGAGGAGCAGACTGGAACCTTTTCTGTCAGGGAAACGAAACAGGCAACTTAGGCCACCATTTACTCTTTGTTTCTTCATACAGACCACCTACTTTTTCTTGCTTGAAGGAAAGTATAATTATTAATGAATTTCTTCAATGCTCGATGATGCAGATGCCAGGACTACTAGATGTGTTCGGTTGGTGCACCTGGGATGCTTTTTACCATGAAGTAAATCCTCAAGGAATAAAAGATGGCTTGAGAAGGTTAATCTATGCCCCTAATTCTTAACACATTTTTACTCCACACACGACACAGTGACTTCTAAAATGATCTGCAAAACAAAAGTTGCTTAGCATGGAATTTCTAAATTCAACTTCATTTCACTATCATAGTTTATCCGAGGGAGGCACTCCAGCAAAGTTTTTGATAATAGATGACGGCTGGCAGGATACCACCAACGAATTCCAAAAAGAAGGAGAGCCATTTATTGATGGTTCACAGTATGTTTATCCCTTTTCCTTTTATGTTAATATGGAAAATGCAGGCTTTCTGATCTTCCCCAAATTTCAGGTTCGGAGGCAGGTTAGTCAGCGTTGAAGAAAACAACAAGTTTCGGAGAACATCCAAAGAATCCCAGGATGATGCGCCAAATGATCTAAAACATTTTGTTGCAGATATTAAGAGGAATTTTGGCCTTAAGTAAGCATCCCATGACGTCCAGTAGAGGTTCTTTTATCTTTTCATATGGTGGTGTTTGGGGGCTTAATGATAGTAATAGACAGGGATGGTGCAGAGTAGTTCATAGCAACTGTCCTTCAAGCAGATCAAGTACACAACCATCAGCGTGACTTCCATCTTAATGTTCAAACTCTCTAGAAGCTTCTTGAATTCCTTCTTCCTTTTCCCTTTCCAAAATTTCAGGTACGTCTATGTATGGCATGCCCTCTTGGGATATTGGGGAGGCCTTGTTCCAAATGCTCGTGACACTAAGAAGTATAATCCCAAATTAACCTATCCACAGCAATCGCCAGGGAACTTGGCAAATATGAGGGATCTAGCTATGGATTGCATGGAGAAGTATGGTGTTGGTGCAATTGACCCTGACAGAATATCTCAGTTTTATGATGATCTACACAGCTATCTTGTTTCACAGGATGTGGATGGGGTTAAGGTTGATGTTCAGAATATACTGGAAACTATTGCGACTGATTTAGGAGGTCGAGTCTCACTCACCAGGCATTTCCAAGAAGCACTTGAGAAGTCTATAGCTTCCAACTTCCAGGAAAACAGCATTATCTGCTGTATGGGTCTGAGCACAGACTCCATTTACCAGTCAGTATCTTATTTATCCATTTCCATCCCTATTTTTATTCTTTTTTCATGAGCTCAAACTAATTCATCCAGGATAGAGTTCGTGAATATAGAGAAACCTGAACAATGTCCAGCAATCACCGGAGAATTTAGCTTATCTGTGTAGCATGCATGGAGTGACTTTGTCAATCTGAATAATTGCAGTTGTAGGAAATTATATGCAACAGATGATTCAGCACTTGAAAATGGATTGTTAAAAGCTGTTTAATTTGGTGTATTTCCACAATTAAATATTGTTTCTGATCATTTCACGCCTTCAGCTTGAGCAGTGATTTTCATGGCAATAAAATCCTTTTTGCTAGTGCAGCTCAAAAAGAAGTGCCATTACACGGGCCTCTGATGATTACTATCCGCAAAATCCAGCAACACAGACACTGCACATAGCTGCTGTGGCTTTTAACAGCATATATCTTGGCGAAGTTGTTGTTCCAGATTGGGATATGTTCTATGTATGTCTGGAGTTACTCATCATTCATGTAAAGATCTTCCACCACTAATTACTAATTCTGATAATCTATGAATGTCTCGTCGACTTGCAGAGCCTCCATGATGCAGCTGAATTTCATGCAATCGCTAGAGCTGTGGGAGGGTGTCCTGTTTATGTCAGGTAAGATTTTGCAGTTTCTGAGTTCTTTTTCCCTTACTTTTCACTTTCATCATGGTTTATCTTGGAAAAGCTGAGTAATATCGGTATGAATTGTCAACAGTGATAAACCTGGCCATCATGATCACAAGATACTTAAAAGGCTTGTACTTCCTGATGGATCAGTCCTTAGAGCCAAATATCCAGGAAGACCATCAAGAGATTGTCTATTCACTGACCCAGTTATGGATGGGAAGAGGTGCCTTTCTCACTTCACTTGTATTTAAATTCAACCCACTTATTTATTCACTCCTCCTGACCTCTTAGGATTTTTTTTTAACTCAAGCCTTCTGAAGATTTGGAATTTGAACAAATGCACTGGAGTTATTGGTGTGTTCAACTGCCAAGGAAAAGGAAGCTGGCCTTGTCTGGATAACACAAACCAGAATCATTTTAGTAATGGTGCAGAGGTATCTGGACAGGTTTCTCCTGCTGATGTTGAGTATTTTGAAGAGGTCTCTGGGAAACTGTGGACCGGAGATTGTGCAATCTATTCTTTCAATAAAGGTAACCTTTTCCTGCCACATTTTGTTTATTTATTTTTATCACAAGCAACACAAGGATCTCATTCTCAGCACTCTTTCTGTTCCTTTTTTTTTTCCCTGGGAGAATCGAAGGGACTCACATGCTTCTAATATTTTGAAATACAAGCAACTACAAGTGGCCACCCCAGCAATCTCCTGACAGGCAAAATGTTCACAATTTTTCAGGATCATTGTCTCGGATACCGAAGGGAGAACAGTTTGGTGTTGGATTAAAAACTCTGGAATGTGATGTCTTCACTGTATCACCTATCAAGGTTAAATATTGGTCTCCCAAAACTCCTCCACTCAGCTGACATTGCATTGTTAATTAAATTAAAATCGATGGTTTCGCAGGCTTACTATCAGAAGATTGAGTTCGCACCCATCGGACTGATGAACATGTACAACAGTGGCGGAGCTATAGAGTCAGTGCAGCAGAGTGGTGATTCAACAGGCTATAACAGAAGAATACTCATAAAGGGAAGAGGGGCAGGCAGTTTTGGGGGATACTCGAGCGTGAAGCCGAAGGGTTGCTCCATAAATGGAAAGGAAGGAGAAGAAGTGAAGTACAGAGAAGAAGATAAACTGGTGACAGTAACCATAGACGTCTCCGATAACAGTGGCTGGGACGTGGATATTTGGTACTGAGGAGGGGGCTAGAGATCATTGTGATAATCAAGAGCGAGCCTGCTGGCCGCGATCTGGGCGGGGAGGGCATGTATATGTATATAACATTGACTGATTTAGTAGTGATTAATTGTTTGTTAAGCATTTTACAATAGTAATGAGAAATGATTCTTGAACTAGAAATCTAATGAACAAGCTGCAAGATTGGTTCAGAGGTGAAAATAACAGGTCCTGCCAGGCAATAAACAAAAGAGAAGGGCATAGCCGCGAAGTGAAGTTTGATGAGAATGGGCCGGTGGGCTTCGGCTGCGCAAGGAAGACGGTGAGGTGAGAGAGCGACGAAATAAAGTATAATAATAATAATAAATTAAAAGAAAAGAAAATCCAGTGAAAGAGGAAACGACAGCGAGGACCAGAAAGAATAAAAAAAGGAAGAGCCTCCTCCTCCTCCTCCTCCTCTCCTGATTAATAATAATAATAATAATAGTCTAATTTAAGCTTGTGCATCGCTGGAATTTGAACTCTCCTCTCTGTCTTTGCTTGTTCGTCTTCTTCTTCATTATTATTAACTCCATAAATAAATAAATCATTTTCTTATTATTCGAAAAATGTCTTACGCTTATCTCTTCAAGTACATCATCATCGGCGACACTGGTTCGATTTTTATGCTTTTAAAATCTTTATTTTGATGATGATTTTTTTATTAAATTTAAATTCTAAAAAAATTAAATGGAATGAACAGGAGTAGGGAAATCGTGCTTGCTGCTGCAATTCACGGACAAGAGATTCCAGCCGGTGCATGACCTTACTATCGGTGTTGAATTTGGGGCTCGTATGATCACCATTGATAACAAGCCTATCAAGCTTCAAATTTGGGACACCGTTCGTTCTCTTCTCTCTCTCTCTAATTTCTATTCTCTTCTCTTATAAAACAAATTAATAATTATGCTTAAATTTCCAATTTTTACGATATTTAGGCGGGTCAAGAATCGTTTAGATCCATAACCAGGTCTTATTACAGAGGTGCTGCTGGTGCTTTGCTTGTCTATGATATTACCAGGTACCGACCCCCGTCTCCCTCCCTCCCTATCCTCATCTTTTATGCTATAGCAATACTGCTTTTTTGCCCGTTTCTTCTTCTGAAGAGGATGGTATTGTAACTTATGATGCTGCGGCTGATGCTAGCTAGGTACCTAATTAAACGAAATCTTCAAACTGGGCTCATTTGTTTTCACATACAATTAGGGTTTCTTCTTCATTTTTCACATACAATTAGGGTTTCTTCTTCATCTGCTTTTCCTTTATTCTTCTTCTTCTTATTATTATTATTATTATTGTTATTATTATGTCCAAGCTGATCTCTCACGCTGGGTATCATTATCAAGTAATTTCATGACACAGATGAAGCCCTTTAGATTTGGCGTCCAAATGTGCGCGTTTCTGCTTTTTCAATCACTATTTTGTACCCTAAGCTGGCCCCTGGATGATATCTGGTTCTTTTATTCAGGAGGGAAACTTTTAATCACTTGGCGAGCTGGCTGGAGGATGCAAGGCAGCATGCCAATGCAAACATGACCATTATGCTCATTGGTAATAAGTCTGATCTTGCTCATAGAAGGGCTGTCAGCACTGAAGAAGGGGAGCAGTTTGCAAAGGAGCATGGCTTGATTTTCATGGAAGCCTCTGCAAAAACTGCTCAGAATGTCGAGGAGGTGAGTAATGAACATAGGACGACCTATACATTGAAACACTTATAGAATAATTGTTTGTCAAGTTTTTCTTATAGCAACAGCCTTTGTGCAGGCTTTTATCAAAACAGCTGCAACTATATATAAGAAGATTCAGGATGGAGTTTTTGATGTCTCAAATGAGGTTAGACCTATTTATTTTGCACTGCTATATCTGTATTTCTACCATGTTCTTAGAAGTTTCATTATTTGCTGAAGCTTCTGCTCTTATATATTTGCTATCTTAAGTTTTAATTTTGAAGGTTAACTATATTCATTCTGATTGCTTGGATATTGCTTTTTCCTGGTTGTTCTTCTCATTACAAGATCTGGATTTTCGACTGTTAATGGGGCAACTTGGAAATTATGTTCTAAAAGGGTTTTCAAATTGAAATATTTTTCTTATTTCGATCTTCATATTTCTGACATGCAAGTTTTGCTGTCCTCGATAAGTTTTCATCTTATATTGTTGATTTGCCTTTTACACAGTTTTTGAAGCATATGGTCAATATTCATGTGGAGACATGATGCTGGCATTCATATCTTCAATTATTATTGAATGAAAGTTGTAAATGATTTGGCTGGTATTCTATTTGGATTTTTGCTTTCTTCTTACACTCATTTGCCTTTATTCGATTGACAGTTTTCCACATGTTAAATATTTGAAGCTTATAATTAGCTTTGCATGCTTGGACATTGCTCTTTATTATTGTTCTTCTCATGAAAAGATATGAGTGACGTCAGTTGGCACCCTGACAGTTATGTAGCAGTACTCCTTGGGGTTTGCAGTAAGATGAGGTTTCTTATCAATCTTTTTAGTGTTGGTTTCTGAGTTTTCAAGAGCTCAAAATCCGCTGTCAACTTTGCTTTTAAATCTGCACATGCAATTTTGAAGCATGCTCAATACTGATGACATTTTTTGACCAATATTATTCGATAAAAGTGAAAGTAGCTTGGCTGATATTCTATTTGGATGTTCTGCAGTCTTATGGGATAAAAGTTGGATATGGAGGAATCCCAGGGTCATCAGGAGGCAGGGATGGTGCTTCTGCCCAAGCTGGAGGCTGTTGCAGTTGAAATTGAATGCCCATTTGCTACACTTGAACGCAACCAATTTACACTTGTTCTGTTCTTCAAGATTTCCCCTGTTTTTTTTCAAGTCTGAATATCGTGACTTGTCATCTATAAGTGTCTATTCAGGTTACATAATCCATCTCGATACGTCCATTGATTGTAAATCCGGCGGTTGCTCTTCTGCTTCTCATTTCCTTGGATACTGGCTGTTCTAGTCTCCTTCTTCTGAATCTGTGTTGAAACAAAACCTTGAATTGTGAAAATAAAAATAAAAAAATGCAGGAAAGTCTTTACCCTTTGTGCCAATCCTCTGATTTTGTGTGGGGCCACTTCTGCTTTGTTTTCTTCTCCAGGGATTTGTATAAATAAATGCATGATCTTTCAGAGAAAAGAAGGGCTTGGAAAACATGGATAATTTGATTATTATGATGCCATGCCTTCCACCAAAAATGAAGGATAAAAGACCATTTTTGAGAAACTTCTTGGATGGGAGTTCCCTTCTCCAGAGTCCAGACCAATCATGAAAAATCAACCTGGTAATTTTATTTTCAGCATAGCTCAGAAAGCAGTTCAGTTACGAGTTGATCAACTTGGGAACTTGAAAGAGCGTGTGATTCCAGTAGCGAGATGCAGGCTCTGGGTTACGTTACGTGTACCAACGACAGATGGGTGCTGTGTCTGATGACACCCACAGGAGATGACGACGATAAATGACAGAAATAATAATAATAATAATATAATTATAATAATAATACGAATTAGTAATCGTAATTGTAATTACAACTTTAACAAATGAAATTAAGAGGTTCTCTCTTTCCATATTTTCCACTCTCCGTTCGCTACGTTCTGTGCTCTGTCCACTGGCACATCTGAGCAAAGTCACATAAAAAAATAAAAATAAAAACTTGGTTTTCCCCCATCGATCCTTCTCTCTTTCTTCTCCAAATTCTCGCTCTATCGCTGCCCTAGTTTGGGACGACAAAAAAGAGACAGAAGAGAGGTGGAGAAAGAAAGGTGTGCTGTCTCTCTGATCTGAAAAAAGATTTAAACTTGAACAGATCCAGGAATTCCTCCGCTCTGTAAGCTTTTGCATATCTCTTTCTTTATCAATCTGACTGATTGTTATCAATCACTGTATATTCTATTATCAGATCACTTCTTGTTGTTGCTTAATAATGGCTTCACCTGGTAATCCAAATCAACAACAACAAGGAGGAGGAGGTTTTGATCTGAATAAGCTGTTCAAGCCCTCTTCTTCAAATCCAATGAATATGATGCAGCCCCATATCCAGCAGCAGCAGCCGCAGCAAGGTCCTTCTCCATCTCCCAATAGTAACACTACCACGAGTGGCAATCTCACTACCTCTCCTTCCTTCCCTCTCCCTTCCTCTTCTCCACCATATCTAACTCCATCGTCTTCTTTTCCACCTGCTACTGGCCCTTACCACCCTTTTCACCACCCTCACTATCTCTCCCCGTACCCGCCTCCACCTCCTCCTCAGCAACTTCACAATCAGTTCCTCACAAATACTAACATCCATCTCCAAAATAGACCACAGCCCATCTCTTCTTTCGCACCCTCTCCTCCTCCACTCTCACCTAATAATTCAGGTGCTGCTGCTTTGATGGACATCTTGACCAATCAAAACCAACAGCAGCCTCCGCTATCCACTAATCCTAGTGGACCTTTCCCTTCTTCCACTCCCTCAACTGCATTCATCACCACCAGTCCTCCTGTCCCGTCTGCCCCTCCCGTTAGTTTAGCATCCCCAACCCAGCAATGCTGTGCTCCCCCTGCGAGGATGCTCAGTACCAAGCTCCCTAAGGGTCGACACTTGAATGGAAACCATGTTTTGTATGATATTGATGTGAGATTGCAAGGTGAGGTGCAACCTCAACTTGAAGTCACACCCATCACCAAATATGTATCCGATCCTGGCCTTGTTCTCGGCCGTCAGATAGCTGTTAATAGAAATTACATCTGTTATGGACTCAAGCCTGGTGCTATTCGTATCCTCAATATTAATACTGCTTTGAGATCATTGCTTCGTGGACATAACCAGGTTAGTTCCTATTATCTTATGTTTTGTGCACCTAAGCTTGATTGAAATTGACTTCTATGACATCATGTCATCTAGCAATTGGCAATGTCTTAACCAATAATGAAATCCTTTTTGTGATTATTGATAAATCAGATTTCTATGAGTAAATAAGATATGTATCTGAAGTCCTTTCGATGATCCATTATATATGAACACACTGCAAGAATGTTTGTTCTCAACTTATCTAGCAAGTTGCAATACTTGTCCCCCCCCCACAATATCTGCACTCTCCAAATCAGGTGCAGCAATATTCAACTGATCGAGTTATGGAGGAAAAACTTTAATCCAAAATAATTTAACTATCCAAAGTCACTGACATCAAATTGACAATTATGTTACAGATATAAACATGAAAACTACATCACCTTCCATTATTGCTTGTGGATTTTATTTTGGTTTCAGTTCTGTCAATTAAATGCTAGTGTACTTTGATAAGAGATGCTCAAATTCCTAATGTGTATGATAAAATCCTGATTTTTTTTTAGTACTGAAGCTTCTTATAATAATCACACAGTGATGTTGGGGTAGACTTGCATAGTAAGCCTCATTAATTTCATTACTTTAGTTGTCTGCTTTCCTTTCATGTTTAGCTGCAACCCCAAATGGCCAAATATTGTATCTTTCTTCTAGTTGTGCAGCATTTTTTGTATCTCTTTGAGATTAGTGTTTTTTATTATTATTTTCTAAATGCTTGCAGAAAAACTATCTAATTCATTAACACACAATTTTCTTATGCAGAAAGTAACAGACATGGCTTTCTTTGCTGAGGATGTTCACCTTCTGGCCAGGTAACTCTCTTCATTGATATTTTTCCTTATTTTATAGCAGAAGATGCTTACTTTTATCGCTGCAGTGCATGTGTTGATGGGCGTGTTTTCATAAGGAAGATCAATGAGGGCACGGGTGAGGAAGAAAAACCTCAAATTTTTGAAAGGATACTCCTTGCCCTTCACATAATAGCAGATGGGGAATCATTCCACCCACGAGTGTGCTGGCATCCACACAAGCAAGTAATGATGGATTTTGATATTCATGTTATCAGATAAATATTCCCATTGCAACACATTTTTCACTGCTTGTACTGGTCTTGATTAAGAATTTCTTTATCTTTACCATGAATGGGAATACTGCAGGAAATTTTGATTGTTGCAATTGGAAATCTCATCTTGAAAATTGATACCATTAAGATTGGAAAAGGCGGAGCATTTTCGGCGGAGCAACCTCTTGCTTGTCCCATTGACAAGTTGGTTGATGGGGTCCAGCGTGTTGGTAAACATGATGGGGAAGTCACCGAATTGTCCATGTGTCAATGGATGACCACCCGTTTAGCTTCAGCTTCAACAGATGGCGTGGTTTGTTGCCTCCTTTTCCCCCTTACCTCACAGTCTTATAGTTTGTCAATTTGTTTCTACTGGTAGCTTTTGTAGTTTCTAAAGGTCACAGGTTCCCAAACAATAACCAAATCCACACACACACACACACACACCCGTCCCCACGCGCGCGCGCGCTCATTTATAGCAGGGACGGTCTATTACAAGCAGTGTTTGTAAGATCTCTTAGTTACATTTGAGTTGAGCCATAATCAAATTCTTTATGTTCATATCATCGAAGTACTTGTCAATGTATACTATGTATTCTCTTATTCTTCTAGTGTTTTATTCACCAAACCCTTGTGATCTGCTCTACAGGTCAAGATTTGGGAAGACCGTAAGGCAGTACCCCTTGCAGTATTCAGACCACATGATGGTAATCCTGTAAATTCTGTGGCATTCCTGACCGCCCCTGAACACCCTGATCATATTGTTCTTATCACTGGGGTAGGCTCCTGTTCTTCACAATGATGGAGCTTAATTATGCTAGACTTCTTAGTTTACTAAAGAAAAGTTTGATATATATGTAATTCAGCCATATTTTTCTGCCCTTTGATAATTGTGATATAGTTATTTGGTCGTTAATTTTGGTGTCAAATCACTTTCATGTTCTTGAAGGTTTTGATTTCCTTCATGATATATTCAATGTTGTGGATATTGATGCTCACTTACATCTCTCCATTTACAGGGCCCCCTCAATCAGGAAGTGAAGATTTGGGCCTCTGCTAGTGAAGAGGGCTGGTTATTGCCTAGTGATGCTGAATCATGGCTGTGCACTCAGACATTGACCTTAAAGAGTTCTGCTGAATCTGGTGCTGAGGATGCATTTTTTAATCAAGTTGTAGCCCTACCCCGAGCCAGCCTGTTTCTTCTTGCAAATGCCAAGAAGAATGCCATATATGCTGTACACTTAGAATATGGGCCATATCCAGAAGCTACCCGAATGGATTACATAGCCGAGTTTACAGTTACAATGCCTATTTTGAGTCTTACTGGAACCAGTGATTGTTTACCAAATGGAGAGCATATTGTTCAGGTTTACTGTGTCCAAACACAGGCTATTCAGCAATATGCATTGACCTTGTCACAATGCCTTCCACCACCTCTGGAGAACATGGAGTTAGAGAAAACAGAATCTAATGTTTCTCGTGCTTTTGATACTGCTAAATCTGATGGTTCTGCTATTATGGAATCATCTCATGGAATTAAACCCACTGAGATATCCACAGGTAACATGACTTCCATGCCACCAATGACTCCTTGCAGTTCTGAAAGTGCTAATGTAGCAAGTCATCCAGAAAGCTTGGGTTCTTCTGATGTTGTTGGTAGCTCGCTAGATATTGCTTCTTCCAGTGGACAAACCAAGGCTATTACTATTTCACAGCGTAATAATACTGACAATACTAACACTCTAACACCCCATGTACTGTTAAGTCCAAAGTTGTCTCGATCGTTGTCAGGTCTCCAGAGTCCAGCAAATATCACAGATCCCAATGTGCAGCTTGGTGGTCCTGCTGGTGACCAGCCTGTTCCAGATCATGTGGTTGACCGAAGAATTGAAACTGTGAAAGAAAATATCACTGATGCCTCCACTGGTGATAAACTGAATAAGGGTGAGAAGAACATTGAACAAACTGATATTGCAATTGTCTCTGAACCTCCAGTAATGTTTAAACACCCAACCCATCTTATAACTCCATCAGAGATTTTATCCAAGGCTTCTTCTTCTGAGAATTGTCAAACTACTCAGGGTCTGAATGTTGGAGAGGCAAAGATTCAGGATGTGCTTGTGAACAATGATACTGAAAATGTTGAAGTAGAGGTTAAAGTTGTTGGAGAGGCAGGAACCAATCAAAATAACTTGCCTAGAGAATCTTGTGCAACTGTTGCTCAGAAGGAAAAATCCTTCTACTCTCAGGCCTCGGATCTTGGCATTCAGATGGCTAGAGATTGTCATGTGGAAGCTTATAGTGTTGGGGCAATCCGACAAGCTAATGAAGGTAGTATTACCAAGGCACTTGATAGACCTATTAGTGGTGTAGATGAGGAGCAACATATAACAGAAGATGTTCCTGCAAAAAGTGGTGAAGCAGAAACTTCTGCAGCTGTCCCTCAGTCCCCAGGCCCAGCCACTAAAGGAAAAAAACAGAAGGGGAAAAGTTCTCAAGTATCTGTCCCATCTTCCCCTTCCCCGAGTCCATTCAACTCAACTGGTTCGTCCAATGAACCAGTTTGCAGTTCCGGTGCCCAATCTACTGATGCTGCTTTACCTCAGATATTGGCCTTGCATGATACTCTTGATCAGGTGATTGGGATTTCAATTAACTGTTCTGTATGTGATTTGCAATTTATGGTTACTTTGAGTGCTTTAGGCAATATTTCCCAACATCAGTTCACTGCAATGATCTAACTTCTCTGATGTCATGTGTTGATTGCTTAAAACATTTCTCGCAGTATGTCATCATCTTGAGAATATCACTTTTTTCTTTTGTTCTTTTTATATTTGATGAAGTATTAAAATCAATTATCACTTTTTTATCCTCTTTTCTTTTTCTGTCAGCTTATTGTCACCTCCTAGCTTTACATTGTGCATCTAGTTTTTTTCTGTCTCATCTCCAAATCCAATCTCATTTCTTGAAACTAAATATTGCTAGAACTGTGTAGATTTCAACCTTTCTCCTCCATTTATTTCCTCTATTTAATATTTTGTCTGTACATTTATTCTTTTAGATTGATTCCTTCATGAAGAGTGCAAGACTGATGATTTTTTGTTTCACGTTGCACAGTTACTGAACATGCAGAAAGAAATGCAGAAGCAGATGAATACAATGATCTCTGTCCCAGTTTCCAAAGAAGGCAAAAGACTAGAGGTATCCTTGGGCCGGAGCATCGAGAAAATTATCAGGGCTAACACAGATGCTCTATGGGCTCGTTTTCAAGAAGAAAACACAAAACATGAGAAGTTGGAGAAGGACCGTATACAGCAGTTAACTAATTTGATCACGAATTGTATAAACAAGGATTTCCCAACAGCTTTGGAGAAAACTTTAAAGAAGGAAATAACTGCAATTGGACCTGCTGTTGCACGTGCCATCACACCCATTTTGGAGAAAAGCATATCATTAGCTATTACAGAGTCATTCCAGGTTAAATGCCAAAGCTTCTCATATGTCAACATTTCTATTCTTGTTTCGGCGGTCTATTCTCTACATCACTAATCATAATATTGAAAAATAGAGTCATGCACAGATGTCCAGTTATCTTTGCTCTAGATGATGATTTCATTAATGCTTGAATATTATGTCATAATCTTCCCATCCCTGTTGATCTTATTTGTTCCTATGTTCTATGTGTGCTAGCAGAAAGGGGTGGGAGAGAAGGCAGTGAATCAGTTAGAGAAGACGGTTAGTTCGAAACTTGAAGCTACAGTGGCCAGACAAATCCAATCACAGTTTCAGACCTCTGGCAAGCAAGCTCTTCAGGTTATTTGAAGTTCCATATGAAGCCATATCTTTGAACAATAACCTTGACTTGCATGAACCTTAACTTAATTTAATTGACAAGGAGGTTAAGGTTTATTTATCTCTCTTCATGAAGGACTTTAAGGACCATTTTTGACCCAGTGATTTACTCTGCTAGTTTGTTTTGGATAGACTATGCATTTGTTTTAGGGATTTTGTCTTCTCTTTGGAAGAATTAATGATGATATACTTTTGCAGAAACTTATTTGTTAAATATTCTTGAAGAAGCAAAAGGATGAGGAGCTTCTTTCTTAAAACAGAAAAAAAAATGATATTGTTGGTATTTGCAGGATGGATTAAGGTCTACGCTGGAAGCTTCAATTATTCCTGCATTTGAGATGTCCTGCAAGGCCATGTTTGATCAAGTTGATGCCACATTCCACAATGGACTTAGTAAGCATATAAATGACAGTCAGCAACAGTTTAATTCCATGCATTCTCCTGTGGCCATTGCCCTGAGGGTATGTGTACTTTTGATATGTATAGTAGTAGTAGGTTGCAGATCTTATATATTCATGTTTTTTTTGTGCTTTATTTGTTACTCATCAAATATGCATCTTACTTTGTGGTATATCTTCTTGAACAGTAGCTTAGCCTGTTGTATGAATTTAGTGCATGAAAATGTTAAGTAATTATACTTTTGTGCTCAAGGTTTTTTTTTTTAATTTATTTTTTATAATAGTAGATCTCTAAAGACACCCATTGTGAAAGCTTTCCTCAATATTCACTGAAGCAGATATATAAAATATTATAACTGAATTTCAAAACACCCTTAACTTTTGAATTTTATTGAACGCAGGATCCTTTATATTGTATTAGATCTCTAAATACCCTCTTGTTAATGTCACTATTGTGAAATTATTCCTTCCTTTTCATTTGAAGCCAGTTTTAAAAATATTTTAAATGACTTCTAAAGCATCCGATCAAATATTCAAAGATTCCCCTACTATTCTTTCTTCATTCAAATGGAAAACAAAGTTCCACCATTAGAGAGATGTCATTCTAAATCATTTTTTCTTATTTGAACTATTATGTAGTGAGCAAGTAGTAGTGTATAGTCTTAATCTCCTTTCATAAGTAAGTCATCCTGCTATGGGTGGCCTCCCTATAATTTTTGGTGGCAGGGAGGTACTGCTTATGACCATCAGCTTTTCAGCCACCACGTTTTGGCCAAAAATAAAGCCAAACAAAAAGTTATATTTAGTTGTTTACTGGGTTCTTAATATTCTGTATTTTTTTCTTAGGGTGTATGTGAGAGTTGAGAATATAGATTTTCCACCTTTAATTTCTTTGCATGTTTATGGTGGCAAGTTAACTAACTTCCATGGTATCTATGATGATAGGATTTCAATAAATATCAAAGTGGTTAATTCTATACGTTAGAATGCTTTCCTTTACATGGACCTGTTAACTGTTTTATAGTTGCTGTTTGAAACTTTGTATGCAAAACACATGTTATTGCAGGATGCTATCAATTCAGCATCATCACTCACCCAGACCTTAAGTGGAGAGCTGGCTGATGGTCAACGACAGCTCTTAGCTATGGTGGCTGCAGGTGCAAATTCAAAGGTGGGAGATCCATCAAGAAAGTTGGGCAATGGACCATTGCCTGGTGTGCATGAGATGGTATGCCCTTTTTGTTTGTTGCGTAGATGTTTTTTTTTTAATGCGTATTGAGTACCTTCCGATTTAAACAGCCATGATGGTTTTCTTTTAGTGAAATGATCAATCTTCATTAGAAGTTACAGAAGCTTTTAGTTGGATCTGACTTGTGTATTTGCTGATATCAACAGCCTGAAGCACCTTTGGATCCAACAAAAGAATTGTCCAGGTTGATTGCTGAGCAGAAATATGAGGAAGCATTCACCTTAGCTCTGCACAGAAGTGATGTCTCAATAGTTTCCTGGTTATGTTCTCAGGTATGCTCTGTCATCAATTGTAGACCGATGAACTCCAACATGCCTGGTTTCTTTGAAGTGCTTGTAGGTAACTTAGGACTGGTAAGCTGCGTTTTTTTTTTCATGTGTTAAGCCACATAGAAAGACTGGCATACATGTGCTTGTATTGGCAAAGCGATTGAGTAGGCGAGCAAAACATAACTTGACTCAACTGTATTCTACCAGATTGGGGTCGAATGCAAGTTTTTTTTTATTATTATTATTCTTGTGAGATGTAGCCTTTTGATGCCATTTCTTGCATCTTCTTTGAGGCCACAGCTCTCCTCGTAACCTACGAATTTGAATTTTGAACCAAAATACTAAACCATTGGGTTTTGTTTGAACTTAGATCATCCAAACAGTGTCAGGCATTGTATAATACAAAGTTGGAAACATAATGCACTCATGACATGTTTGCTGCTTTCACTAGGTTGATCTACAGGGGATATTGTCGATTTCACCACTACCTTTATGCCAAGGAGTTCTGCTGGCCCTTCTACAGCAATTGGCGTGTGATATTAGTAATGAAACCTCTAGAAAGTTGGCTTGGATGACAGATGTGGCTGCTGCAATAAACCCTACAGATCCAATGATTGCGATGCATGTAGGACCAATTTTTGATCAAGTTTATCAGATTGTAGTCCATCAAAGGAGTCTGCCCAGCACATCTGCTTCAGAAGCCTCAGTCATACGTGTTCTTCTGGTTGTCATAAACTCTGTGCTAAGGAGCTGTAAATGATTTCTTTCCCCCCTCGTTCCTACCATTTTGTGCAAATATGTAACATAGTACTATTTATTTTTGGGCTGTACAGGGATCTAGGAAAGTTTCAGGGAATCAGAATTGTTTGAATTAGTCGAGTATTTTATAAATGTGTGATTCTTACTTATCCGTTGGCTGGTTTCAAAGGGTGAAGTCAATACAACTCAGATCGACCCTTTTCAGTTTGGACTTGATTGTTTTACCTCGTAGTTTCAATTCATGATCACAGCAATTTTACTTCACAAATTCCTATGCTATGATGATTTCACAAGTGCTGGCACTTTCCTATGCTCTAATGATATACTATATTTATCTCAACATTAATATTTTATAAGTCCCTTTGAGAACTTATTATATTTCCATTAATATTAATATATGTGTAAGAGATATTTATCTTTTATTAATGAATGTATCATGGTAAAGTTATTCTTTAGCATTTTCTCTTTATAAAGAGATTTATGGGCTATAATACATCATGAATCTTTTCAAAATCAGGTTCTCAATCTATTGTCTGTTGAATGTTTATTTTTAGAGTTTCTCTAAAATATCACTGCATTTTTCGTTTGGAAAATACTTAAAAGTGTTAAAAAGTTTGTAAATTCACTAGAATGGATTTTTCGCAAGTATGAGATAACAACTACTTTGACTAAAAAGAATGGATAAGATTGTTAGAACTAAGAGATTAACTAATTATATTTAAGATATAAGTTTTGCCCCAAAGCTACTTGGATTTTTAGAGCATAGTCTCTCTAATACAATAACATCTCACCATCATTTGAATTGACACTAAACTTTTCAAACAAAGCACGGCAGACAAATTTGTTGGCATCTTCTAAATAAAATAAAAAGAAGAGAAAAATTTCTCTACACTGATTTACAATAAATTATTTCAGTTTTACAGCAATTAATAAGTTTAATGCCATTTAAAACCACTGCTGCTGTGTGTGGGGAGTTGCTGGGTGCTTGTAGGATGCATAAGAATATGGAGTTAGGTGGTTATGCAGCTTAACATATTTTTGAGCTAGATTCTCACTATCCAGGGAACCGCGTATTGCTCTATAATGTATATGCATTAGCTGGCAGATGGAATGGTGCTGCTAAAGTGAGAAAGACGGTGAGAGAAAGTGGAATGAAAACAGAACCGGCCGGCTTGTAGTTGGGTGGCGATGGAGAATGATACCGTGCGCATGTTTGTGGTTGATGGCGACACACATCCTCAGATAAGAGAGATCCATGATATATGGGAGCAAATTTGTGATAAGATCAAGGGAATCGGTTGTGTCCCGGAGAGAAGCCGTGTGCTTTCGTTATGGACCAGCAGGGGAGGGAAGCAAAGTTGAAATACCGTAGCGAGAATCTAGCTCTGGCTTTTGCACTTCTCATCGCATCTCCTGGATCCACCATCCGCATCAGCAAGAACATCAGAGTTTGTGGTGATTGCCATTCCGCATTCAAGTTTGTGCCCAAGATGGGGAAATTAAGGGAAATCACGGTCAGAGATACCGATCGGTTTCATCATTTTCGTGATGGTTCTTGTTCATGTGGGGACGTACTACTGGTAGTGCTGGCTATCAAGGAATAACCAAGTGGTTGTTGGTCTTTTGAGCTGAATGGGAATTGAGTAGACACATTTACTTTCTCCATCTAAATAAGGAAGAGAAATCTGTGGCGTTTGTTCTCCGCTGGAAGAATTCCTTGAGCTGTTTGGATAAATTTGTTCCGTAGTGACAATCCAAGTCACAAAGCATATTTGAACAGAGCAGGGTAGGTGTTGTGTGGAAATTAGAAGATCAAACACGTCGCAAGGGTGAGAGGCAGCTGGAATATGCGCTGGGTAATGGCTGCAAGAGCACAACCACAACAATGCTCTCATTCACACAAATGCAAAATCTCAGCAAGCTGCTGTTTGATGATTATACAGACATAAATGGACTGTTATCACGCCCTTAGTTGAAAAGATCGGAGAATTTACTTACAGGAAGCACAACAAGGGAATCTGCAAAAAGAAACTGACCGAAACAAAAGAAGAGGAGAGAGCGGCAAGAGAATCTGCAGAACAAGATCAAGAAAGACTATCTTCAACTGGGTGCAGTCAAATTCAGGTGCAAAAGCAATAGCAATGGCTCCCTGGATGTTAGTTTAATCTACTAAATTAAAGCATGTGTTAATGAGTCAAATAGATGAGATATAGATTATTTCCATATTCTGAATGCTTTTCTGAAAACATCCTAAATTTCTACTGGGCATGATCGATGTTTTCTGTGTCCATTGAACTCTGCTGTGGCTGTGAGCGATTGTACACTAAACTTCACTTTTTTCTCAGAAATAAAATGTCCCAGCATCATATCAGGACTCAATCTTTGCCCGCAGCATCATAAGAGATTAGCGAGCAACATGCATCCAGGAGTCTCATTAACTACTGTAACCTTGCCAGTGGGTTTTTGAGGAAGAATATCCTACCTACATCCATTACCAAGGAGCAGAACTTTTCTGCTCTCTAGCTTAAATCATCATAAACTTTATGTAATGTTTCATGGATTAGAAATTTAGAATGGCGGCTCAGAAATGCCTGCTATATACAGCTCATTGATTGCAATGCTATAGGACTTGAACTCCCTTCTGCCCACAAATATTTTTTTCTTGGTCAAACATTGCAGGTACTTAATGAAGAGCAAAAGGAGATTGGATTGGATTGAACCCTTCAAGATTCACGTTGTTGTTTTTGTTATACAGCATGCATCTCATCCATAAGAAACAACATCACAAAGGAGACAAATTAGGGATAATATTATTCTGGATGGACATACTTACAATGAGCAGGGAAATGGAATGGAAGGCATGCCAAGGAACAATAGCTCTTAATAGTGTTATTTAGTTTATAACAATTAATCTCCATGAAACTCATGTGAGTAGAGAAGATTAAAGCATGATGTGGCGAAAAAAATGCAACAAGCCTGGTGGTGGCAGGCCTTTCTTGTGCATACGAGTCTAAAAATAAAGAGAGAGGGACGAGGTTTGAAGGAAGGAAAAGAAAAGAAAACGCAAAATAAGGAGCCAGTAGACCATTTGCCTGGTTGATTGTTGTGCCGTTTCTGCAGCTGTAAGAGGGGGGGAGAGAGAAGATGCATGGTAAAAGGCGTGACAGAAGTGTGTGTTGTGGTTTAGACTGTTTTGGCTTAAAATAGCGTAGCGTGTGAGCAAAGCTTAATCATATCATCATTCTTCTTTTGCTAGCCATCGCCACCACCAAGCAAAAGTAGTCTCTTTTCCAACAAGATCAGGAACTCCCCTTGGAGCCCTCAAAGAGGTAAGATATACTTACAGAGACTCAAACACATTAGACAGATCGAAGAGATCAAAGTTTGATTTATCTCGTCGACACAATGATTTGAGTTCATTATATATTATAATACAGCGCATGATGTATCTTTCATTTCATTAATTTGTAGATTCAGCTGTTTTCTTTGAATTTTGTATGATGAGCATTTCATTTGTCTCTTAGTTTTGGCCCATGGTATAGGACAGATCATTGTACGTTTCAAGTGATCACTGTCCCAGCTAGTTTCTTCAATGAATTTCAGACTACTACATGGGATTTTATTTTTTAAATTTCATTGCTAGAGAGTCACTTGTGAATCGGGTTGGTTTTCTGCGCATGCAATAATGTGGCCATATGATATCTCTTTACAGAAACATATATACAAGTAATGGAGCAAGAGAGGAAGAAGAAGAGAGGAAGAGATCAGGAAGAAGCAGAGAGGAAAGAGGAGTCCTCGAATAAATCTTCAAAGATGCAAGCTGATCACCATCCTAGTCACCCACGTAGTGTAAGGAATGACATCAAAATTGAAAGGAGATCATGCGACCACGAAGAGGACAGCACCACCAGCAATGAAATATCCGGAGACAACAATTTCGCATTAGGGGTATTTGATTTCCCCTGGCTAAAAGGCGGCGGCGGCATGATCTCAAAAGCAGACGAGGAGGAATGGTGTTTAGAGGACACAGTATTCTCCTCATCTCTCCATTACGGTGCAGCATCTGCCGCTGACCAGTTTTCCGGACAGCACTTGTGGGAAACGACCACCTGCATTGGATCATGCATGGACGTTCCGGTGGACAAGTTTGAGGAGATCAATGCGTGGTCACTGGAAATGGAGGAGAGGACTGTTGATTGAACAATGGTGCCGAGACCTGCTTAGCCAGTCACTGCAAAATTTGCATTTGCATTTGCAATGCATGCACAGAACCCACTAGCTAGCCAGGAAATCTTGATGGGTTTTCCTTCCTTCCTTCTCTAGCATTGCGGACCCGGTAGAAGTCTAACAAGATGCATGGTAGGCTTGAAAGTGCATATATGGGCTTCTATACCTTTATATTTTCCAGAGCTCTTGAAATTGACAGTGTTGACTGCATGCCAATAAATGGTCCAGCCGATGAATGAAAATGACCGTTGTTGGCTCTAGAAAATATATATTAGGAAACAAAACAGCTTCTTAATTTCATGGCGAGATATATTATCTATCTATTTTGATGCTCTAACTAGCTAGCGAGGGCCGTGTATGTTGTATCTTTATTTATATATTTTCTCAGCCCTAGCTAGCTTGTTCCGACTTGCATGTGTTGTGGCGTCTTGATTTGACCACGAAGTTGTTGTTCTTAACTTCTTGTTCGTACGTGTTTCGGTCACCACTATTCTTTTCTTCGAATCAAGATGGCCTTACTTTGCCGGGGATATATGCTTTCTTTTGCCCACCACACAAGCCATGTCTTAATTTGTAAATCTAGCTAGCTGCTGCTGCTTTATGTCAATTGCAAAACCTAAACCATCCATTTCCTTTCCTTTCCTTTCCAGTCGTGATTAATACAGCGAAAGCAATCGATCGTGAAAGAAGGGAAGAAAGAAGCAAACCCTTAATTATGGGGAGGGTCACGGAAGGTCGGCAGAGCAGACAGGTGGGGGTGGTGGGGGTCCTACCCTACCTCATAGCCGATGTGCCGACACTCTCTGCTTTATTGATATAATATAATATAATATATACATATATAACTATTGGGAAATATTCTATCCTTCATTTTATGTATGCATATGATGGAGCCCAGATATTACTCTGTCATGCTCTTCGCCGGTGTTGTGCCGCACGATGCCGCGGATATTTTTGTGTATATAATTTAAGATCATTAAATCAACAACGATAAATTTATATAATATAACTAAATAAAAGTTATCGATCAGGAGATAAAATATAAAAAAATTTCAGTACAGTTTATTGCGCAAGCATCGATTACATCTTTTAAAATGTAGATATTACATTATGAAAGATCACAAAAGAGCGTGAATTAACATTTTCAAAACCAGAGCAAAATATTTTAATAAGGAAAAAAAAATTAACCACAAAATCATTATTGTGCAAATAATTAAATTATTATTATTATTATTATTATTATTATTATTATTATTATTATTATGTTAGTAATGAAAGGAAAAAAAATAAATGAAAGAGTAAAAATATGAAACTTTAACAAAAAATAAGAGAAAAAATAATAAAAAATTAAAATTATGATTGCTATTATTGTAAAAACAATAAAAATTATCAAATTATCCAGAGGTAAAAAAAATATTAACAAAAGAGTAAGCAAGAAAAACAATTAAATTATTATTATTATTATTATTATTATTATTATTATTATTATTATCATTATAATTATAATTATTATCATCATCATCATCATTATTAATATTATTATTATTATTATTATTATTATTATATTGAAAAAAGAACATATGAATTAATATCAAATAGAAAATTAAAAGAATAAGGACAAAAATGAAAAATGACATATATAAAATTAATTCCAATTGAAGGATAAAATTGAAAAAAAAAAAATTGGAGGACCAAAAATTAAATATTTATCAAATGCTGTCATTGTATAAAAAAATTAGAAGAAGAGGGACTGAAATCAAACTTTGTATATATTACCAATTGCAATTGGAGGACGAAATTAAAGAAAACAAAAGTTCGGTACCGGAAAAATTGTAGGAACCAAAAAGAAACCGAAAATCAAAAGTACAGGGACCGAATTAAAATTGCTTTATATATTTAGTTTTAATTGAAGGGCACAATTGAAAACAATAAAACTTTCAATTCAAGAAATCAGGCAAAGAATCGAAATCCAAACCTCAGGGACGAAAATTAACTTTCCACACACATGAGGGACCGGACCTGACATTGGGCCCGCAGGAGAGAGAAAAGCGACATCCGCCACAAAACCGGCCACCGACGCTTACACGGGCATCTACGGTGGGAACGCGCCGCGACGGAAGACAGAGCACCTGGAGGCGCACCGTAATCACCGGCGGAGAACAAATTTTGACCGTCGCATGTACCCGCACGCGCCGCCTGAAGAGTCATTCACCCACGTTGCCTGCTCGCATATGAATATTCAATTATTATTATTATTATTATTATTATTATTATATACCACCTAGATTGTAGTTACGCCCGTAAGAAAGCCGCGAACATGATTATTTAATAAATAAAGACTAAAGAATTGGCTGGGGACATTTATGGTTTTCTTCCAAAGTAAACGACTGCCAAATGAATTACCAGTTAAACTATTAAAACTAGTATGATGATACATCCAATTAGTAACTTGATGAGTGTGACGCTCTTACGACGGGCGCAGCGATTCCTTGATGATCTGGACTTTCTCTTGTGGTCTACTGATTTTTTTAAGAAATAAAAGCTGGCTAGGCTAGGGTTCAACTTAATTCAATAAATACAACAAGTAACAAAAAGAAGAAGCAGCAGCACGAGCACAGATAAATAAAATAGATTAATTACAGGACAGTTCATTTGTAACGATTGGGCTACGATTGTTACGGGCCCAATTGGCTGTCTCTTAAGATGATGGAGAGCTAATTTATATTTAAGCTTCTCATGTAAAAAGGAAAATTGGCGAGGGTCAAATTGAGATTTTTGAAACAAAATGGACCACAAAATAATTATACATTAAATTAAGAAGGGGAGGTGGAATCGTTCCTGCTGGGACGCGTGCTTTAAAAAAAGAAAAGGACAGAAACACGGTTTCTTATCCCCTCCCCTCTCTCCATCCTTCATCTTCTCTCCTCTCTCCTCTCTCCTCTCTCCTCTCTCCTCATGTAGTAGTTGCTGGCTTGCTGCTGTTAATTGTTTGAGTACCTGTACTAACTCTCTCATTATTGTACCACAACTCGACTCGACTCAACTCAACTCAACGCTGCTGCTGCTGTAATTATATTATTTTTTTCATTATTATTAAACCTATATATTCAAAAAAGGCATCTCTCTCTCTCTCTCCCTCCTCCTATCCATCTGTTTATGTTTGTTTGACTCATCCATCCTTCCACGCCGCTCCCCCCCTCCTCCTCAAACCAACACTCTATTCTCTCCTCCTGCTGTAGTAATTTGATGAATGCTGTTTCCTTCTTTCATACATCCACAACAAAACCCTATTCTGGTATTCTCACCACGACGAGGATGAGAAATCTGGTGATTGGGCTGCTCTTCCTCACTGTCTTGTCTCCCATTTTTCTATATACTGATATGTTATCCGCCTCCTTTACCCCTTATTCTTGTAAGTTTTCATTTTTTATCCCCCTCCCTTTCTCCTTTCTCCTTAAAGATGGTGTTGTTTATTAATGATTATTCTCTCTGCTCTGCAGCTAAACAAGAAGATGTCAATGCTTTTGTATGTTCAATCCCCTTCTTCTCTCTTTCTTTTTCCTTGAGCCACTGCTTTGTTAGCATTTTGTCATAACAATTTTTCCATATCTTTTTGGTTTTGCAGACTCTCCCTTCTGATACCAGGCACCTCAATGTGTTGCCCCAGGTCTGGTTATCTTTAACTTTATTCCGTGGCTAAAAAATGTCTCCTCTTGCTTGTAATTCAGTGCTGGATTCCAGATCTAACCTCTTCTATTTCCCACTGTAGGAGGAATCATCTACCGTGATTAAAGAACCCATTGGAATTGTGTATACTGATCACACCAACCCCTCCTCCAATACCAATCTGACTCAAAAAGGTCTGTGCTTTCTTCTTCTCTTTCAAAATTCCCCATCTTTCTTGGATTTCTGATTTTTGGGTTTATCATTTTGGTCATTAGATTTGCAGTTGCCTGATGCTAGAGAGCATAAATATGCAAGAGTATTATCAGCCACTGATGAGAAAGGTCATTCTCAAACCGACAATATCATCAAACAGGTCATTCAGACCACTAATCAGGAGGAGGAGGAGGAGGAGGAGTCCCAGAAAGACAACGGAAGTGATCGGGAAAGCCATCAGAAAACAACTCAAGATCAGGTACATTTGATTATAATTTCCATTTTCAATTGCTGTTTCTTTCTTGTTTTAAATGCTATGAGAACGCGGGCATATGCAAAAAGTCTTTGACAGCGCTGTTTTTCTTTTTATTAAGGTTTGAATTGTATTTTGAGGACTAATTCGTTTTTGGTGACGTTTTGCAAAGTTTGATGCTCTGTGGCCATGTTCATTACTTGTTTTTAAAGCTTGATCTACTCTATATGTCAATTACTTCCTGCTGTTGGAAATAATCACCTCAAAAGGATCTCCGCCCCTTCCCATATTCAAATAACTACGAAGTAGAATATTCTTCTATTGTGTAACATTCCCTTGCAATAATAGGTGCATGCAGAATTTATCTCTAGAAAGATGCAATTCTATCACTTTAAGAACACACCCCATTTATAATTTAGATGGAACTATTGAATTGGCTACGAACCATACTGATTGTCCACTCAATCTGTTACTTTTTCTTGATAATTTGAACAAAGGTATGATGCGACAGCCATGTGATTCTGAAATGAATGCCCTTCTTGCTGAATTTCTTTAAGCCCTCAAATACAATATGGGAAAAACGAGAATGAAGAAAGTTTTCCATGGTGAAAGTAATTTATAATTTACAAGTGAACTATTTTTTCTTAAATACTTTTTGGTCCTTTTTTGATAGCTTGAACAACAATCTGCTGTAAACTCGGGAAAAGATGATGAGAAAGATGCTCCGATAGCTGAAACCAATAAACAGACAGATCAAACAGCTATGCCAGATGCTCGTGTGCGGCAGTTCAGAGATCAGCTTATCAGGGCAAGGGTGTACCTGTCCCTTCCGGCAACGAAGAACAATCCCCACTTTACAAGGGAGCTTCGAATGCGGGTTAAGGAAGTTCAACGTGTACTTGTAGATGCAACCAAAGATTCTGATCTGCCAAAGAAGTAAGCTTCTTTCTAAACCATATTAAAATTGGCTGGCTAACTAAATTGCTGTTGTGAAAGAAAAAAAGTTATTAAACTGTTATTTCCCCTTATGTTTTTTCCCCTTCTGATAATGGAACTCTTGTTGGTTTGCATTATAGTGCCTATGCAAAATTGAATGCAATGGACCAGTTGTTGGAAAAGGGCAAGCAAATGCAGGATGACTGTGCTACTATGGTAAAGAAGCTTCGGGCAATGCTCCAATCAACAGAAGAGCAACTCCGAGTCCATAAGAAGCAGACCATGTTCTTGACTCAATTAACTGCAAAGACGTTACCTAAAGGCTTGCACTGTCTTCCGTTGCGCCTGACAACGGAGTATTATAATTTGAATTCTACCAAACAGCAATTTCCAAATCAGGAGAAATTGGATGACCCTTCACTTCACCATATTGCACTATTCTCGGATAATGTTTTGGCAGCAGCAGTGGTTGTAAACTCCACCATTACCAATTCTAAGGTAAACAAAAGATACTCTATTTGAACATCTACACACTCCCTTTGGTTGCTAAGGAGATCTTAGAAAAAGCCAAAGAAGAGCTAATTCAAAGAAAGTTAAAATGGTTTCCCTTCAAATTTAGTATTTAATTTTCCATCTCCACTTCCTTTACTTTCCTTTTGGGAAAGGGGAAGGGAGCGCGATAGCATTGGTGATGTTGGTTTTTCATTTATATTTAAGACTTTTATTTTATTTTAATTGACATCCTTAAACTGATCGCTTTGAGTTGACTTATCTGCAGCATCCTTCAAAGCTTGTTTTCCACGTTGTTAGTGATAGACTCAACTATGCAGCAATGAGGATGTGGTTTCTAGTAAATCCACCCGGCAGAGCCACTATTCAGGTCCAGAACATTGAAGAATTCACATGGTTAAATTCAAGTTATAGTCCTGTTCTGAAGCAGTTAGGCTCTCGATCAATGATTGATTATTACTTTAGGGCAGCTCGTGCCAGTTCTGATTCGAATTTGAAGTACCGGAACCCGAAATACCTGTCCATCCTGAACCATCTCCGCTTTTACCTGCCAGAGATCTTCCCGAAGCTCAACAAGGTGTTATTCTTAGATGATGATATAGTGGTGCAGAAGGATCTTACTGGCCTTTGGTCCCTTGATTTGAAGGGTAATGTGAATGGTGCTGTAGAGACATGTGGAGAAAGCTTCCATCGTTTCGATCGATATCTCAACTTCTCAAATCCTCTTATTTCAAAGAATTTTGATCCCCGTGCTTGTGGATGGGCATATGGAATGAACATCTTTGATTTGAAGGAATGGAAGAGGCAAAACATCACTGATGTATATCATACATGGCAGAAGCTGGTAAGCAACCTACTTGAAGATGTATTTTTGGGCAGTGCTCCAAGTTCAATAGAATTCAAAATTGGCACCTTCAAAATCGGAGGATAAGCCTGCATTCATGCAATATGCATTCTTAAATCTTAAATAATTTATTCCAGCATGTGTTTTTATGTTGCAAAAGTCAGCACTGATTGTCTTATGCTGTGGGTTCTAAAGAAAGTTTTGATTGTGAACAGAATCATGACAGACAATTATGGAAGTTGGGGACTCTGCCACCTGGCCTCATTACCTTTTGGAAACGGACTCATCCCCTCGACCGACATTGGCATGTTCTGGGTCTTGGCTATAATCCCAATGTCAACCAAAGAGATATTGAACGAGCAGCTGTTATACATTACAATGGCAACATGAAACCATGGCTTGAGATAGGCATACCCAAGTATCGAAGTAACTGGTCGAAATATGTGGATTATGATCATGCATATTTGCGAGAGTGCAATATCAATCCATAAAATAGTCGTTGTGGTGTCATCCATTCATTACAGCTCCATGCAAATGCCATGCCAACATTTTAAAGGTCTGCATCACTTTGTCGGCTCTTCCACGTCCTGTGCCAACAATTTTACAGGTTTGCAACACTTTGTATGTTCATTCGTTATCTAAGTAGAAGCTCGAGTGTAATTCTTTATGTATACAATTTTTTTTCCTTTCGTTTTCATGGATGGTAGATTGAGGGACACTATGATGCATTTTAGTTGATTTTGGTACCTTTATTACATATCTGCAAATTAGCAGGTGTGATTGTAAATGATCGCAAACTAAAAGAGAGAGAAAAAAGACATTAATCTTTGGAGTTTACATTTGTGCTCTGATCTCAGCCTCATTGTTTGCGAACTCCCAAGTCGTTTGGCATCTTTTGCTGAAGCAATTGTGAAACCTTTTCTTTTATTTGGACAATTTCCTTAATTCCTTGTTTAGAAGAGAGAGGCTTCTATGCAAAGCATTTTAGAGAGGAGAAGTAAGATGTATGCCGCGTATCTTGTGGTAACAGGCTGCCATGCTACATCCCGGATCATGGAGCTTGCTTTTGGTGTTTTGCACTTGATTCATGTCATCTATCTCGATACTGGCATGAGCCTGATAGCTCCTGTAACAGTCATTTGTTTTTCTTGTGTTCCTGTTTCCTTTCTTGCAAGTGTGTGGATTCCTGAGCGTGTAGAGTCGTAATGATTGGTCTACAAGAAGCCCCCTTATTCCGTCGATGGAGTAATAGATAGCAGCACCGTCTGCCCCTCCTTTTCCGCCTCTCTCTATCTCCTTTTACTTCTTTTCTTCCAGGCTGCTTGAACATCCATCATGTTTTTTTACCCACCGACACTTGTTCTCGTGCGTCGCGTGGTGCGTGTTGAAATACTGGATCCAGGTAGTTGGAGGTGGAAGGATTGAAGCACAGAAAAAGTGAAGGGGTGTGAGCTGGGCTGGTTGGTACTTATTATGTTTTAGCAATCAACTGTGATGTGACAGTGGTGGGAGCGAGTTGGCTGATCAAATCAACTCGTCCATGCAATGAATCCAGCTGAGTCGGGTTTGGTTGGCCCCCTCCCGGGCCCCGCAAGGCAGCGTCGTGGGGCAGGGACAGCCTGTTTTTCATCAGTCGTAGCAGTTACAGTTAGGGTTCACGTTAAGAGATAGATGTCTATCTTCTTATCGCTGTCTCTCTCACCCGCAAACAATCACGTGGTGGGACCCACTCGTCTGTAATCAAGATGGGAGTCCGGGAAGAAGGAGAGCTGCTGCCTTCAAGAACCCAGTTGCGTTGGCTCTCTAAATTCCGTTCTAGAAACAAGATCCTTAGAGCAAAATTAGCTATATAAAAACAAAACAACTTATTTAATAAAATCATGAATATAAAATAAAAAAGTTAGTATTTTATGACTATTATTTATTTAGCTCTTTAGAAATATTAGCTCTTCAAGAATTGTATTTAATTTGTTTAATTCTTCAAGAACTTATAATACTAGTTTCTTAGGAGCTTTAAATCTTGATGATTAAAAAGAAAGCTCTTTTCGTAAAAAATAAGTTACAGAAAAAATGTGCTCCATGTATTATTATTGATAATAATGAAAAGAAAATATATTAAAATTGATATAAGTCATGTACCATAAGAGTTCATGCATGCCAAAATTTAAATATAAATTAAGCAGCGTGATCATGTGGATAAAGTGTTAAAAAATAAATAAATAAAACAATTAAGACCATACATATTTAGAATGAGACTTAAGAGAAATATTTTTTTTTTTGTATATTTCTCAATCCTTATAGTACAGAACAAGTAGTTTATTTATAGGAGAAGAAAATGAGAATATTAAAAGGCTTTACGAAACTCAAATGTCATGAAAAAAATCAAGAGATTAATCCAAAAGTCATCAAGTCCAAGAGATTTTAATGACATTCAATATATATAATTATAGATTTTATAACTTGGTAGGTTAGTTATGATCAATTTATTTTTTAATAAGGTTTTTTTTCACTTGGCAGGTTAATTAGTAATCACGAGAAAAACAGCCCATAAAAACGAGGCAGTAAATTCATATATGATTTTTTTTTTTAAATTATAGAAAGATTGTTAAACAAAAAGATAATATTGAGAATTAAAAAAACAATTATATATATATATATATATATATATATATATATATATATATATATATATATATATATATATATATATATATATTTCAAACATCATAACCTATCGAATCGTGTTATATATGGTTATGATGCTGGATCCAACAGCATACTATTTTTTTAAAAAAGATTATACTTGATAAAAAAGAAAATTGACATTTTAAAATTTAAAAAATCTTAATTTTGCAAGGGCTGGTAGGACAAGAAGATGGAGGGGGCGAGCAAGCAGTCGTCCAAGTGGAAAATGTGTGTGAGCCCTCTTTCTAGTCAAATGAAATAAAGTTAGCGACTGTGGTTGCATTGAACTTGAAGACAAGTCTCTCCTCTCTATTCATGGAACGATGCTTTTGTTTTGATGTAACCTTTTTTGGTCTAAATCTAGCCAATCTAGGTTAGGTTCTTTGTATGTTTTGCTTGATCTATTTATTTTTAAATATATATAGTTGCCTGTATTCTACGCAAAATCTATATATTAGTGGAGTAAATGGTAATGAATCAAGAGTTTCTGGTGTGTTAACTCCTTGATTTGGGTTGATTAAAAGATGGCAGTCGCGTTTTGTCTTCATCAACACTACTTGCTCGGATGAGTCCAAGTTTGCGTCTGTCAAGTTCCATATGGATTGTTATTTATTTCTTTGACCGGATAGTATCGTTTCGTTTCAAGACAAGCTCTTCATCTCCTCTGCTATAATAAGTATTAAGTACTGTGATAGAAAGCTTCTTCTAATCTCACTGTCATCCAAAAGAAATGGCGTCTCGCGTTTCTTGCCCCTCTCCCCCTCGTCTTCTTCACTGTTTGACGCTGCTTCTTCTTCTTTTCTCCACATTTCATGCCTCGGATGCAGCGACTGCCCTGGTGGAAAAGGTTTGCAGACAAGCCTCAAGCTATTCTTTCTGCGTGCGGTCTCTTTACTCCGACTCGCGTACCCCGGAAGCTGACGAGTATACGCTGGCTTACATCTCCGTCGGAGTAGCCTACAGCAACGCTACCTCCACCCAACGTTACATCTCCGATCAGCTCAAGTCAATCGAGGTCAGTGGCTCTAGTCACCGCGACCAGCAGCAGCGTCTCCAAATTTGTAGCCGCGGTTACCAGAGGGCTGTTTCAGCTCTGGTTATGGCCCACAACGACCTGGACTCGGAGACCTTCTTCGAATTGGCTCGGCTGGCAGGCAAAGCCTCTAGCGGTGCTGGTGACTGCAAGGCTGCTTTCAAGGGAATTCCTCCACCAACAGCACTGGCAAAAGGGAACCAGGACTTGATGCATCTTTGTGAAATTTGTGGTGTTGTTGCCACGTTATTTTCTGGAATGTGATTCGTATTCTGTCACTTTTACTTGTCTTGTCTTAGTAATCGACTAATTAATTAGAAGCTGAAGAAGATTTGCCATTAAAATAGCAGTGATTAAGCTGATAATTTGTGGAGATACAACGCTTTCTTCTTCTTCTTCTTCTTCTTCTTAGAATGATTACAAGAGCAGAAGGATGAGATATGTTATCAGACAAGGAAGAGATAGGATGAGATGGAGTTAGGTGAGGGGCACAAGGCTTGCGAACAGCAACTTGCCTTTCGAATCCCTTCTCTGCAGACCGTACATGCACAAACCTCTTTTTTTTAATAAAAAGTAATTCACGTGATTCAACAGCTCTTCACGGACCAATTCGCACGAAGAAAAAAACAATCTTTTCACTCGCTAAACTTTAACAACGTCTCTCTTGTTGGATGTAGAATTACATCTGACATACGACACTGCTCTTCACGGGTCAATCACTGTGAGGGCTTGCCAACAGCGATGCTGAAAGCCTGATCAAAAGGAAGGGGAAAACCCCCCTTTGAATATGAGAAGAAGCACGCGAGGTTAGGGGGCTGAACACTCTTGCCAGCTCCATGATGAGGTATTTTTGAAGCCGGCCCCCTTTGAACATGAGATTACTTACCACAGTAGTTACCAATTTGCCAAGTCTTTCAGCAGTTTCTAAATGATGCGAGGATGACACTAAATCTATCTTGCTTAACGTAAACAACTCCATTTTTTTTTCCATCTCTGCTGCTAAATCTATTGGATGAAAGAAATAATACGATGGCTTAATGAGGACTGCTACTCCTGCATATCATAGTTGTTGGAGGAAAAGGGACGTTTATAGAAGCAGCCAAGCAGTGCGTTACTTCTAAAAACCGACCAACCGATTAAATCAAAAAAACTAAAAAGAAATAACCGAGAAAACCGAACCGATAAAAAACCAGATTAAACTGATTATAAAATTATGAAAAATGTCTGGTTTGGTTCGGTATCGGTTTTATACGGACTGAACCGATTAACCCAAACCAAACCGGTTCGGTTTGGTTAAAAATATTAAACATATTTGAGAATTTTCGGTTTGATTATTTTTTTTTATAAAAATCAGACCAAACCGAAAATACTAGCGTATCATCATCAAAGCAAATTACAGTTTAATTTTAACAATTTAAACAGCTCTTTTAATTTCACTAGTCCCTGCTTTTATTTATTTATTTATAACTCGATCCTTCTCGCTCATTTTATATTATTTCTAATCTAATTTTAACTTTGTAAAGAAATATAAAAGGGAGAAAAGAAACATGTAATATGAAAAAACTGTCAAGAAAAGAAGATGATTTTTTAGAATAAAGAAATATTAAATTAAGAATAGTCAATATTGGATAAGGGATTAATTAAATATTCTCAAATTATAAAGACTATTTAATTTATTTTGGAAAACTACAAAGACTAATTAATAATTGGCTCCGTGTTATTAATAAAAAACCTAGAAGGGGCGAGCCATTCTTCTGGGCCTGGAACCATTCTCTCTATTGATTTCGTACCTCATCTGGGCTTTACTCAAGTCCTCTGCAACCCTTCATCTCGTTGCGGATAAGGGGGGAGAGAGAGAGATTTGCAGGGAGAGACTGGGCTGAGTTCGCTTTACCTACAAAGCCTGAGGTAAAGGTAACTATCAAGTTGCCTCCATAGTACGTGTAGTACACTACACCACCTTCTTTACCTTAGCCTGCTAGTAGTTGAAGAGGACTTTCATAAATTTCAAGACACCAACAGGTATTCTCCCCCCTTCCCTTCCCTTTTGTGATTACTTTGAAACTTAGTTGTTAAATTGAACTAGTATCTCACTTTGTTTCTCTGTGGCGTTGATGGGTGGTTTCTTAAAATTGCTCACCACGTGCCTGAGGAAATGATTCAGTCAGCTGCAGTTTCACTACTAATTCATATGTCTGATAAGCTAAGCACTTACTAGATTAGACCTTTTTTTTAGCTGCAAGGAGGCAAAGACAACTAATAAATATGCTCCACCTCGTGCCAGGCGTATCTCCTTCTTCATGGCAGCCATCTTACAAGGGTCAGACTCTCATCCCTCATTCTCTTCTATATATCTTCAGCTTCTAGTGAAGTTTTATTTATTTAATTATATAAAGTTGAGGGTCGAGGACAATTAATGCCAGTAATTGCTGCAAACATGATTGTAAAACGTTACCATATATATTTATAAGAATCCCATATGCAAGTTTATCAGCTACTATGATTTTCACTTATGTAATCACGGACAAGTGTCAAAGAACATCTTGTATCTCCTAATGTTAACATCCATTTATTTGGCTCTACACTTACAGGTATTTGCCCGTGTGTGGGTGCCATGGTGTGTAAAACGCCTCAAATTTCATCTCGAAGTTCAGATAAGCTTAGGTTGAAGGTTTTATAATCTAATCAATTGCTATTTTTTTTTTTTTTCATGTCATTTATCTTTTCTTGTGAATCCACAAAAACCCACCACTGAATTCCGCTCCTTATCAGCACTTATTACACCCACTTTCAACTATGGTAACTCTAGGATTGGCACCCATCAGGCATTTCGTTGATTTTAACACTTCTTTTATGAATTTCAGTTGCAGTTTTGTAGCTGGCATCATTCTATGTGAACAGGTTTCCATTGACCCTTTTGTTTCTTTGTAGTTGCAGTTTGGCCTTCAAAGACTCAAGAAAAGGGAGCCGACAATTTCTGAGACTATCTTCTGTGCCAGCCAGAGACCCATACAAAATCCCTCCATCAGGAAAGATAAACCAATTCCTCAAAATGTGGATTTTCCACCCATACTGCCTAAGAAAAAAAAGAAACCCTTTCCCATTCCATTCAAGAAGATCCAGAAGGCTGCAAGGGAGGATAGAAAACTTGCACAAATGGGCATTGAGAAGCCCCTTGAACCGCCGAAAAATGGCCTACTTGTCCCAGACCTGATTCCTCTTGCATATGAAGTACTGGATGCCTGGAAAATTTTGATTAAAGGTGTTGCACAGCTCTTGCACAGTATTCCTGTATATGGTTGCAGGTAAATTGTATTTGCAGTTCTCGTGATGTAATTTTCAAATGGTTAATTCAAGAGAAGTAAATTTAGGATCATGAACATTATTAACATGTTATAACTCCTTTGCAGCGAATGCTCAGAAGTTCACGTGGCCCTGGAAGGTCACCAAATTAAGGACTGTCTAGGCCCAACCAGTAGGGACCGTCACAGTCTCCATTCATGGGTCAGGGGTTCAATTGATGACATACTTGTACCTATAGAGTCTTACCATCTCTATGACCCTTTTGGTAGGCGAATCAAGCACGAAACTCGGTTTGACTATGATAGGATTCCAGCTGTTGTAGAACTCTGCATCCAAGCTGGTGTGGACATACCAGAGTATCCTTCACGCAGAAGAATGAAACCAATCAGAATGATTGGAAAGAAAGTGATCGATAGAGGTGGATTCCTTGAGGAGCCTAAGCCTTGGCGTTTAGGAAATCCATCTACTCCTGTGGATTTTGATACTTACAGGGCCAGTGAACGATTTCCACCGCCTCTATCAGAAGATATACCAAGGATCGCACAGGAGACTATGGATGCATATGATTTTGTCAGATCAGGTGTGATGAAGTTAATGAAAAAATTCACGGTGAAGGCATGTGGGTATTGCTCCGAGGTTCACGTGGGACCTTGGGGTCACAATGCAAAGTTTTGTGGTGCATTCAAGCATCAATGGAGGGATGGAAAGCATGGTTGGCAGGATGCAATTGTTGACGAGGTATTCCCTTCGAATTGTGTGTGGCATGTTAGAGATCCAAGAGGACCTCCATTGAGGAGTGCACTGAAGAGGTTTTATGGCAAGGCTCCGGCTGTGGTTGAGGTGTGCATGCAAGCAGGTGCACAAGTCCCAGACAGATACAAACCCATGATGAGGCTTGACATTATAGTTCCTGAAAGCGACGAGGCGAAATTAGTTGCATGATAGGAGCTCTGATGTTACACTGTCCATTTTTTATGCAGAACAATACCCCAGGCTTGTATATTTGTTAGATCAATTTTCTTGGCATGACTAGCAAAATAAAATGCAATTAGAATACTTCATAGATCGTATTCTAGGGAAGCATCGGTTTGTATGAATTTGTATGCATGGATTTAAATGTCTGGATATTAGAGATGCCATTTATTCCAGTCTAACGAAATTCTAGCTATTTTGTTCCGAATAGGAAAAAAAAGAAGTAAGAAAAGGAATGCATGAAAATTATAGTAAAATATCTCTTTCTAGTGCTTAACGAGTATTTTCCAAATTAAATTTTCATGCTTTCTATGAGAAAGTATAATGAAGATGCAATGATACTTGGCCTTGTCGAAGGCTTTAAAAGTCCTAGAAGACTTTGAAGTCTGATGGATCATTAGTGTTCCAGTTCAAGGTTTTCCCTTCTTCCTCTTCGAGTTTCTCTTTCTTTTATTAAAAAGAAAGAAAGAAAGAAAGAAAGATGTGGAAGGTGGTCATGCATGGCTCAATCATCTTCAAAATATTGGAATAGATGAGACGATAAATGACAATGTCATTATTTAATATCCAATCACAATTTTAATTCATCTCCCTTCTCAAATGCGTTCGAAAAGAAGCAGCAGCAGCAGCAGCATGATAATCTTCCCCCCCCTAAAATTAAAAGGAAGCGCGAATCTTTTTGAACATTGAAATCAAGAATTGAACCAACTAGGTTCTGCGTACAGTTTTAACCTTTAAGGATTTCAACAGTGATGGAAAGTTCTGGTCAGTGGTCACAACTCACAAGGCTTTATGATTATTAAGACATCCCATTGCAGTTTTTGAGGAACATGTTTGAGAAGCAAAGGGAGGTAGGTGGGCCCAGATTATTAGAAGATGCCAAAGAGCAACCATTATATGTATATAAATATATACAACTGCTGAATAGAATCTCTGATTCAAACAAATGGGAAATAGCAAAAGACATGGAAAACAGGTTGCCGTGCAACTAGCTCATAGTTCAAAATCTGAGTTTGACCACCCATTTGACTAGGTCAAATGCATGACCATTTTTTGTGCCTTGTAGGCTAGGTTAGCAAGGCTGGCGAAGACACTATGAACCTTTCATCTCTCACTTCTTTTCATGGTGGTCAGATCATTTGAAAGCCTTCCCCCATTACATATCAGTCACTAAAGGGAGATCCCCCTCCCCTCCCCTCCCCTCTTCTACTTCTCAATACAGTCAGTGGTTAACTTCAATGCATATATTCTTGTGGAAAACTGTTTTGATTTATGTCGCAAGTAGATTGTTCAAAAGGTTGTCACAACTTGGAGCAGGCAACATAATTAGCCATTGACAGATGGAGTTATCAGCTGACATCATTTGGATGCTTGTCATTTGGAGACTAGTGATTTGAGTCTAGCTGGCCACCCAATTGAGTAGATAGTAAGTGGCCTGGGAAAAGACCCTGATCGCTGATAAGAGTTCCTTGACATAAATTTGTCCTGCTCGAACGACTTTATCTCTGCAAGAGAATATCTAGTTTTAATTAAGGTAGATTTCTTAATCAGTGGGTGAGCTAAGGTGAGCTCCAATACAATGAACCTTCAATATTTTTATTAATGGAGCTAAATCCAATCAACATCAAACCCTTTCTTTAAATTGTGATGAACACCCCTTAAATGTTTGACTCGAATAACATTGAAGGCAGACGAGTCAGTCGATACAGATACTTGACAGGATCGCAGATGGATCCTTAACCTAAAGGGTTCAAGGCTGAGCATTCGACACGAGAAGTGGGAGGGATGCTGGGCCAGCCACATGTATAGGCAGTCACCCGGCTTTGAATTTGAAGGACCAAATACAAATGGTTGGTTCATTTGTTTTCAAATAAAGTTGATCGAACTTATGATATATGCTGTACTATCATTTGTCATAATAACAAAAGGCCAAAGTTTTGGGACCCTTGCCTTTTGTATTTGGACCTATCACTTTGAGATTGATTACAGTGTACTGAGTCAACATCAAGCTTGAAACAATTGTCTCTCCTGCGGGCGTGTTTGTTGTTGAAAACTGGAAGTATGATTCCAGGTCTGCGAAACAGGATCATGAAGAACTGAAGAATTGAAGATAAAGTTTTAAGTGTTTTTAGTTGTTGATTTCATATTGTAATTCGGATTATTAATATCCTTAATGTATTTAGTCAATTACTGTATTGTTTAGTTAAATTCAGTTAATAGTCAACATTAAGGAAAAGTCAAATGTACCGAACTTTTGGAAGAAACTAGCCGTTGTAATCGTTTGTTTCTTATAAATAAAATTTATGGGATGGCAGTAACCATACGAAGCTATTCTGCCAATGTGTGATTGTTCTCTCTGCTCAAAACAATCAAATTTGTAAAGTGCTTATTTTCTGGAAAAATCCATTCCCAGTTCTTGATTTCTACAGTAACAGTTTTTCTGGAGATTTAAGTATTCGTCCGTACAAATCTCTACAGTGTCTGTTTTTCACGAAATTCTCAGAATTCTTTCCTAAATACAAACATGGTATCAGAGCAGAATAGGTCTTAGAAAAGGGATTGATAAGAGAAACACGAGTGAATAGAAAAAGTGAGTTTTTTTTAAGATTGAATCGAATCTTGAAAGGGAAAGAAGGATTTTTTTCAAAGTGGCAGATTTTTGAAATCAAGAATTTAGTCTTGATTAGTTCTTTAAAAGGATAAACAATTGACAAAGACTATCAATTGGTATCCTTGTTGTCCATTCGGTGAAGTCTTGATCAAGAAAGTGCAAGACTAGAAGAAACACCAGTTGACAGACATGGAATCCTTTTCTTCAAAATCTCCAGTATTCACAGGGGTGAATTATGGAGTATGGGCTGTGAAGATGAGGATGTATCTGAAGGCATTCGATTTATGGGAAGATGTTGAGAATGAAAGGGAACTGAATCCCTTGAATGAAGATCCAACATTGGCCCAACTAAGGTACTACAATGAGCAAAGAACAAAGAAGTTCAAAGCCCTTACCTGCATTCACAATGCAGTGAATGAGGAAATTTTTTCAAGGATTATGGCATGCGAAACAGCCAAGGAAGCTTGGGACAAGTTGAAGGCTGAGTTCCAAGGAGATGAGAAATCCAAGAGGATGCAGATTATGAACTTAAGAAGACAATTCGAAGGCATAAAAATGAAAGAATCAGAAAATGCCAAAGAGTTCTCATCAAGAGTGTCAAAAATTGTGAACCAAATGACTTTGCTTGGAGAAGACATTCAAGAATCAAGAGTTGTGGAGAAAATTCTGGTCAGTTTACCAGAAAAATTCGAAAACAAGATTTGTTCATTGGAAGAGTCTAAAGATTTGACTACAATAAGTATTCAAGAACTCATCAATGCACTGCAAACTGTGGAGCAAAGGCAGGCATTGAGACAAGAGACTATAAGTGAGGAAGCATTCACTGCTGGATTCAAAGGAAGAACAAGGGTTCAAAATTCCCAGGTGTTCTTCAGAAATCCAGAAAACAGGCCAAAATCTGGAAAACCATGGCAAGAAAAAAGTTGGCCTAATAACCAAAATCAGTCCAACCAGTCCAACAGATTCAACACAAAAGGAAAAGAGAAAAGAGATCAATTCCCTACCTGCAAATATTGTGGAAAGACCAATCACCTAGAGGCATGGTGTTACCTCAAAAATGCACAATGCAGAAAGTGCAAGCAGTTCGGCCACATTGAAAAAGTATGCAAAAATGGCAATTCAAACCAAGCTCATGTTACTGAAGTGGAGGAGACTAAAGATGAGGTATTATTCACAACCACTACAACTCAAAGTTGCAACAAAACAGAGGTAAGTAATCAAACTTGGTTAATTGACAGTGGATGTTCAAACCACATGTCTGCTGATTTGAACCTGTTTGAAAAACTTGATATAAACTATAAATCTAGAGTCAAGGTTGCTAATGGACAATATGTAGGTGTTGAGGGTAAAGGTGAAGTAAACATTGACACTTTAGCTGGGTTAAAAAGGCTTGAAAACATCTTATATGTTCCTGAAATTGACCAAAACCTCATTAGTGTAGGCCAACTACTTGAGAATAATTTTTCATTACTATTTTTAAATGGCATTTGTACAATCAAAGATGATCAAGGAGTCATTCTATTCACTGCAAAAATGTCTAATAGGTGTTTTAGTATAGAAAAACAACTTGAACATCTAAGCATGAACACTAGCATAACTGGAAATTCAGTTTTATGGCATAAACGCATGGGACATGTTAATTATGTGTCCCTAAAGAAAATGGCAGAATTAAAACTAGTAGATGGATTACCTAACATACATGAACTAAAAGATTTATGTGAAGCATGTCAGTTAGGAAAACAGGCTAGAGTTAAATTCAACAATTCCTCTACTAGATCAAGCACTAAACTGCAGATAATACATTCTGATATTTGTGGCCCTATGCAAAATGAGTCCTTGAATGGTGCAAGGTATTTTTTGCTTTTCATAGATGATTTTAGTAGATATTGCTGGGTCTATTTCCTCAAAACAAAAGGTGAGGTGTTTGAAACATTTCTAAGGTTCAAGGCTGCAGTTGAGAAGGAATCAAACTGCTGCCTAAGAACCTTGAGGACTGACAATGGGGGTGAATACACCTCCCATAAGTTTGAGGAATACCTTATTAAAGAAGGTATTAAACACCAACTCACAGTCCCATACACCCCACAACAAAATAGGGTGAGTGAGAGGAGAAATAGGACCCTAATGGAGATGGCTAGATGCCTTCTCTATGAAAAGAAATTGCCCCTGAAATTTTGGGCAGAAGCTGTGAGTACAGCTGCATATATCTTAAATAGGCTGAGTTCAAAATCAATAGGAGATACAACTCCTTTTGAAGAATGGTTTGGACTCAAACCAAAACTAGATCATGTAAAAATATTTGGTAGCCCATGCTATGTAATGCAACCAGAAATGAAAAGAAGTAAGCTAGATCAGAAAGCCGAGATTGGAATCCTAATAGGGTATAGCTCAAAATCCAGTGGCTATAAGATATATGATCTTAAATCAAACCAAGCAGTAATAGCAAGAAATGTTAAGTTTGCTGAAGAACAAACTTGGAATTGGGAAACTGGAAAATTAAGTGAAAACAGATTGGACTTTCCAGTTGAAGTTGAAGCTTCACCTGAATCTGATGAAGAACATCATTCGGATGAAGATGAAGAAGAAATACTAGAAGATGAAGATGAACAATCTGTAAGAGGAACTAGGTTATTAAGTGATATTTACAATAGATGCAACTTAGTAACCAATGAACCTACTAATATTGAAGAAGCAATGGAATCAAAAATGTGGGTAGCAGCAATGAAGGAAGAACTTAATATGATTGAGAAAAATGAAACTTGGGAATTGGTGGATAGACCTAGGCATAGAAAAGTAATAGGAGTTAGATGGATATACAAAACTAAACTCAATGCTGATGGGAGTATAAATAAACACAAGGCAAGATTGGTAGTTAAGGGCTATGCACAAGAACAAGGCATTGACTATCAAGACACTTTTGCACCAGTTTCTAGGATGGATACAATTAAATTGCTGCTTGTTTTAGCTTCTCAAAAAGGGTGGTTAGTTTGGCAAATGGATGTCAAGTCTGCCTTTCTAAATGGTTCTTTAGATGAAGAAATATATGTGGAACAACCACAAGGTTTTGAGGATGAATCAAACTTGAACAAAGTCTACTTATTGAAGAAGGCTTTGTATGGATTAAAACAAGCTCCTAGAGCTTGGTATAGCAAGTTAGATGAATACTTGACAAGTCTAGAATTTGAGAAAAGCTTGAATGAAGCTACTTTATATGTCAAGAAAGTTGGAGATCAAATTATGATAATATCAGTTTATGTTGATGACTTGTTGCTCACGGGTAACAATGAGCAGTTTATTGAGGAATTTAAAAGAAACATGAAGAACAAATTTGAAATGAATGATCTTGGTTTGTTAGCACACTTCTTAGGAATGGAAATTTCACAGACTAAGAAGGGATGTTTTGTATGCCAAAAGCAATTCATAAATAAATTGCTCAACAGATTTGCAATGGAGAATTGCAAGCCTGTCAGCACACCAATGGTGCTTGGAATGAAATTGTCAAAACAAGATGGATCCCCTAGTGCAGATGGAAGAATATATAGGAGCCTAATTGGAAGTTTATTGTATCTATCTTCAACTAGGCCAGATATAGTGTTCTCAGTTAACTACCTATCTAGATTCATGCAATACCCTAGTCAAACACACTACACAGCTGCAAAGAGAGTGTTGAGATACTTGAAAGGAACCATGGATTTTGGAGTGTATTTCAGTAGAATGAACACAATCAAATTAAAAGGGTTTTGTGATAGTGATTGGGGTGGTAGTGATGAGGAAATGGTAAGTACATCTGGATATTGCTTTGCAATAGGAGAAGGAATTTTTTGCTGGAATTCGAAAAAGCAACCTGTTGTTGCTCATTCAACAGCCGAGGCAGAGTACATATCTGCATATGTGGCTGCTAATCAATTGGTTTGGCTGAGAAAGGTCTTGAAAGATTTGAATTGTGAACAAGAAGAACCTACTGATCTATTCTGTGACAATCAATCAGCAATAGCTATTTCAAAGAATTCAGTGTTCCATGATAGAACCAAACATATGAAGATAAAGTTTCATGCACTTAGACAATTTCAACAAGAAGGAGAACTAGTGATGAAGTACTGCAGCACCAATGAACAACTAGCTGACTTGTTCACAAAGTCTCTGGCAAAGGAGAGGTTCGAGGAACTGAGGAACATGGTGGGAATGCGCAGCTCAGGAATCAAGGGGGAGTGTTGAAAACTGGAAGTATGATTCCAGGTCTGCGAAACAGGATCATGAAGAACTGAAGAATTGAAGATAAAGTTTTAAGTGTTTTTAGTTGTTGATTTCATATTGTAATTCGGATTATTAATATCCTTAATGTATTTAGTCAATTACTGTATTGTTTAGTTAAATTCAGTTAATAGTCAACATTAAGGAAAAGTCAAATGTACCGAACTTTTGGAAGAAACTAGCCGTTGTAATCGTTTGTTTCTTATAAATAAAATTTATGGGATGGCAGTAACCATACGAAGCTATTCTGCCAATGTGTGATTGTTCTCTCTGCTCAAAACAATCAAATTTGTAAAGTGCTTATTTTCTGGAAAAATCCATTCCCAGTTCTTGATTTCTACAGTAACAGTTTTTCTGGAGATTTAAGTATTCGTCCGTACAAATCTCTACAGTGTCTGTTTTTCACGAAATTCTCAGAATTCTTTCCTAAATTCGAACATTTGTTAGGTGATTCATTGAAGCCTGCAAAACTAGCACACAGTCTCTACATCTCTAGTTTCTCCGAGTATGGTAATTATGGGCATGCTGTCCAGTTGGGAGGAAGACCCGTGTGTGTTTTTGAGTGCCAAATGGAATGCAATTGGTTTGGCCCCGAGCCAACCAAGTAGAAACTTTCAGAGGAGGGGGGGGGGGGCAAAGAAGAAGAAAAGAAGGCAAAGGCAAAAAGCCCTTTGATGGCCTGGTCCCTAGTTGGTCATCATAGATAGGTTTTTGATTTAGAGGAAACTTGAAATTCAAAAAATGCCAACGGTCCTTTTCACTTCTTATCTTTGTGTTTTTTTTCTTGGCTACAATTGTGGAGTGATCATTTACTACATTAATAAAAAATGCATGAACAATCGATTGAAAGCATGGAAGCCACATTACATATGAATAAAGAGAGCCAAGACGAGGGCAATTAGGGAGAGCAAACCAAGGAGCAGCGGAAAGGGAGAGTGGAACGGAGGGGACCTTAATTTCTGGTAGCAGTGGATGGTGGGTGGGCCAATGTCCATGACTCTCCATGTACTGTAGTGGTGGCATGGAGGAGATGGGATCGATGCAGGGCCACCTTCTTTTCTTCGTCTTCTTCTTCTTCTTCTTCTTATATATATATATATATATATATATATATATATATATATATATATATATATATATATAGAAAGAGACAGAGAGAGAGATAAGCTCCCACAAGTAATAAGTGTGTGAAGTTATATGCACCTCCCACTTTTTTTAAAAACTTGACAAAAACCCTCTCCACATTTTAATAACATCATCAATCCCCGCAATGATAATTTTAGAAATAAAATCTGTAAAATATTATAATTTTTTTATGATTTTGTAATACTTTTAAAAGTTACTGTGGTGTAGAATATGTCCGTGGTTGTGTAAATAAGGAAATACAGTAGAGCTTGCCGGCCGACCCTGATTAACTACAGCAGTATCGTAATACATATGTAATCATCTTATATAACATATGGATTTTTTCTTCTTTTAATGTAGCCGATGGAGTTTTGAGTTGATAAACAAGTGCCATCCTTTTCAAAATGATTAAAGATTAGGATCTGACAAACACTCTTTCAGGGGAAGTCTAGCAGCAGCATCTAACTATCCACCATGAACTAATAAAAGAAGAAAGAAAGAATATGTCCCTGGTGCTGTTTTTTTTTTTGAGTGCTGATCAACAAGAAAGAAAAACAATATGAGGATGTAAAGGAAAAGGCAAAGACCGCCTCTTTGTTCTTTCTTTTCTCTTGTCCAGAGAGTGGTCAAGGTAAAGAACGTTAGGGGAGGGAGGGGGGGAGTAAAAACAAAAAAAAAGAAAAAGGGTAAGTTGAGAGCATTGCTTTAAAGCAAAGTGGTGGGGTGGGGTTCGTATAAAAAGAGGGGAGTTGGTTTGCTCACTTAGAGCTGAAAACAAATATGAGAGAGCAACACGAGGTGCTGAAGAAACTGCTGTTTTTGGCAGGGCTTGTCTGCCCTTTTTCAGCTTTTGTATGCAACTGAGATTAGATTTAAGACCAGTTGCCTGCCTTCCTACCCATATATTCCTACTTCTTTCATCTTCTTATCCCCGTCAACTCAGCGTGGCACAGCGTAGAAGAGCATTAGAAAGAAGGAAGAAATATGGGAGTTGGAGCAGCCTCATCCAAGCTCAAAAGGGCTGCTAAGAAAATGGTGGTGGCTGCATGCGCCTCCTTCTCCTCCAGAGAGCCACCCGCTCCACCGGATCCCTCTGTTTCCGTCCATGCCACCTCTATCAATGTAAGTCACACCCTTCTCCAACTCCTCGTTTCCTAATTTTCTCGAGCAGAAAAGCAGAAAATTCTCTGCCTAAATAATCCATAAATCATCAATGCCCCCCCAGCAAAACTCCCAAATTTACAGAGGCTCTTTGTTTTTTATCCCCTTAATTTTCTTTCTTTTCTCCAGGATCGTGGGGTGAAATTTTATAATTAAGGTCAATATATTATATACATTGATTTAGGATGACAAGAGTCCTCAAAAGCCATCTTAGGTAAATTTAATTAATGGAAGGGGATGGTTATTAATTAAGAAATCAGCTAATATCTGTGAGTGGAATTTACAGATCTCGGATTCTAGTCTAACAATGTTTCCCGCAAGGACAAAGAATGGCTTCTTAGGGGAAGGGGAAGATGATGGTAAAGAAGAAGGAGAAGGAGAATCCAACACCATCATTAGCAATAAAAATGACAACAACGTGGCTTCTAAGGTAGGCAAAACATGTTTTTTTTTTGTCTTCTCTTTGCTTTAGAGAGTGCTTAACTTGCTGTCTTAATCTACCTAGCTATGGCCGTTACTTGCATTTACTTTTGGAATCCAAAGTTTGACTCCTCTCATGGCTAATCTCATCCCATCTGCACTCATGTTTATTTGTGCTCTGCTTCATTTCACACTTGCCCACAGAGACAGACAATCCTCTTCTCTAGGCCTTCCTTTTTTCCATTTTTCATGACACTGCTCACTCGTAATAATATACTCTGTTTGTAACTTGTTCTTAATTCACTCTTGAGACTGCTCTAACAGCAGATTTTTTTGTTTTTCTCTTTTGAGGAATTTTTTTTCTTACTGTTTTTATTTATTGTCTTTGAGATAAAGATCAAGTGTCATTTCCATAATGTTTCTCTTACTACAGACTCCTCCCAGGGCGTGTTCATGGATTTATATTAGCTAACCTGCTAAGTTTTTCATGTGATGTGGCAGAACTTGTGCGCAATATGTCTTGATCCTCTAAGTTATAGCACAGGCAACAGCCCGGGGCAGGCCATATTCACAGCCCAGTGCTCTCATGCGTTCCACTTTGCCTGCATCTCCTCCAATGTCCGCCATGGTAGTGTCACCTGCCCCATCTGCCGTGCTCAGTGGACACAGCTCCCCCGCAACCTAAATATGCCTTGTTCCCTTTCCTGCAACCAAGCCGATCCAATTTTCCAAATCCTAGATGATTCCATTGCAAACTTCCGCGTCCATAGACGTTCTTTCCTACGCTCTGCTCGTTATGATGACGATGACCCCATAGAACCTGATCAGACTTCCAATCATCCCCGTCTAGACTTATCTCTAGTGCCAATCCCATTGACAATCTTTCATCATCCTCGCACACAACATTACCACCATCATTACAGCTTAACAAGCTCCTCATTGCTTTCTCACCCACCAGCTTCTTATGCATGCACCTCCTCGTCAAATAGGAGAACGACCGCTGCCTATCTCTCAGTAAGGCTGGCAAATCAACGACCAACGGATATGATTCTGGTTGCAAGCCCTAATGGACCACATCTGAGGCTTCTCAAGCAATCGATGGCGTTAGTGGTTTTCTCTCTCCGACCCATGGATCGTTTGGCTATTGTGACTTACTCTTCAGCTGCAGCCCGTGTCTTCCCCCTAAGACGCATGACATCCTATGGTAAGCGAACAGCCTTACAAGTCATTGACCGCCTTTTCTATATGGGGCAGGCAGACCCGATTGAAGGTCTGAAAAAAGGGATAAAAATTCTCGAGGATCGTGCACACAAGAATCCTCAGTCTACCATCTTACATCTCTCTGATAGTCCAACGAGATCGTATCATGCTATCAGCATGCAAGTTCCTATTCCCATCCATCGGTTTCACGTAGGATTTGGCTTTGGCACTTCAAATGGGTTCGTCATGCATGAATTTGAAGAGTTCTTGGCCAGACTACTTGGAGGTGTTATAAGAGATGTCCAGTTGAGGATAGGGGATGAAGCCAGGATCATAAGACTTGGAGAGCTACGGGGCGGCGAAGAAAGGAGAATTGTATTGGAAGTGGGCGAGTCGGGCTATGTTCGTGTGGGATATAGCTACATTGATGGCGGAATTGATGAATTCAACAGAGCAGGAGAAACTATGGTGACTCTAGGGGATAAAAGGGAAGCAAATGAAGATGACAGGGAAGCTGCAGTAGGGAGAGACTCCAGCAGTATACTTGGTGGCAGGAGTAGTAGTGCTGAAAGCTGGGATTACCATGATCCATACATGGCTAGAAGATGGGCTAAGCATTTGCATGGCTATAGGATTTGAGCCAAGCAATACCAGAACATTACAGCAACATGTCAACAACCATTACCAGGGGGATTTCAGAGATTTTCTGTGAGCTTCCAGATAGTTTGTCCAAGTAGGCGTGCAAATGGAAAAAAAATTGTTTCCATATCGTAGAGTGCGGGAAAACATACCTGGCGCTTTGATTTCAGAGACTGCGGGAAAAAGAGAAGATAAAATTGTTGAAACGAGAGTGCTTTAGAAAATTTAAAATCTGTAAAAAGAGAAAACATACTTAGTGCTTTGATTCATTCATATCTGCATCGCAATTTTTCAACACTCGAGCTGCTCAGAGATAAATACAAAGATTTCATGAGCATCTGCTCTCCCCGCGACAAGTTTGGGGCCTGGAAAATAAAGAGTGATGCAAGAGGAAGTAGGCGGCAAAATCTGATGATCGCTCAAACACACATGAAGGAGGAGAGTCTTCAGCGTTAAGACACCATCGTATTCATAAGCATACATCAATTAAAGTGACATTAATAAAATCATCTACTTAACTACTTACACCTGTCCAGGTCAAAATCTCTGAAGACTTGAGCTGCTGCCAGCTGGACAAGAGAATAATAATAATAATAATAATAATAAACCACTGACCCCTGTGTGGCTGGCTGATAGTTTCAGGTGGGCTTTGCACATAACTATTAATAAGTGAGCCCAGTCCAGTCCAGTCCAGTAGGCTTACTGTTCATACTCTCCCCCCCTTTTTTTAATCAAGTGATTTCATGGAATCAAGATTAACATCTAAAAACAATGTATTAGAAAATCATCCATGATCTTTAAAGGGTATTAGAAAAGGAAGATTTCCTTAACCTTGAATATATTTCTTTTATTGGGGGTATTGTTTTCCTTAATCAAGTGTTTTTTTTTATTTATTTAATCTAAGAAAATGTAAAGATACATTTTTTATAAAAATAAATATGAAAAATTGATTTGAAAATATATTTTATTTCAAAAAAAACAGTGGTGAATAATAATAGCCATTGAAAGAGATCCATGATTATTTTTTAATGGCATAACACCAATTCTCTTTTCTTTCTTTCATGAACGTGTCATTAATTATAGTAATTTAGATTTTTACTGCTTATTTTAATAAAAATATTAAATAATTATCTTTTTTATTTAATGCTGAGATTATTATTTTTTATAGTACGGACTAGAACATAAGCATGAACAAGCAGTGGTGGCTAATAGTAGATGACAGGACAAGACAGTCTTGTAAAGGAAAGGTTGTGTCTGTGGGGGTTGGGGAACTGGGTTTCGGGACTCTCACTGCAAATTGACAACTACTCTGTTCCCTATATTAGAAACCAGAAAGAACGAACGAGCGAGCGATAATTATGTTGGAGAGCAGGGGGATTGGAATCGGAGGGATGATTATGGAAGAAATGCATCAGAACCAATCAGGAATTGGAATTGGATTAGGAATGCAAGTAGGAGCCCAAGTTGTGTTGACTTCCGATCCCAAGCCTCGCCTCCGTTGGACTGCAGATCTTCACCAACGCTTCGTTGACGCTGTCTCTCAGCTCGGCGGTCCCAATAGTCTGTCTTCTTCTTCTCATTTCTCCTCTCTTCTTGCTTAACTATTCATTTCTATTTCTACCCAACCTAACCTGGATTCCATCTGTTTGATAAAGGAATATTGCTTCTTTAACAATTTTTGAGGATTTTTTTTTTGTTTTGTTTTGTTTTAGGCTTAGGGTTTATTTAGACCTCTTATTATTGTTGCTGCTGTTATTATTATTGTTGTTGCTGCTGCTGCTTTTATTATTATTATTGGCGGTGGTGGTGGTGGTGTTAGAACTAGATTTGGGTCTGATAATGTTTCCCCAGCCCCAGCAATACCATTCTCTTTTGAATTAGCACTCATTTGGGTAAAAAAGTTAGTGAGAAAAGCTGCGTGCTTTTTGAAACCATGGACTAAATCCTCCATCTTTTCTGCTACTGTACTGAACTTGATTAGTAATTTTTTATTTATATGTAGATTGTAGAAACCTCCCATGGATCATCTCATCCTGTTATTTTTAGTATTATTAGTAACGACAACATGCATTCCAATGGTTTGCAGAAGCCACCCCAAAGGCCATCTTGCGTACAATGAATGTCAAGGGATTGACCCTCTTTCATTTAAAGAGCCACCTTCAGGTTCTTACTCCCATTCCTTTTTAATTTTTAAAGGGGTCATAATTGATCTTTTATGGACCTAGTTTTGGTGCCCTAGTATAACGTTTCTTTCTGTGAAATCTGCAGAAATACAGGCTGGGTAAGCAATCGGGGAAGGATATGAGCGACACATTCAAAGATGGTAGGTCCTGTTATGATTCGCCAAATTTGCCTGTTATCAATTTAACTACAATTATATTTTTGCACAGTTTCTTTTCTTAAAAATAATGGTGGTGCCCTCTTTTTCTCTAAAATGCTTATCCGCTGAGGGAAGAAATTTTATATCATGATCTCCTGACGCTCATCTCGAAGCATAAGCTAACTTCTTCCCTTTTGCCTATGGAAGGATTATCTGGCTCATATCTCTTAGAAAACCCCTGTACTGGCAACTCTTCTCTGAATATGACAGCTTCTGATGTGAATGAGTAAGAATTTCTTCTACACTCAAAGCTGGTGATGGGTAGTAAATTCCTGAGTTTCCTGAATTATTTAAGAGTGAATGTTTGTTTTTAGAGGTTATGAAGTCAAAGAGGCATTACGTGCACAGATGGAAGTGCAAAGCAAATTGCATCTACAAGTGGAGGTAAAGTTTCTTAGTTTCTTCCCCTTTATGAGAAATTAGCCTCGTGTTTCTGTTATCATCTTTTTTCATGGAAATAGATGTAGGTAGTGAGTGTTTGGAAGTGGGTTTGGTTAGCTGAGCTTGAGATATAGTTGATAATAATCAAGAACATTTATATCCTTAATTAGCTCGTGACAAATTTCACACAGTTTCACCATATGCACAGAACAGTAACTAATTGGCAATTGATAAAGAATTTATCACTCTATTAGGAACTTTTTCTAGTGGACTTTTACATTTGACTGTACACTCCACTTTCACCGAGGGGCTCTATGCATCAGCTGGCTGATCTTCATATATTTATTATGCAGGCTGAGAAGCACTTGCATATTCGCCAGGATGCAGAACGAAGATATCTGGCCATGCTCGAGAGAGCTTGTAAGATGCTTGCTGATCAATTTATTGGTGCTGCAGTTATTGATACAGATAACCAGAAGGGGGTGGGAACTAAGACAACTAGAATCGCCTCTCTTGATCCACTTGGCTTTTACTCCTTACAAACCTCTGAGGTGGCTGAAGTGTATGGTCCAGAGGATGTACTGCCTAGTCTTCATCACCAAGGGGCTGATTGTTCTACCGAAAGCTGTCTGACTTCAAATGAGAGTCCTGGGGGGTTGAATTTGGAAGGATCTCCGGCTGGAGGGAAGAAAGGGATGCTGAGCTTGGAGTCAGCAACATCTTTGATCTGGGGTGAAACAAAAATGGGAACTGCAGAAGTTAATGCGAGCCAAGTCAATTCGTATGGCACCTCTCTGTATGGAATATGGAATTGAAAACTCCAGGATTATCATCTTATGTGATCAAGTTCTGTTCGACCAAATGAATGAATGCAGATCCGGTGATGTGGACAAGTTGACAGGCATGGAGATGGCTTGTTTCGTAAGTGTAAATTCAAATTGTGAATCATTAACAGGATTATGCGACTTCTTGCCAATCACTCTCACACTTGTGCTGATTAAATTGCCTACTAGCTACGTTAAACTGTTAGTGTCACTATATATAGTTCATCTTCACGTAAAAATATAGTTTACAACTGTGCTGATGACTTGATTTGATTCGAACGACGATGCGTGGAATGGGATTCGAGGTGGAGTTAATGAAAACAGCAATCTTTTTGGCTGTGAATGGGATTCTGAGAGAGAATGATGTTGCAGTTTAAGGCAAAAAAGCTGTGGAGGGAGGTGGGTAGTAGCTCTTGCCACCAGATGGATGGGTGTATGGTACTTGGCCGCCATATGGAAATAGCTTCTTGACGAGAGAAGAGGAATGGATTAGTAGAATAGTGCCTCAATGGCTAGTAGCTGGTCAAGTGGAGGTGCCATGTTTATTAATCATATCCATCCAACCCAGCCCAAAATCTAAAGTATAAGCTGTACTGTGATTAAAGTAACAGCACAGCAATGAAGAGGGTGACCTAATTATCTCTCTGAATCAATCTATCTGTGTTTTAAAAGAGGAATGATGTTTGGGAATAGAAATAAAATATGAAGGAACGTGCGGTTCGGGAGAGGAGGAAAAATACGAACACATAACAGTCATCCATGAAAGACAGGAAATTTGACGGAATATTCTTTCGTTCACTCATCCTTTCGTTTGGTTTGGAGAGAGAGAGAGAGGAGAGAAAAACGGAATATAACAAAGTAAGATTCCGTGAGAAGGCCGGTTGTCCTAACTCGCATTTCCAGTCCTATTCGTCGCTGTCATGTATATGCATGCATGCATGGATGGATGTGTTGTTCTGTGGATCCCATGGTATCCTGTGGATCATATACTCTCATTGCATTTCATTTATCACCAACCAAACCAACACATGATGGATCCTGGACACTTCTCGAAACCAACAGTAGTTACAAGAATGTTTTTAAAAAAGAATTATCAAAACAAAACAATTTATACAATATCTATTTTTTTTTTAAAAGAGCATATTTAGCTATAATCTCATCTTGTATTTAACCTCATTTCTTGGCTGAGAATTATTAATATATAAATAGTTAAAAAAACTTATGATTTTATGACAACCATGCCCTTCACCTATAAGGCATGCCTATGAGGCATGTTTCAGTTTATTTATTATTCATTTATATTCTGGTGGTGGGAGTAAAAAAGTGCGTTTTGTGTGCCGTATGGGGTCGCTCCTCCTGTCCGTCCGCCGGTTCGTGCTATATATATATACTATACGTGCCGGTTCGTGCTATATATTAGGTAATATATATATATATAACCTTCAAGCGATTCTGTATGGCTGGGGTGTGACGGTTAAAAATTAAAATTCACTCGAGGGTTTTCAAACACAGATTATTTATAAAAGAAAGAAAAGGAGGAAGAAGAAAGAAAAGGAAATAATCGCGTGGCCGGGTGGTGGTGCTCGTTTTGGTCAACCATTTCCATGTCTCCCCTCTCTCTCTCATTCAAAAATAAAAAAAAAAAGGATCTCTTTCCTTATCTATCAAGCAGTGCTGTTAATTAACTCAGCGCGATAGAGAGATTAATTATTATTATCATTACCGTCACTGCTACTTTTACTTCACAGATTCTATTATCAATCGACCAATCATTAATATTAGGATCAGGGAAAGCAGCAGCAGCTCCTCCTCCGACACTCCTGCAAGATCAGAAGCAGCTCCTCCTCCTGAATTCCAGCATCAACCGCGTATGGGATGGATTGACCGAGTCTAGCAATAGAGATATGGATCTGGGTAGCTCCCTCTCTCCCTGCCTTCTCAGTTTTTCTTTCCTGCTTTTTATTTATTTATTCAAATTGCCTCACATCCATCATGGTCCTCTCCTCTCCTCGTCTCTCTCGATTGCTTATTATTTACTTACTTTCTCTGTAATAAAAGAAGAAAAAACCCTAATTCCTACTCATTTATAATTTGTTTCTGCTTCTCATATTCCCCCTCCAGGCTCTACTTCAGTTTCGGAGACGTTGTTAGTTGCAATTTCTTACAGCAATTGTTTGTTAGTTGCTTAGTCGCTAATTGCTATGTTGTTTTTTGTCATGTACACAGACAGACAGGCACACACTCTTACTGATTAGCTGTATTGTTATGAGATGACCCGAGTGGCCACTAGCTGCATCAGCTTATCTTTCAATTAACTAGGCTTCTTCTTCTCTACCGTTTCCTCGATTTTTCTTTGTTTAGGTTTAGCCTTTGTTACAATTAACTAGGGCTTGGAATATGGATACTATAAATTAATTAATGCTTGTATCCGTGCACCATTGATATGGTAAGTGGTTAAACTAGTGATTTTCTGGACTATCGCCAGGACCATAGCACTTCTTATGGTCATATATTCCTCATTCATTTAAAAGTAGCGCTAGGGAGCCAAGTTTTGCCAAATCTCAGGGACTTGGGGCTCTCTTCATGGCAGAGATTTAATGGAAGGAAAAGATCTCTAAGCCTTAGGTTATGGTCCCTTGTTAAAAAACTAGCATGCTGCATAAGTATAATAATCTTCTTCCTTTTTGGTTGCTAAAAAGGCTCATGGCTCTGGTTAATAATGAGGATGCACCCAACAACATGCAACCATGCTTTCCTCTAACGCATTCCTGTTTATAAAACTTCAACCATGCTTCCTCTGCTTCACTCTAGATAGATAATTTATCTTGTCAAGTGTCATTGTTTTTCCACATGCAAGCTATACTCAAATAGGAAGATGACACTACTTTTTCTTTCCTTTCTCGTTCTTTTGTCTTACCTGCTGGGTTTTGTGGTTATAGATGAATGACATGTGTATCAGCTGGAGACTGTTCCTAGTTCAAGTTTCCTACATAAAAACTCATTAGTTAATGATCAACATTTAGATTGTGAAGCAATGACAATGGATCCCATCAATGGAGGGAACAGTCTCAACAACAATCCTAATCTTGCCTCAAAGCAACGATTACGATGGACTCACGAGCTTCATGAACGCTTTGTTGATGCTGTGGCTCAGCTTGGTGGGCCAGATCGTAAGTCTCATCAACACTCACCTGGCTGATCTTTTATTTCTAACTGTGATTTTTTTTGTTATTTTTTAAACTCCATTCATCTAATTTTTTCAAATATATTCTTTATAAATCATCAAAAGAGCTTAAATTAGTGGAGGGTTTTTTTGTCATGCAACTCTTAGCGGTCTCATGCATGTAACAGACAGTTTGGTTGTTTAAAGAGAAATTTTACTTGTGATTGGATAATTTGTTAAGCATTTTGTCGACTTTTTCTATTTTGACTGATGGAAGGGGTCAAATAAAAAGAGAGGCACTTGTCAATTAAAAGAAAAAGCTCCCCATCTTCTAGAAAGATATGTAGTTTTAGTGTTGCAATGCTTTTGGATAACCATAGCTACTCACTGAGTTTGCATAGAGTTGGCCTTATATTGTAAAAATAAAATAAAATTGAGGCCCCTATTTGTGCACTTTAGCGCATGAACAAAATGGATACTCAATGACTTGTCATAGTGCTTCCATTTGATTAAAATTATGTCTGGAGTAGGAAATTTGAGTATTTAATTGTGTGAGAACCCAACTGAGACTTGTAACTCAATATAACTGTATGAAAATGCAGAATGGATGTTCAAAACATTTCATAAATTTATTTAACAAATGAGGTGTTGAATAATTACTTTGTTTTTGTATTATTTACCTCTCTCCAGGGGCTACACCTAAAGGTGTTCTCAGAGTCATGGGTGTGCAAGGCTTAACAATTTACCATGTTAAAAGCCATTTACAGGCATATAAACTCTCATCCTGTTCAAAACTTCAAATTCCTTTTACTTTGATTATTTTGTTTAATATCATTTAATGACTGATCTCCTGATGTGTCCAGAAATATCGACTTGCAAAATACCTTCCAGACTCCACATCTGATGGTAAGCTCATCTGATCTCTACTGTTTACATGCTTAGTCGCTCATGCACACCACACTAGTTGTGCATTGCTTAACATATCCTTGTGCACAAAATATTGTTTCTGATTCAAATGAAAATGGTAATGCAAGGGAAAAAAGTGGACAAGAAGGAAACAGGGGATATGCTTTCCAATTTGGATGGTCCATCGTAAGTGGAAACTCTCTCCTCTTCTCTGCTTTGTTTTTGTTATTCACAACCATTTTATTCATAGAATCGTGTGTTGTGGATATCTTTTGGACACTCTAAATTTGGATTTGTCCCGTAACTTATAAAACACTTAAGACACCGAGACCTCAAAGGCAAGACTCACTGACACTACATTTCGTAATTTGTCGAGTCATTTGGAAAATGGGCCTGAGCTATTTGGGGGTTCTTGTTTGCAGTGGGATGCAAATCACAGAAGCACTCAAGCTGCAGATGGAGGTGCAAAAGCGTCTACACGAGCAATTGGAGGCAAGTTTTCCTTGCTATTTGGCATTCAATTAATTCATTTATTATCTTCTGTTTTTTTCGTGAGTATGATCTTTTATCACAAACTTAGGCTTTTAAACTGCTGCTTGAATGAGGAAAAAGAAATAACCCAAATCAGTAGACGTTTTTGGAACACGTAAATCATAGCAAGATACCAATGCTTACCATCTTTATTTAATTATGAAACTTTAATATCTTGCTGCACGCACCCACGCATGTGGTAACTTTCCTATGCACATCAGTCCCTGGTTCTAATGTGGGGTCTAACTTCACTGTGTAATCAGAGGTTTATGCCCAACCCTATTCTTACCAGCATTCAATTTCTGTTTGTTTTGAACATAACAGGTGCAGAGACAGCTACAATTACGCATAGAAGCCCAAGGGAAGTATTTGAAGAAGATAATTGAAGAGCAACAACGATTGAGCGGAGTTTTAGAAGATGTGCCTGGTTCAGGGGTCTCTGCCCCAGTATCAGGTGACAACTGCCCAGAATCCGACAACAAAACAGACCCAGCAACCCCCGCCCCGACTTCTGAATCATCCCTCCAAGACAAGGCTACAAAGGAATGTGCCCCAACAAAGAGCCTTTCAATTGATGGATCATTCTCTTCCCAGCATGAGCCATTAACACCAGATTCACGTTGCAATACTGATTCCCCAGCAGAGAGCCCCAGAGGTGAGAGGACAATGAAGAAGCAAAGGGTAAGCATGGGTGCAGCATTTGGCAAACCAGAGATGGTTCTTACACACCAGATACTGGAGTCGAGCTTAAATTCCTATCCACAACCGCACTCTGCCTTCTTGACTAGAGAGCAATTTGATCCTCCATCTGGGTTATCAATGGGAAACGAAGATCAATCGGAGAAGGTCTAGGCAGTGACCTTCAGTTTCACTGGCTGCATAACATGTACCCTTGTTGATGCTTTCCTCTTCGCCTTGTCTAATGTAATTCCAAACGTATTTTTTAATCAGGTCAGACAAATTGATGTTAGATGTTTGGAGATAATTAGGTTAAACTAAAACGAGAAGCAATATAACTGAGGGTGAATTTGGTCTGGTAACCGCCGCAATGGCCTTAATTAGGCGGTCCTTAAACTAATTAACATGAGATTTCACATGTTATTTGATTATTACTCTCCTAAGCAGATGGTCGCAGGTCAGCCCTGTTTCAGATTCTAGGATGAATGGCAACGACGACTCACCTTTTTGATCCTCAACTACTTTTCACGCCATGAAGTTTGTCAAGTTATAAAAAAAATTGAGGAGGATCAGATTGCGCCCAGATATCAGAGGAGAATCAATGCCCTACTAACTAAAAAAGTGGTACAGATGAAAAGTATAACAATTCAAACTAGGAGGTGGATTAAATCGAGTTAAACTACGATCGTGTTTCTACGGCACAGAAGCTGTCATGAAGAACAATGCCTTTGGTGGTTTCCCCGCCTTAAAATGCAATGTCGTAGGCGTTTGCTGAAAGCCTCAAGCTTTTCAAATTTCTCACCCTTGAGCTTCTTCGGCACTGTGAGAGCTTTCTTCTTCTTCTTCTTCTCCTCTTTTGTTGGGTCTGGAGATTTTTGTTGTATGCTTCTTAGAGGTGTTGCAAATGCCTTTAGAGTCATCTAAATACAGAAAATTTAATGCCTTTAGAGTCATCTAAATACAGAAAGAAATTGTTAAGGATGACTTTCTTGGCGCTATATTATGGAGATTAGCAGATCATGTAGCTGGCATTGAATGTATCAACCTTAGAGTGGTTCTCAGTTCTTTAGCAGATTCAGAACAAATATCCATGTTTTTAACCCCAGTAGGGTGGGGTGGGGTGGGGTGGGGTGGAGGGGTGTTTGAGTGGGTGCAAGGTGCCCAGGCTTTTGATCAACAAATTGAAACCTTTGAACTACACTAGGCCAGATCAACTGAAATGACAGCCTATTCTCCTTGCTTCTTTTTTTTCAAGAATAAGATTATCCAGCATATACAAACAAGGAATGGAGGTGAAAACCGAGGGCGCACAAGTTGGTGTTGAAATGAGCCAATGGTAAGACCCAGGAAAAAAAAAAACATGAAAGGGAAAGAGACGTGACCTCATGGCTATTGTCCACAGCTCTGCATTCAGCAGGATATTCTTCATCACTGCCTCCCAGGGAAGAGCATCTTCCCCAACTCTCTCTATTAGAACTTGTATATGAGCAACACTCCTCACTCTGGCCATTTGACTTTCCCTGTAGGATCATAAATCCCGCATCCAGTAAAAGACCACTAAAATTTTACAAAAACAACAGTAGTTCTCCAGCATGGGTTTTCGGTTTATTACAAGTTGTAGTAAATAGCACATAATTAAAAAAATAATATAGAACCTAATTATAGGGATTCTAATTAGTCTACTTTCCTATATAAGGTTCTAATTATAGGGATCCGAATTAATTTACTTTTCTATATAGAGTTCCATTCTTGTATATAAATGATAGATTGATAAATGTAAAAGTAAGAAAATAATTTTTCTTCTATGTTTTCATGGTATCAGAGTCTTGGCTGCTCATATTTGACCTCATACTACAAAATTTGATATAACCCATATTTGTGCTTTGTTGTGTCAATGTCTCCCTTTGTGTGGCTGCTGGAATCTAGAACAAATTCTCTTGTTTTCAACGACAATTTTATTTGTTGAGATTTACAAAAAAAATTGTGAGTTATGGCTGATAAAAAGACAATAATAATCTGATGTAATCCCGGTGATGTCAAAAATCACTGAACACAAGCTCAATGGTTCCAAGTATTTGGACTGGAGTAAGACTGTTTATCTTTATTAGCGGAGTATTGATAAGGATAATCATGACTGTGATTATCTTTGTAACAAGCTGGGCAATATAAATATCTATGCTCAAACTTGAGCGGGAATGTTACAAGTCGTAAATAGTACATAATTAGGAAGTAATATAGAGCCTAATTATAGGGATTGTAATTAGTCTATTTTCCTGTATAAGATCATAATTGTAGGGATCCTAATTAGTCTACTTTCCTATATAAAGTTCTTATCTTGTATATAAATGATAGATTGATGAATGTAAACGTAAGAGAAAATATTTGTTTTCTTCTATGTTTTCACTGTTATAACTACGACCAAATGTTTAGTGTTCAAGTTTATGTTAAATGAAATCACCTGCAAATTTGACAGCTCATCGCTGCAAAGCCCCGCATTTTCATTAACCACAGAATCCTGAATCATCAACAAAATAACACATTTAACACAAAATAAAACAAAAGGAAAAGATTAATTATGTACAAGAGAGAAGGTAGATACCACTATATTAGCAAATGGTGCAATTTCATAGAGAAGTTTGCTCACAGGTTTCTTGGTTGGAATGCTAGGAGGAACAGAAGAGGAACTTGCAGCATCGGTACAGGCTGAACGTTGGCCTGTGATTATCTCATATAAGAGGATCTGAGAAAAAAGAGCAAATAATGTAACTTTACATAAACATCTCAAAGATAAAAGAGAGAAAAAAAGGCTATAAGTTATCATTCATCATGGTGGTGTAAAGGAGCACTATCATTTTGCCAAACCTTTTGGGCAGTAGATGCATTACCAACTCTCAAGTAATTGTCATGGGTAGTTTTATAATAATGATATAACAGTACAAGCACAATGAGTTTACATTTTCACGCAAAGCACTCATGTTGACTAAACAGTTGTAAGACATTATTGACTAGTTATGGTCATGGTGTGTCTTGATATTTGATTTCTACTATCCTTGCAGTGCAAGAGATCTCACAAAATGAATAAATATCTTATAACAAAAAACCATAAATAAATATCAAAATAAAATTAATAGATTTAATAGGTATAATGCACAGCCACCCAATGGATGAGACCCCAGCTTGCTAAATCTCAAGCTACCATAATGGCCTCTCGGTAGTGAGCTCATGTAATGGAGCAAAAGTGGAGATGCTTGATTAGACAGAAATTCTGAGCATGGATATGTTGAAGAAATTGGTGCAGACAACAGAAAAAGATAGCAAATGTCTTGGCTTGCTAACTACCAAAATCACCAGCTGAGCTGAAGTTCATGTTTTAATTGTTCACAATAGATATGGAGATCACCTCATCCATGCCAGCACTGACTTTCAAATCACCCAAATCATAATATTTCTCAAGCTTATTTGAAGAAGTGGAAGTTTGAGGAGGGTGAAGGACGTTGAAAAAGAAAATGGAAACAGAGTCATAATAAAACTGTGGTCGAGAGGAGTTGTGGTCCCCATCAAATTTTATCATGTTTTTATCTCCCTGCAAAAGATGGAAACTTAGTTAATTTATCTAAAATGAGCCAACATGGTTTGTGAAGAATAAGAACTTTAGAATGATAATTACTGCATAGGACTTAAAGATGAGGTCGGCATGGTGGGGTTGAATGAATTTGTCCTCACTAGCATGCCCAAATAGAGCAGGAATGAATGTTTTGGGTGCTACCTGTGAGAATCAAAAGGCATTAATATCTTTTCAGAATATAAGAAACAAAGCATTCAGCCTATTAATAAAAATGGGTGTATTGAGTTCATAACATAGATATAAATGAAAATAATACTTCTGAATGGAAAGAAGCTGTGTACAATCTAAAAAAAATAGCCTTTTTTCCACTAGTTGGGATATTATAAGAACCATAGCAGGGTGGTACAAATACAATATTTAACAATCTAAGAAACAGAGACATACCTTTAGGCAGTTAAGATCCATAATATCAAATTTTGCCTTCTTCTGAATCACTCGTCGCATGTACTGTACAGCCATCTTAACCTGATTGCAACTGTAAGTGTAAGAAGTTGCAATTGTATAAGCCAGACAAAGGGGAAAAAATAGTGTTTTGGAACTCCAACTAACTTCATATTTCTTGATTGGTTATGTATGATTAACAAAGATGAAATTAACAGCATCCAAACCCAAAAAGTTCCTATGACCACACTAGAGAAATCCTCAAAGACACAGATACAAATACTTCAATGGGCAAGGGAAATAACAGTAAAAATCTTCAAGGCTTGGGAGCCTAGTCATTTACATGGTTGCATGCATAACATGCAGTATGCAGACAATTTTTTAACTTCAAGATTGATCATTGAAGATGCTCCATACAGTTATCCAATTCAAAAGGAAATGCAAATTACAAGACTAACACCAACAAATAGCGAAAGTAACAGAAATATCAATTGACAAAACAATATATAAATTTTTTTGGTGTAATGAAGAATGGCTAGAGCTTCCAACAGTAAGGGGCAAAACAAAAGAGAGACAGATCCATACTGTAAATTTTGGAAGCCTGATTTTGTACACGTCAACAAGTTCCATCATTAGATCAAATAAATTTGCAAAGGCACTATCCAGCACCATTCCAGCTATAGATGGATCTTCTGCTCCATAAAGAAGGCTGAATAACATCACAGAAAAACCACTTATCAGCTGTGTTGGGAGTCCTTAAAAAGGTATTTGGCATCTCAGGTTTGACCTCTTTTTTTTTTTAATTTTATTTTAATCTGGCACTCTCAAGACATCAAGAGGGTGATCCAGTACGCATAACAAAAAAAGTACCTAGTGACTGCACCCATGGATCGTCCCCAGAGGCCTATACGTGATATTTGTTTGTTGCTTCTTAGATACGAAACCACTACTTTGAGGTCATCTCTCTGTCACAGGGGCAAAGGAGCATGGAAAAAATGAAGGACGCCAAGTTACATGAGAGCATAGTAAAGAAGGGACATACCTCATGCCAACCAAGGCTCACATAATCACCATCAGATAAGCCAGAACCCGAAAAATCAAGAGCAAAAACAGTGATATTTGATGGAAGAAGAATTACAGCAGCCTCATTTGCATCAGCTCTACATCCACTGCATTGTTGTGCAAGTTGGTAATTGAGTAAGTTTTTCACCCTTGAACACTCTCTAACAACTACTAATTCAGGGCAAGGATAAGGAAACACAATTCACTGTTATGTATACATACAGTACATTTCACTGCAGATATAGATATTATAACTTAGCCCATGCTGACTTTGTTGCTGTGTCAAATCAAGCACATTAATCCCAAATCAGGATAAAGGAGAAGACTTTTAGTATAATGACAGCAAGTGCAGAACCACTTTAATCATATGGATGCAAATAATTCCACAGAAACCTATGTCAAAATTGTATTGAATAGGAACTGAATCCCCTTCTTCTTGAGTGTCCTGTCTATTAAATAGACAATAAACCTAGCTACAAATTAGGGCTAAGTATGAAAGTATAAGTGTTCTACTAAAACACTACTATCTATAACTTATAATTAGTTTCCTAATTAGTACATAATTAATTCCCGTGACACCCCCCCTCAAATTGATGCTGGTCGATCAAGAAGCATCAATTTGTCAACTAAATAGTAATACCAGTCCGGCTAAGATAGCCCAAAGGAATCAAGCCCAAAAACAAAGGAGAGAACCAAAGGTGTCACTGCAAACCAGAAACAGAGCAATAAACACCACTCAGCCACCACGACAACCACCGAAACAGAAAACCCACGAAGTCGATGACCACCGACAGTGCCAACACACCAAAAAAAATTGTCCTGCCACACAAGGATTAAAAAAAATCTTTGTGTGTCAACAGACCCAGCCACAACCAAGCCACAACCAAGAATCACGCCAGAACAGAAGAGAACTGGCGCTACAACCACTCGATCACCGCAAAAACAACACGCCAAAACAATACGTCCATAGCCACAACCAAAGAACACAACCAGCAGACTTGTCACAGATAAAACTAAATAAATAAATAAAATAATTCTTCACGAGTGAATAACTCTTCTCGTCTTCTTTAAATACCCTCGTATTCGGCCACCTACAATTTCCCACATCGTGCGTGCCCAAACGCTGCCATTTTAATCCACCCTCGCTGCCGTTTTAATCCACCCTCCTCTTCTTTCTTGGACGAAGTAACCTCAGGTTCCTTTTTTTTTGTCATGAAATTCCTCTCTTTTTCGCTTAATTAATTTCCCATTCACATCAATCCACGCAATTGATCTTTGAATCCCGTCCAAGAAAGCATGCTTGAGAGACTCCAAAACATCGTTTTCAAAATCAATCCACAATCCATTGTGATGGAAGTAGATGAACCTAGCCAGCACTGCACTCTTGCTGAAATTGACATGATTAGCAAGATATAATGGGGTCGAGCAACAATTCGTAGCGCGATGGAAGCAGATTTTAGGGTTAAGGGATGCTGGTGATGGTAATTGTGGTGGAACCCTAACCCTAATGGATTCAGCCATTGAGTTATACTCACGATGATTCACATGTGTAGCTCTGATACCATGTCAAAATTGTATTGAATAGGAACTGAATCCCCTTCTTCTTGAGTGTCCTGTCTATTAAATAGACAATAAACCTAGCTACAAATTAGGGCTAAGTATGAAAGTATAAGTGTTCTACTAAAACACTACTATCTATAACTTATAATTAGTTTCCTAATTAGTACATAATTAATTCCCGTGACAACCTAGTGATGCATTGCATCAGAGTCCAGAAGCAAAAAGTAGGTTAAAGTTCTGCTTGGTCCTCGAAAATAAGAAGCCACATTAGTGCCTGAATATGAGCAATAGAAAGCAGTTCCCCATTGTTTAGTGGAGAGGTGCGGGTGATGAAGTTAGCTGGAGACAGTGAGATTAGTTTCAGGACATGATATTCCAGGTCTTTGATGAGAAAGTGAATAAAGTCAGTGGAATTGATTGTGGGGAAGAGCCAACATGGCCTGATTGTAAGACCAGAGTTTAGAGTTAAAGTATGTTACTATAGAACTGAGTAGCAATAACGTAATTGAAAAGAATAGCAATAAGGTTATGGTTAATGTTGAAGAGCCTGAAGACGAGATATGAACGCATCAGTGATTCAATTTGAAAGCATAAAACAAATAGCAGAGTTGGACAAAAGAATGTTAACTAATCAAGTATTACAACATTTATATAGACATTTGACCGTAAAAAAAACATAAAGAAACAAAGGAGAAGATTTATGCAGCCTACCTTAATAGTTTGGTTCTAAGGCTTACTTTAATTGAGTGGCCAAACTACATAGAAGCAAAAACACATGGAACCGTCAGAATGATTTTTGCCTACCTGTTTCCATGACAGTATATAACGCAAGGAAGGAGAGTATCTTGGGGTAAAGGCGAAGGTAAGTAATGACTGCATCGCAAGGTATGACCCCTTGCATTGGGAAGCTGAAAGCAGCAAAAACGCAAAGCCATCAGGCTTAGAATTTAGAACCGTCACTGAGGAAAAGAAAGGCATAAAAGGGACTAGGAAAGGTAAGATTGAAAATTAGAGTGAACTGATCATGCCCATACTTGCCTCCAGGTCTTGTCTCTTGTATGTTCTACCAGAAAGAGTGAACTCCTTCTCCCATAAATACTGATCTGGGTTGTAATCCGCCCTGTGCAAGAATACATGGATATGAGCCAAATATTAAAAAAGAAGCATATCTTGATTAAAGAAAAAGGCAGATAGAAATAGCTATGAAAAAGAGGGTACCTGGGAGGGCGAATCACAAAATTGATGAACTGGTCAATCATATCATAGAACTAACTTGGTATCCAATTGAGCATATCCAAAAGTATATCCTCCCCTCCAAAAAAATGAAACAAACTTGAGGCAAAGCCAGGGAATGAGTGATGAAGATAAGCTCAAGTCAACCACCCATTTACTTGTCTAATTCACCTCATACCAATTTTCAGGGTTTTCCTTCTTTTTTAGAGTAAGAGAACGTGTCCGTGTCTGTGACTGACTGAAAGCAAAAAGAAAAAGGAAAGGAAAGATTTATCAGGGGATCTCAATAGGAAGGAAAATTAGAATCCCAATTCTTCAACTAGTTAAGCCACCACATCGTGCTTGCAGAGGAGAATATATAAATAAATAAATAAATAAATAAACCCTCAGATCTTAGAACGTTAAAGACCTCAAACAACAAACACCCATTTCAGAATTGTTCTAAAAAAGGAAACTTGACCGAGTAAAAGTTGGAAAAAAATGAAATCTTTATGAGAACGGTTTCCTTAAGACCTCAAAGAAAGAGAAAGAGAGATCAAGAGGAGGAGGAGGAAGTGTTTTGACCTCGTTGCTTGCTGTATGGGTTGTTGTTGAATCGTTGCCGGAAACTGGGGGTGGAGGAGTGTATGGGTTGTGGTTGGGTCGTTGCTGTAAGGAGAGGACAGAAAGGCACAGCTTACCACATTACTTACTTTTCATTTTGTTTGATTGGATGTCCCCCCCTCCCCCACCATTTTTTTTTTTTTTTTTATAATCTTTTTAACATCAAAAGTACTTGTGTTATATGTTTATCCATTTGCATTCTTCAAGGAATAATAATAATAATAATAATAATAATATATTACATTTATTAGGATTTTTACTTCCATCTAACTATGAATGGGTGTCTGCGTCCTGCCCTTCACCTTTCATTTGATTTCTGCTTGAACAGCCAACTGAATCGCGAGCTCCCCCACTGTCCATTCACATGACCTTCCTTCTACATATATAATTATTTTTATTTTTATTTCTACTTCTACAATCCGATATATGTGGGCTGGGTGTATCTATCAACACTGCAGGATGTGCCTTGTTGTGTTTAAATAGAGAAATATAACAAAGAAAACAACAAATTCCCGTGCTTTTGAGCAAGAAAATAAAAAAGTTCGTGGAGCTCGTGAATATTGTGGAGCTCTCACTATGCTAACAATTAACGGTACTCTCCTATCATTTCAAAGATTTGACATCCCCATTTAGAATCAGATTAGTTGCATTATATACGAACACAGTCCTATACATCTGATATGTCATTTCTAAAACAACAGTATACACAAAAGATGAGCACGTCAGATCAACAGAACTGCCGTGGAAATTTCTTTTCTTTTTATAGAATAACTGCTCTAGATGTTTCTCCCTCCAGCAACACAGCATTGCTTTCCACCTTTCCTCAGTTGGAGGATGGCATTGTCTTTCCCAAACTGCAACAAAGACCCTGAATAATTAAGAGAGGTCGAATTTGGTTCAGCCCATGAAAGGAACCAAAAGGAAGGATCTTGTTTCTTTTTGGAAAGGAGGAGGATGGGAGGTCCTATTGTAGTGGATAGAATTCAGCATTTTGGGCTATCACTCGGTTTCACCATGCCCTGAAATTTCCACCCGCCAAGTCCTGCTGAAGCAAATGCCTGAGAGTTCATAGAGCAGATCAGGAAAGGTCAATTTTTTAAAATATGATAAGAGTTTCATCTTATTTAATTTAACCATCGCAATGGCAAGCGACAATTCTGAAACCTTACAATCCCTTCCCAAGTCATTTCTATCTAAGTTCATTAAATCACTATTAGTTCTTGAACAGACCAAAGTTTTTATAATTCCGCTCAATCTGCCTCCACCTAAAACATGCTTTCTTCTGGTGTTTTATAGTACCAACTTAATGGAACTCCACGTCTAATTGGCATTGCTTGTCCTTGATAGCAGGATGAAGAGCAGTATGTAATCAAACTTTTGCATCGGAAGTGGAAACTTAAAGGCTATGTTAAAACTTCGATGCAAAACCCATCCAGCACCATAAAATACTTTGGTAACTGAGAATAATAGGAACAAAAGTGGGGTGGGGACTATTGCCGAAAAGGGCTTAAAACCATACAGGTTAAGAGGATGGAGGTTAAGGTAATATTGGTTAAATCAGTACTTCGAGAAGAGATGACTAATGCAGCCAACAGTATTGCCCCACAAAAGTGTTTGCATGAGAGGAGACAGCTAAACCTTATCAATTATGTAGCATGAACACGATTTAGCATCAATCAGACCATTTTCCAATTCCACATTGCTTTAACACTTAGAATGAGAAGGTGACTGATTTAATCAGATACCAATCCCAAAAAAGAAAAAGAAAAAGAAAAAAAAAGGAGTGAGCCTCACCTCTTCCCAGGATTTCCCGGGAGCTTCAAGCAAAGCAGCATTGCATGTTTTTAGCTCTATGGAGGCACCAGAGAACATTGAGGCAGCCTCCTCCCACCCCCTATTATGCCCCATGCACCTGTAAAATTAACTAAGAATCGGCATGGCTTTTAACTTTCTGCAATCCCAGTTTGTACCAGAGATAAACAAGGACATGAATTTGAGGTACAAACAGCATTCAATCAAAATGCCTAAAGAAAGTTTTTCAGCACACCCCATTTCTTCTTTTCTTTCCCTTTCGCCTCCTCTCAATAGCCAATATGCCAAGCATGAGCCAGTTAACCCCTCTGCCTCGACTTTTAAGAAAGTAGTCGTCTTTATTTGCTTCCAAGATAGATTTACGAAAAGCATTCAAATCACATTTAAGAAAATAAAGAAAATCAAGAATCAAGCTGAAGAATTGATCTTCTGACTAGAGTGAAGGGAGAATTTATTAATAGCAAAGGGATTGACTAACATTACAGTAAGAATGCCATCCCTTGAGTAATTGCAGATAGCTTGCTGAAGATGGTCAGCAGTCTGACCATCCATAGACGCAATAGAATAGAAACTTGAAATGAAATGAACCTCGGAATCCAAGAAGTCCGGTACTTGTTGCTGCATTATTCTAAGTGTTTCCTTGGTTCGCAATGCATCACTGTCATCAATCAATCAACAGAATAATTGTTTTTCATTTTTTGAATTTCTTATTGAGTATGATTATCGTCATCGTTATTAATTGTAATATTATTCTCTTGATAGGGTGAGGCGAGGGGAAGAAGATAAATGAAGGATATGAGAAATCATCACCTAGACAAAATAAGTTGAGGTATCCAATCCAATTGTTGAAGCTTTTGAGAGACTTCGGCAGCATCAAGCTCTCCACTTTTACGTAAGTGGCCGGTCATGATCTATTTTGGATTAACACAATCATACCATATCACATCATATGAAAAGGGAAGAAATTTATAGATATAGCAAACGGAAGAGTAACTGGCCGGTTTAGGTTCAAGACTATAGGAATCGTTGAGATCGAAAATGTTGTAGCTTTAAAAAAGACAAATTATTTGTATCAATAGTATGTGGGGTGAGACAAAAAGAGAGAGACCTCGAAATGAGCGGTCATCCCAGGAGATCTTAGCATGGCGAAGCAAAATAAGGCGACGGGAAACTGATTGTGAATCAGTCTCAATACCAGTATCAGACACCGGGGATGTCTCCTCTATGACCAAACTGGGTGGCAAGGACCTTATTCGGCTGTGGAGGCGACTAGACCTGATTGAAGTGGGAGACGGTGGTGGTGGGCAAGGGAAAGGGCGATACTTTATCATCAACATCAACGGATTTTTTATAATATTATTAATGCTGGTTAGAGTGAGCGGTGTATTCGCTTTCATCTCCCTTCACTTTACTTCAAATCTCCTCTTTCCATTAGTAATCTGCTTCTCATTTTCTTTGGAGAATGAATGAGATGGGAGTGAGTGGTTGGGTGGGTGGGTTTTACAGTTTGCTTATGGGTGCTTTTGGGAATGTATTTAGAAAAAACATCCTGAATCAGAACAATCCTCCACTAATCGGAAATAAAAAAAATTGGTTTTGGTTTTGAAATTGTTCGCGTGAGAGGGGAAGGAGGTAAATACAAGTTTCCACTCTCAGTGGAAGTTCAGTTTCAATAGCAAAGCTCAAGCTGGAACATTTAAGATAGATATCTCATTATGCTTGAGAGCTTAGACACGCATCTTGGTCTGTTGAGTTGTGTGATAGAAAATCATCTTTGGCTTGCTTATCCAAGCCACTTTCTTCCTCCAATTTCTCAACAATCTGTTTGAGAATGTTATCGGCTTCTGCTTCAAGCTGTTCCATGCTCTCCTCACAAGCAGCCACTAATTCTGGATTGAAGATGTCCTCCTCATTGCATTCATTTGAAGTACTACTATTAATCGGAAAGGAATAGCTGCCAAACTTTGGAGTGACATAAGCATCAGCGGAGTAGACTTGTCCGCCAACACGGAGCCATTCCTTGAGGCCTGTAACGGCTGGGAATTCAATGATCTGTGGAATTTCAATTGATTCTAACCTCTTTGCAATGGACTTCCTTTTAAACCCTTTCTTTAAGACGTGTCCTTGTGAAGAGTCTTCTACAACTGTTGATTCAGCTGCGGTATTGGATCTACTTGGAATTGCAATCCGTTTTCTACCTGCTAGCTCCGAAGTTGATGAGGTGAGATTCTCTTCCATGGTGGAGTTTGCTTCTGGAGGACTGCTATCATTCATGTGTGAATTTGTTTCTTGGATATTGTTACTATCCTTAGAATGTTCAGATGCATGTGTTGAAGATCGGAAATGGTTGAGCTTCACCCCTGTTACTGAACCATCATCTTCTCCATCATACCCTATTTTCTGCTCCTTAGACAAGTTCAGTTTTTCGATCAGGGCATCAAATTCCTCTATGGTATGGAAACTCTTCCTACGCCATACTCCCTCGTGGTTCCTTCCCTTTTCTTCAACCCCATGGAAACTCTCTACAGAAGGATAGGAGACTTCATTTGCTGGAAAAAAATGACAGCTTCTGGATCTTTCCGTTGGATCAATGCTTGATAATTGTGGGAGCACCAATTTAGCTTCCAGTCCCGTGTGTTTTTCCTCTCCTTGCTCCAGACTTGAGTTAAATTCCGGTTTGGTTTTTTTTAGACTGGTATCAGGCTCAACATCTGGCTTGTTGGATTTGTCTGAAGAACTCCCGGATTTGTATTTGCAGGCTACCTTGTTGGCAGTGCAAACAAGAGCAAAGAAATGGTCGTTGATGTTACCAGAGATGGCCAGTTCTTCGAGTGCAGGAGTCTCATTGGCTGACCTCTGCATGTTCTTGGTCAGCTCTTCCTGAAAACTCAACGATCCAGACACAAGTTTTGAAGAAATGCATCCCATGTTGTTGGACTCTTTACCTGGGCTGTACATGAAAAGAGAGCACAAGAAACAGAAAGGACTTGAGTTGGAAAAAATAGCAAAGAGGAGATGGAATTACAATTTCTGGATTTGAGTGCAGACGTATTAATTACATATCGTATGAGTGCATGAAATATTTTGGATAGCAAAAAACCTCCTTTGGCTAAACCCAATCTGTTAGGGTTTAGAGATGCAGAAGTTGGGATTGCAGATATCATTCTGTTCGTAGAAGCTTGTAGTTGAGTCTCAAATCAAATAGAAAGCTTACCAGTAAAACTTGGTGGCCTGTATTGCGAAAGATTACAGTCGAAGTTGCTCCCGCCCTCTACCTCCAAATCTCGAATAAGAAATGAAGATGAGACACGCAGAGCAAGAGCCGAACTTTTCAGTGGTTAGGGATGGGTTGGTACAGGGAGCAGGCACGCACCAAAAGAGGAGAGGCGTCGGACAAAGGCAGACCGCCCTGGTTTTGTGGAAAAGTTCTCTTTTAAAAGTATTCCTTTCTCCTATATCCAGAAAGGCTGATGGACACAGACGAAGAAATTTGAGGAGTCGCAAACCAGATTGATCTCTGCAGAGTTGATAACAAAAGGAGGCTCAAACCAGATTGACCCTGCAAGGTTGAAACTTCAGCGGCAGATTTGTCAGAAGAAGCTGTTGAAGAGATGGTTAATCATTATGTTTTTAAAGCTAGTATCTAAAATTCACGGGTAGACCCAAGAAGGTTCAAACTCTGAAAATCCAATAAACAATCGACACCTAATGTGATATGCTGTGGACCAGCCACTTGGACAAATCTGCTTTATTGGAACGGGTTCTGCATACGCAAAGTTCAACTTTCCATGCTAATTAAAAAATAAATAAGTTGTTCGATGGGAACAGGTAAGGTTGATCTCATTATCGAATGACTTGAGAAATGGTACACAACCTCAAACATAACAACAACGTTAATATGAGTGCGAAAACCAGTTGCTTCCTTCTTTTCATCTTATTGATTTTTTCAGCTATGCAATGAGCACAGACATTAAGTTTCTTGCATGTTCTCTGCTCTTCTGCAAAGCTAGCTAACTTCCTGAGCCATCTGAAACAGATTCCTCGTACAGTGCTGGAAGTCAATAAATTTGTGTGGCCAATGGAAGTGCTTGTCCTCTAGGTAAATGATATATGATGCAACTATCTAGTCAGTGCAGCACATGAACCTAGGAAGATTTAGAATAAATAACAGATACCAAACGCAATTTTACATAAGCATCCAAACATATGCACATTCATTATAACCATTTTTCAGGCGAAGCTTTATTCATAGTTTATCACTGAGTTGATAAATTAAACATTTCTTACAAACCCAGCTTTACTGTAATGGTTATGTATTTTCACATCCTTCATGGTTCATAGCAATCAAACAGGGCACCCGGCCGATCAATGACAGCCACCAGGAGCAAAACCAATTCTCGAAGTTGAGACATCATAGGCAATACTATATGTTTGCTGCTGACGGTTTCCGATAATGGCGACTTGGTTGCTTCCAGAGCTACCTGCAAAGGCCAGGCATGTGATACCTTGATCAGCTTCTATCAGAATGTTTGGGGCCCTGAGCGTGAGGTCTGCGCCTCCTTGAAAAATCATTTTAATCTCAGGCACAGCTGATAGGCTCTTGAGGCTCCCTTTGAAACAAGTGTCCAAGATGGAATATGCTGGGGCTTGCGCATACTTGGTGGACATGATCTTTACAAAGGCCTGCCTCAGTGCTGCGTACATTGACATTGGCAGCCGTGTTATAACAGTTCCAGAGTCTAGAAGGGTCGGGACCCTGTACATGGCAGCAGTCAAACCCAATGCCCTGCCAGACACAGTTATAGCTGTCAGTCTCAGAAAGTATAGGCTGGGAATCTTTGAATCTGTGAGCATAGGGGTGAACTTGTAGTGTGTTGGAGAAATGCTTCCAATGGACAAGAAGCCTCCTCCAGAAGATCCAGAAGTGGCCGTGGGGAGGCAGTAGGAGAAGGCGTGTCCATACTTGGTGGACAACTGCGCCAACATGGAAAGCTTGTCTCGGGATAGCCCTATGATTCCAGCTGCCCTCCCAAATAACCCTTGATTTTCCTGACCACATCCATATGTGAATTGGGGTAAAGTCTGAGATGATGTTAGGGTTAATAGATCTTGACTCAAATAGCCGATTGAGAAAGATGTATCCCCATAGCTAGCCGTGTACACGCATGCATTAGAATCTGTCTCGCAAAGTGGGTCATTCAAAGTGGCAGCTTTGAGCCTGGAGCACTCGGCAGAGGCACATGAAAGTTTTTTGTAGGTCTTAGATACGGAGGGATCGTAGATGGGATCTGCTTGGGCATAACAGCGCACAACACAGGGCCGACACTGGAGCCAGGACAGTGAACTGCCTGTGTCGAGAATCATGGCATAGTACTTGGGAGGGGAGCCAATACCTAACTTTACATAGTAATTACCGGAGCCAATGGACAAACCTGGATTCAATGGGATGCTAGCTGAATTTGGTTCTACGAGGTATCCAGATTTTGGCGGTTTGACAGACCCACTACCGAGACCTTTATTTGCTAGTCTGTCACTCAGAGCCTTAACATGTTCTTCGTCATGGAAGAGTACATCAGAGAGAAGTGAGGAGGAGTTCGGGGTGAGTGAGGAGCCATGTCCATGCACGTGATATATGTTCAGATGTATGCTGGACTGGTTGATGGATTGCACATATGCTGCAAAATGTGAGTGTTTGTTATATGAAGCTTAAAATACATCCATAAATGTCAGATTTGATATATATTGCTGTCTCAAAAACACAATCCACTTCAAGTAAGAGTAAGAATATAACATGCCTTTAGGTTCTGCTTGCGAAGATGAAGATGCTAGGGACAGATAGCAAACCATACACCAGATAATCATTCCTTCTAAGCTTCTGCAGCTTATGCTCTCCATTGATGTCAAATGAAACTCATACCAGATAGGCCAAATGTTGAAAACTTGCGATTTTATTGCAAACAGGAGGGGGAATAATAAGAGGGTTGCATAATAATTCTTGATTAGTTAGTTGGAAAATTCTAATTGATGTCACTTTATGCCAGCCAACAGTCATTTATGTAATTGGAGGAGACAGGAGGTCAAATCATCCTGGAGGTGCATTATAGTAATATCACAATTTCATACTCCATTTCAATTTCATCACAAGTTCACCCCAGTCAAGAACTTGCCCCTGCTGTATTTGCTATAGACCCTGTTTACAGTCAGCACAAATCTTTGGATGGCCTTTTTATTGTCCCTAATTCCCTCCACCTCGGATTTTTATTTTTATGCCAGTTAGCGCGTACACCATGCCAAACGCAGTGGGCCATATATGGTGGGAACGACTCGTAAGACTTGCAAATGGAAGGGACCCGACATTAAATGACGGAGAGAGAAAGATCCCCACCTTTTGAGACGTCACTATGCCTGCCTTGAACACAAGGTTTGGAAATTATCAGGCCAGTTACCCGGCTTGCGTTGTTATTTTAGCAGCAGTTTGAGCTTGGAAACATAGCCAATAACAACTCCAAATCAAAAATACAATAAAATTCATCCCACATCAATTGAAGAACTGTGATGCCTACAACCATTATCTAACAACCTACTGTAGTGTTTCTTCTCACAGTTTCAGGGATTGACAGATTCTAATCCTAAAAAGACGGTGAGATAAAAATTGCGCATTCAAAATAGGATGCTCCAGGACTCCCAGAGTCAGGGCAAAAAACTTCATCTCACTGTGGCACTCCAAATTTAGCTACATACGATATGAACCACATGGAAGGCATTATCAAGGTTAACTATCAAACAGGGCTCTCAATTAGGACCGCGGAAAGAAGACCAACAGGCAACCACCTAGGCAGTCATCATTCAAGTAGTTGAACTCTCCCTTTCACGAGTGTCATATCTCTGTACGTGGGTGGCAGAGAGTCGGAGAGAGAACATAGTTTATAAGCAAGTGTTCACTATTTGAATCCACCAAGCATCATCACCGACATGTTTTATCAATCACCCCAACCTCATCAAACATATGGCAAGTTTTTTCTTCACATGCACATTCATAACATCCCATAAGTTTTTAATACAGAGTACAACCATGAGCTCAGTAACAATTCACCACTAATTTCAATTCTTGGAATGAGATTCGGCAAGATAAAAGGCTAATTTTCCATTGCATTATCAGAGATACAAACTAGAAATAAAGTTGGCATCATAACCTATCATACAAGCTAATGAATAAACAAGGGACTATTCTTGTTCTATTACTACCTACTACATACACATCATCACAACCAATTTCCATGAATTTTTTTACATATGAATGCTTTTCTCTATCAGGTCAATTTTTGTTAGCAATTCACTCCCCTGTTCCTAAACGCGGTTAGGCACCAGGGATTTAAAAAGCAAAAGTTATCATTTATTTCATCTATTTTTGACAAATTTGACGAATAACTTGACAAGGAAAAAAGGCTTTATACCCAGGGGACAAATTTGTAAATAAGCACTGGTTTTCTTTCTTTCTTCCCATTTCTTCTGGTGTTCAGAATTGATCCAAAAAAGGAATAAGAGGACTGCCAGAGCATCAATGCTTTTGGGGCACAAGAGGAAAGGGAGATTAAAGCAATGACAAAGTTTAAACAATACATGCTTCGACGGTTCAAGAGTTTCATAAGCAAAAGGCTCAAATGAAATAGTGGGGATCCAAGTATTCTGAAATCTGAACAAGGCAGACAAAGGGGACTAGCGCAGCCCAAAGTAGAAAGCTACCACAGATTCACAGCCCAAATGTTTTAAGCTATTCACATATGATTGAAAAACAAAGCTATAATTGTTGTGTAAAAAGGTTATATACCAAAAATAGGACTTTGTTTCCTTTTCACATGGTTTGCAGGAGTTGTCTTTCAACTGGAAGTGGACATAACAATTTAGTACCATGATAGTTTGATAATCCTTGGTGGATAGGTAAGTTTGAGAAGTCCTGTATGTTGACTGGGTATCAATACAAAGCAGCATTTTTATTTCCTTGATAATTTATTGAATTCAAGAAATCTTCACAATAATAAAGAGTGCACTTTGATATAATATCAATCAGATGACATGCCGTCGAGAGTTTCAATGAACTGTATATTGAATTGAATGACTATTTAAATCAATCACTTGGTCTTACAAGAAGGTTTAATAAAGGTGAGAGGTCCGTATTATGAAACATGCATGCATGCAAGGGGAGATAAGGAACACACCTGGAGCTATTAGAAAGACAAAAATAAACAACCAAGTCAGAAGTGCTTCACCGGCAAAAATCATTGCCATCACCCACTTCAGACTTCCTTGTGAATAAGGTGTACCGCTATCCTCAATGGTTGAGCTCCCCCCTTCTCATCTCCATACACACTTTTCTGAGCAGCGTCTAGGAAGTTCCTCCAACCCAGCATGCATGCACGAGTAGCTTCTCGTGCACCATCTTCCTCTGCCTTCCTCAAATGCTTCCATCTTTTCTCTTCATGCAGCTCGGCATCGACTTGCATCTCCCATAGCTTAGCAACTCGCTCGCTCACTCTTCTTTTGTCAGTTTAGAGGCAACACTTTGACACTTGTAGATTGAATCATGGTGAACTGACTCAGCAGAAGCATAGGATCTTCCTTCACGAGGATTCTTCATGCTCCTTTCCTTTCTACAAGGGACAAAATCTGTGCTGCCTGTGCTGCCTTCCAACAAATATCTCTCATTCATTGACTTGCCATGATTCTTCCTGTGAGCATCTTGAACATCTTCTTCCACAGCTCTTGGGTTTGACAACCCATGGGGAGATTGCTTTCTGTATTTTGAATCCCTCTAGTCATTCCTTCCTCTTGGGTTTTCTCTTCCACTTGATTCACCATCTGAATCCACAAGCGCTTTGTAATTATAGTCATCATGCTTTGAACTCCTGATATCGCTACTTTTTCTCACCTTTTCCCATTCAACTCTGACATGTTCTGAATCAGATTGTTTTTTAGAAGATGAATGCTTGTGATCACTAGTCTTTCTCCTTCTTTCCCCTTCAGCACTGACATTTTCAGAATCCTATTATGGTTTCAATAATGAATGCTTGTGATGCTTTCCTTTACTGTGACTGTGCTTCTTCCGGTGTTCCTTTCTATCACGGTTCTTCTCCATCTCTTTGTTTCAACCTACAGAACAATAATCACTGGTTCAGCAGGAGCACAAAACTGATTATTTACAATTAAATTTTTTGAAATTATCCAATGATACTGATCTTCTTTTCCCCCCAGCATGTGAATAAAAATGTTTCAGCTAGAATTAAATAAATAAAAGTACAGATGTTGATGTTTCCAGGTCATGACGCATCCATGGTGCCAAAGGCGCCTACTACCTTGAGGTTTAAGTTTAGCAGTGATTAGAACTAGCTATTCACCATCAATTTCATATTTAATAACGTATTTTCACAAAAACTAACACACATTTCTACAGTACAAAATGGGCATGCATGACCAGTTACATGTAAGGAAAAAAAGAAGAGAAGGAAGCGATTCATTGAAAAATTATTATTCATCAAAAAAAGAGAAAGAAGGAAGCTTACAGATTTGCGAGCCATAGCCATTTGAACGGGGTTGTTCTTGACGCGGGCAAGTGCTTGTTGCTCGTGCTGGAGAGTCAGAAAGAGAGGATAAGAATGGAGTGCTCTCTGAGCGTCATGGGAAGAGAGAGTTTGATTCGTTAGTGGAATTAAAAGGGAAAAAGAGAAGGAAATTCTTACGTGACAAGACCTGCTTGCTCCTGGAGAAGACGAAACTCAGAACGCTCACGCTCATCTTGAATCTGTTAGCCGATCTCCGTCAACTTCTTCTGTTCGTTCGGGTGCTTCGGCTCAGCCTCCCACATGTTCTCTATGTTCCCAAGACTTTCCCCGTATGCGACCCCTTCCTTGTTAGAAAAGGCAACAAACGGTGATTTTTTAAAAATATATTAAAGTAGTATTTTCTTTTAATATTGGTATATATAAAAATATGTATTTATAACAAAAATATGTATTTTTTTACGTAAAGCACCAATTCCACACATCCCTCAGCTCTTCTTCTTCTTCTTCTTTTGTTGTCGTGACATGTTTTTAAAAACATTTATTTCTTGAAAAATAATATGTTAATAAATAAAAGGTTTATTACACTTACATATATAATAAATAAATAAATAAATAAAAGCAAGCAGCAGCAGAAGAAGAGGACACCGCAGGTACGAAGTCCAGATCTGTCAGGTAAAATAAAAGCCCAGTCCAATATCAAAAGTTTATGGGCTAAAATTTTCAATTTGTAGCCCATGGTATCCTATCTCATCACAAATATCAATCAGTGGATGGATTTGATGATGAGCCCAACAATACATACACACACACACACATACATGCATGCATACATGAATAGTGATTCTCCCTCCTCCTCCACCAAATCCAAATAAATAAATGAGAAAAAAAGAGGCGTGGAAATCACCAAACATCCACTGCCTGCCAGTGTCAGCCAGCCAGGCCGCAATTCCACGTCATTCCATCGCTGCTGCCATCAGATTCCCCAATCTCATTATTATTATAATTATAATTATTATTATAATATAATTATTATTATTATTATTATTTGACCTGTTTTTTTCTTTTGTTTTCATTTGTCACCACCTGGCCTCCCCCCGCTATATATACTAACAATGACAAACGGCACGTCGCTTACACGTTCTAAGTAGGAGAGACAGGCAGGCAGGAGAAGTGGTATTTGCATTTTATTTTTGTTGACTACATACATGAAACTAAATAGATTTAAAAAAAAGAACCTTGTAGTATTTATCAGGCCGTTTCAAACCCTTTTCTCCTCCCATTTCCTCTCCTCTTCATCCTTCTTGTTTCTGCTCTCTCCCAATTCTTATTCCTCTTCCTTTTCTAATATACATACATATCTATATATATATATACACACACACACACACACACACTAAAAGTTATTACAGAAAATCCCGTTGAAAATATACAACAAGAAAGGTTGCTGCAATTACATGTCCCGCATACATAGATACATACATAATAAAAGGGAGATTAAGTTTTAGACTTGAATCGATTTCTCTTCTCGATCGATTGGCTCCTCGTTCAGAGGGTGAGTTGTCAGTTTTTTTCAATTCTTTCTTTCTGGATACATACATAGATCCGATTGTTTTTGTTTTGTTTTCTACGACTGACTGATTATATGATGTAAGACTGAAGAAGTGAATTTGGCTGTTGGATCTGGCAGGTTAGAGAGATCTGAGGAGAGAGTGTTACTATTATTAAAAAGTTGGAGAAAAAATGGGCCATAGAGTGGATCATGAGTATGATTATCTGTTTAAGATTGTGCTGATCGGAGACTCTGGTGTTGGTAAATCCAATATTCTTTCCATGTTTACCAGAAATGAATTCTGCTTGGAATCCAAATCCACCATCGGTGTTGAGTTTGCCACCAGAACTCTCCAAGTATTTCCCTCTTCTCTCTTTATTATCATAAACAGAATATATAATTTTTATAAAGAACAAGTTTATTTCTCCAAGTATTTCCCTCTTCTCTCTTTATTATCATAAACAGAATATATAATTTTTATAAAGAACAAGTTTATTTTTTGGCATGCATTTATTGTTTCGATTTTTCATTGATTTGCTACTATCCGTTTGTTAGTTTGATTTTTGTTCCTTAGCTTATTTATCTGCCGTAGCGAGTCCAATTCCAAATTTTTTAACTATGATCACAATCCCTTCCCATTTGTTTATTAGTGTGCGACTCTTGCCCTTGTTTGATCACTCATATAGTTTCTGTCATATAAATAGAATAGAATCTTCACCTGATTACTCCAACTGGTTGCTGCTAGTTACCGTGCTTTCCAATGCCCTGTGCTTCCTTGATGATGAGATGGAACCTGTACAACACTATTTGCTCACCAGACCTTTGGCAATCATTACAGTGCAAAGCTCCCCTCCCCATTTGTAGTCCACTTGCCATGCCTGGTCTCCGATAGAATATACATTTAATATCTCTGCATGTAAGCCTCTTTATATGAGATTTAAGGTCTGGGTATCGATGGATGGTTCTGAATCTGTTGTCTGGATGTTTGCTTCCATGGCATATTATTAACCGATGAATAATGCCTCTGGTTTTCTTGCTGATGCAGCGTGATTTTGCGGCCTGCAGGCGAAATCTAAAAGCAGCTAGCTGATTATTATTATTATGATTATTGTTATTGTGGTGCAGGTGGATGGGAAGACAGTAAAGGCACAGATTTGGGATACAGCGGGTCAGGAGCGGTATCGAGCTATCACCAGTGCTTATTATAGAGGAGCTGTTGGTGCTCTTCTTGTTTATGACATAACCAAGAGGCAAACTTTCGACAATGTCCAGAGGTGGCTTCGTGAATTAAGAGACCACGCAGACTCTAACATTGTCATCATGATGGCTGGAAACAAGTCTGACCTGAAACATCTAAGGGCTGTTCAAGAGCAGGATGGCCTTGCCTTTGCTGAGAAGGAAGGTCTCTCGTTTCTTGAGACATCAGCGCTAGAAGGAACCAATATTGAGAAGGCGTTCCAAACCATACTGACAGAGATCTACCACATCATTAGCAAGAAAGCACTGGCAGCCCAGGAAGCAGCTGCCACTTCCACAGTTCCTGGTCAAGGAACCACTATCAACGTTGCTGATGCCTCGGGGAACACAAGCAAAGGTTGCTGTTCCACCTAAAGCCATATACTTGAGGAGAGCAATGATTTTTTTTTCTTCTTTTTGGATTTTTTGGCTGAGAGGGAGACATGTAGAGTACTCTTGACCTAATTGAGTTTGTGAAATTGGAAGTTTCAGGATGGTTTATTTCGTGTTTATATCTTGTATTTTATATCTTTATCCATGAAGCGTGAGACGGACTGACTGATGGCAAGGATGTAGAGCTCTGGAAGAAACAGCGGTATGGAACCATAAAATGAGCATGTATCTTATGATCGATTTGCTATGCATGCATGTCCGAATTGCCCCAGATGGTTCCCCTGTTTTGTCATGTTCCATGTGGTTCTTCTACTAACTGTGCAATGACTACATAATATATGTTATAAAATGGCACAAACAAGACGTGATCTGTGATTGTCCTGACAAAATTCTCCAGTTGGTGATTTTTATTGCTGGCACATGCATAACAAGAAAAAAAGGGAAAAAAGAAAAGAAAAGGGAAAGACTACTACATCTTTGTATGCGTATTGTAAATGCAGAGGTTGCAATGGCCAGCATATATGAAGTGCAGTGACAAGCTATCGCTGCTCTTCCTGGCGTTGATTGTGACGGCTCTGATAGTATTGAATCAGCTGCCCTCGTAAGCTGCATTCCTCTACCTGAAAATCAGGCCCAACTTTTTATCAAGACATTTATCAAGACAACAAGGACAAAACGAAGTATTATTTAAGCTAATTAGGCGTTGAGCAAACCCACAAGAATGCAAATTTTGGAGACTACCCTTCATAGAGAAGCGGAGTACAATAAGATGTCAGTAGTGTAATTAATTATAAACAGAATTAAGATGTAGCAGACCTGTGAATTATATGTCATTGACAACAGATCCCCACATTCTTCAATAAGAGCTCTTTCTCCTCCGGTCACCCTGGCTAGTTCTGAGATCAAATGTTCTGCCTCTTCAGCCTGCATCAGGAAATGTCCAAAAGAATGATGTGTTGGACCAAAAGCGTAGGAAGTTCTTTATGAACAAAAAGAGCTACGTCGGTTAGACCAACTATCCACCAATCTTCGCCTCTGAGTTTAATCAACAAACTGTTTGGATTTTATAGTAAACATTTGCTATGGCACATGTCTTCCTATGTAGGACACAATTACACTGATCTCAAACAACCAGCCTCCTTAAATGGGGCTATAACCTCCTTTAAGGTCTTATGTTTTACCACTTCCAAACATAAAAGCTTCCCTTTATTGACTATAAGAGAAAGTGTGGGAAAATCCACCTCACCTTTGGCACAAGGCTTTCAATGTTAATAGCTACTGTGTCCATTAATTTTGTTGCAGAGCTCAGTGCCTCCCCTACCTCTCTGATATCGACCTGCAATAGATGCCCATAACATTGTCAGACTGTAGCACATAAGAATGATAGACCAGTGATCTGTTAACCCAGAAAGAGGCAAAAGGAAAAGAGCAAAACGTACTCTAACATCTCCACTGATGGGAACTTGAAGTGAGGCATTCAACAAAGCTTGAATTGCTTCTGACAGGGATACTGAATAATCCATTTCAAAAGCAGCCCATTCATCCAGATACGGCATCTATAGAGTTGAGAATTCATTAGAACATGCAAACTACAGCCAACTAATATCACGATCGTTGCAAGTTAAATTCTGTAATTATTGTTTGGTCACGATAGAGATGCCTAGATGTTAAATACATCAATCAGGTGAGATGCATCCAAATAAATGATGTGAAATGTTAATTGCATACAAGTTAAGAAAAAGAAAAAGAATGTCAGCGGCCTTACTTGAGCTTCAACGATGGTCCATAAAATTTTCAGTCTCTGCAGAAGGCCAAGCTCTGCACGTTTTCTTTTAACCGAGTTGTATAGTTCTGTTATCTTGACACCAAGGGAATACAGGTTTCTCTACAAGAGAATAGAGGACTGGTCAATTTTGAGATTGGAATTAATGAAAAATCATTGATAAAAAAAAATAAAAAAAAAAAAGTATTGAGATAGATAGTACCTCAGTTTCTCCTCTCTGAGCTTGAGCAGAGGCCTGTGCTTTAGCGTTGACGTACCTCCACTGCAGGTAGTGGTTGTGAAGCAGCTTGAGAGATTGCACATCTTCTTGGTGACTAGAAACTTTCCTTGTCTTTCTAGAAGCATCATTTGCGATCTTGGAGCAAGGGGCCACCGGAGGCAGTTTCGTAGATTTGAGTGAATGAAACAAGGAGGGATCGCAGCTACTTATAGATCGCTGCAAATTGAGAGAACGGGAGCACGGGGAAGCACAAGGGTTATTACTATTATTAATGCGGTTGAGATTTCTTTCAGCTAGAAACCTAGCATCGGTATCACGGAGGAGATCAGGAAGAGAGCTTCTGGTATCATTACTGTTATTCTTAGCATTGGGATTGATGCTGTCATGGTCCGATGAAGAAGAATCGGTGGAATTGGAGATCCCAGTGGATTGTAAGAGCTTCGCAGCGGCCGATGAGATGTTGATGTTGGAAGTGGAGCGTTGCTGCATCAATCGTAATTTAGAAGAAGAAGGTGTGTTGATGATGCTGAGTGTGGGGGTATCGGGTCTGTGACCATGGGATCTTGGTTCGTTCTCCTTGAAAAGCCTGATTACAGCACGCTGATGATGTTGTTTCCGCTGCGGGCTGCAGTCGGCGTCCGCTTCCAGGCTGCGGCGCTGCCTCTGCACGGAGCTGGAGCGCTGCTTGTTGGACGGAAGGGGTGAGAGGGAGGAGGAGGGGGAAGCAATTGGAGACATGAACCTGGAACTGACCTCCCTCACCCTGGGCCTCCGAGGAGGAGGATTAGGGGGGTTGGGGAGTAGGGCTGTCTGCTCTTGCACCATCGTCATCGGTCCTTCATTCATCTTACAGTCGCGATCTGTGCCTTCAATCGACTTCTGAGGATGTGTACTGAGGATGTGTATGGGGGGGGGGGGGGGGGGGGGGGGGGGGGGGCAGATCTGTCCAGTGTCTCCTCTAGTCTGTGTTTAGGACCTCTCCGCGATATGAGAAACAAAACTAGCCGTTGCGAACGGTACTATTATTTTCAAATAAAGCAATATTTCCTTTGTTTTTCACCCTTACCGGTTCATTCTCTCTTTTGGTTTGTTTCCTTTCTTTTCTTTAATTTATTGTTAATCGGGACCGTCTCTTTCCTTTAATTATTATTGTTATTGGAAACTCTAATTATGACCCATCAATTAGTTAAATCATCATTAAATTACACAGGAATAGGATATTATCCTCGGTTCTGCCTAACTTTGTGCCTTTTGATTTCCTTGTTGGACACCACATTCAAGCATATTTAAATCATGAACTACAAATTATTCAGCAAGAATAATTATTCATTCTCATATGTTTAAACACGTTTAGAATACTAAATCACTATTAAACCAAACACAATTCATTTATAGAAAATTCATTTCATATTTAACTAGAAAAATACCTTTTAGAACAAGATATTAATAAATCAAGATATTTGGTTATTTTTTATACTACAACTATTTACTTTTTTAATATACTACAGGCTAAATTTCACTCAATTATAAATTACTCAACTTCCAAAATTTGAATTCCGCGCACATGCAGGCTTGAAAAATGTCAATTGCTGCTCTTTTAATAAAAAAAAAAATCACGAAAGAGCAAACATCGAGGGAAATTACCACCTCGTCTAATTCAAGGATTCCCACATCTCCATCTTAAGAACGTGTTGGAGGGGGGACGGAAAAACGACGACAATAAACGTCGGTGAAAGTGTGGGGCACGAACCATCCCCCCGCTTTTGAGGTGAAGTGTTAACCCCGTCAAATTTACCTTCCGCTCAATTTAAAAGACTGAAACATGACCGACCTATCGTAATTATAACAATTCCCCTTTTAACTCATCTTTGATTATTAGGTGACTGCTATGATATATCTGTGAGAGTTCCAAATGTGACTCTGCTTGAAGTAGGCCCGTTGTCAGATACAGTTCAATTAGAGAGCTGCTATGCCCATGTCATGCTCTCAACCGCAGGAGAAAAAAAAGGGGGTGGTCTAATTCTTGTGACATTTACAATTCCATGTATATTTCCTAATATACCAAAAGCTGACAGGTGTGGTGTGAACCCTCCCTTTTAATTGAGTGCCACTGGTCTGCAGCCGTCTGTAAATTATCTACAACGTTGATTGAATAGAGCATCATCTGTCATGCACCCAGAAACAGTGAAATTTGTATCATTACAATGTAATGAAAATCTGAAATATTCACTCAAGTAGCAAAAATAGATAATTATATTCATATGAAAAGCCAAGCAATTCATCATCAAGACATTATCCTCAAATTTTAATAAATCACACTGACACCAGGAAAGCAATCCAGAAACTTACAAAATTTCCATTTCTACATAATTATATGAGAATACAAAAACAAGGTCGTACACGACAAGGCTCATAGTCAAGTAACACAATCTTACCATGTTATTCTTCATCATCTCCATTCTGACTCGTGAAGAACGGGGTGAGGTAATTTCTGTCTATTGCTGTAAATGACGCAGTGCTGCCGGGGGGGGATGAAAAGAAGAGCTCAGAAAAAAATTCGAAAGAAAGCCACATAACCAAATATAATGAAGTCAAGTTCTAGGATTTACCTTTTGTGAAACTCTTTAAGTTTCATCTTCAGCCTGTTCCCTGATGTGCCATCCTCATTATAAGAGGGAGCAACGTAACCATTATTTCCATCCATACTCTGAAAGCAGAAAATGGACATACATCATTTACTTTTTTGGATAAATATGTATGGTGGGAGCCTAAAAAGGTCTTTTTTAAGGGAGAGTTCAAGGGGAGCTGATCCATGATTTCAGATGGTTGGTTAGAACTCTTTACATCTGTGTTCAATTTCCTCTCTTATAAACTAACAGAATCTTTAGATTCTCTATCTTATAAGCTAGCCCTATGTTCTTGCATATATGTCACACCCTCTCAATGCACTTTAAGTTTGGTATGAGATGAATTTTTTTTGGGAGAAAATGTTAGCAGGGTAAGATTTAAGAGTGAAATAACAGGGTGATATTTTAAGAGTGAAGTGTTAAAAGTGTAAAAGAAGGTTGAGGGATGTAGTGGTAAGGATGTTTTGTAGGAGGTAGAAATATGATGGATAATAATGGGTCTCAAAAAAGATAAAATCAATTTTTAAATTAAATATAATTGTTAAAAATAAATATCATATATTTGTGGTCTAGAATTAAAGGAAAATAATACAATATTGTTAACATTTAACCCCTTTTTAGGTCAAATTTTAACCTCGTTGAAAATTTTCCCTTGCACCAAACATAAGTGAAGGGGGTGAAAAATTCCAAGGTTAAATTTTCACGTGTCTTTACAATGAACTTTTTTGCTCATTATCACGAAAGCATAAATAAATTGCATTGCAATCACTCCCAGTCATAATGTGCCAAAAAATAACCACATGTTCCTAATAATTGAATTAAAGCACCTAGCTTTATTTTTCATGGATTCAAATTAAACCACATGGCTTAAACTAGTAACATATCTTTAGCAGAACTTACTTCACTCAAGGAGCCATCATGGTCATCACCAACAACTTGCAAAGTTTCGAGCATTGTCCCTGTTGAACCTCCAATTAAAAGCACCTGTAATATTGTTCAGAATAATCAAAGGAATGAGTTTCAAGCATACAATCCATATACAAGTCTTACATGGACTATAGGTTCATGGAAGAAAATAATTGATTTACTTTCAGATATAGTTTTATTGTTGACTTTATTTAAATCTTAAGTTAACGTGAGCCTTTCTTTACACTAAATTATAGTAAACAATAGATTATGGATTGTTCTTCACTATAAATAAACAGATCCTTTACAAGCACAGCAGTAGGGACTTTGAGACTTATAAAATCTAAATTAGCCCTTTGGTACACATCTCACAAGTTACAGGTATCATTATACACACTTGAACAACCCTAAATGATTCCCTTGCTTTTGTTAACCTCTCAATTTGTAAGAATAGAGACCCACATGATTCTCTTATTCCTCTCACAATGAAACCCTAAAAATTTTACAAGTTTAGCCCACGTGCATTGATGGTGATACTGCCTAATCAGTTTCAAGGCTATCATAATGCCATGCATTGACTTTAGCTATGGTCCATTATGTTGAGAATTTGTTCACAATAACCCCCACATTCACCTCTCGCTAGAGAAATGAAGAAAGCATTAGAAGAAAATGTATAGAACACATTCGCAGAGAAAAAGAAGGGTATGAAAAGGAACCGGTGGAAGAAATCCTTCTGGTGACAAAAGACTTGGTTGTTTCTTTCATTCCAAATAAGGTAGCTAATCACCTTACTACTGTTGAAATAGTTTGTACTTTCTAGTACACTGTTAAACTCATATCTGAGTTTTAGTATCCAGCTGAAAGATGAGCTTGTGCACAATAGAATGATACGCTACAATTTGTCCTCAAGTTTTCATCAGGAAAAAAAAAACACAAAGTTTGGATTTTATTAGTGTGAGCTTGCCTACCGTCAACACAACTATGGCAGTGGTTGCAGTGAATATAGTCTGGCCATGTCCTTCTGGAAGATCATGAACCGATTGTAGTGCAAGTGCAAAAGCCATGGCCCCTCGAAGTCCTACTCACACCAGTGATTCATTAAACCTAACAAAAGTTAAAAATGGCAAGGGTTTGTGGAATCAGAGAATTTCGCTCTTCTTACCACTGTACCAAAGGGCTTTCTGATGTTTTACAGGTATTTGACGTGGTGCGGGTCGAACCAAATTGACTAAATATGCACAAGAAAAGACATTCGCTGCCCTACAAAATAAATTACATAACCAATTACAGTTCCAAGAGACAGGATGGTATGCACAGCAGGGTTTAGTAAACATGAATGCCAGAAAAAGAAGACTAATAGGCATCAGATTCATAAGATAGCAGAGGTAGAAGGATCAACATCTTTATTTAAGGTGCAAGTAAATGCAGCATTCATACCTTGCAACTCCAATAAATATCTGAGATGGTCATAAAGTTAAGGAAAACACAAACTGTTACTTTAAAAGTGTTGCTCCAGTGTAGATTTTTGATGAATCAAACAAGGATACAATTGAGAAAAAAATAAATCCAACGTGGGACCAACTATGCTGTTCCATCGCAATATCGAATCCCATGTATATAAATCTGCATATTAGACATACAAGTCAATTGAGGTACCATATTGGAGGGACATGGAAGTAATTCAATCAATATGGGAAAGAAAACAAATATTCCCTTACACAAATGTCTCAGCTAGTGATGATATCAGGTGGAAAAATGCAGAAACAAATCGCTGTGAATTTTCTGACAAATTTGAGTAGGTATAATGCTTCATGACCTGAAGTGAAAAAAAATACACATGTATTTCCAGGTCTATGCTCCAACAATCATTAAGTGGTTGTATGGTAAATATTTTTAAATGTCCACTTACAATTCCAGTGAACAATATGGACACTATACCAGTGAGGCCAAGACCTTCTGCAAGCATGTACCTAGAATGAAAGTTTAACATTAACTTGCACCAAAATCTAGCACGAGGAAACATGATACTGAACATGAAAGAGAGTGAAGAATCAAGCTTACGAAAAATATGGAAAAAGGACAAAAAGGCAGCATTCCAAGTTTTGCAGACTGAAAAGAGTTGACAGGATTTTCATCAGGATTTTCATGTAAATCAGTAATCAAACAAAACATACATAAATATATAGAGAAAAACTCACTTGTCAATATCCAAACCAGCATACTTGAAAAGGTTCGAGGAATTAAGGTTTCACAATACATTTGCTTGCAAAAGTTGACAGATTAAAAGTGATTGCTTCAAACACACAAAGACATGTGCGCACCAAGATAGAATGAAAAGGATATCAATGCAGAAATAAATCCAACTCCCACACCTGTAAAGAAGCATGTAGGGCGTTGTTAGTAATGTTAATGCGAGCATAAAAGTTTAGTTGACATGAGATAATATCAAAATCAGGAGCAAGAAAACCAGAACTGATGAAAAACCATTTCAAGGAAAAAAATTAGTTATTGTGATATCAATAATCCAGTATTTGGCTCTATTTTGATAAGAGAAATAATGCAAATAATGAAAGACCCTATAAAGAACCTGCAAGCATGCATCGTTTTAGAAAGTTGATAAACTATGAGTTTGAAAAAAAGGGCACTCTGTGGATTGTTCTAAAGTGGGTACTTTTTTGAAGTTGGCTAATATTTGCATTTCAAATTTTAAATGTAAGTGATCACAAAAATTATGCTTTTCTGATACAGTGATAAATGCATTTGGTGAGACAAACCTGCAGACAATGAGCCAACAAAGGTTTCGAGAAACCTAAAGACCACCATGAAGAAATTCTGTCCAGGTGCATGACTTTTTAACGAGGACATTGTTCTGCATAGCAAAATACTGCTTAATTTAAAGCAGGTCATAGAATATATTTTATCTGCTGAAATCAAAAGCACGAGCTTTGAGTACCTGTACAAGGATATTGCCATCTACCAGTTGGACAGCATGCAAAAGAGAGCAGCAGAATCCAGTAAATACAGGCTTAAGCAGAAAAACTACAATTCCATAGAAATAAAAACTTACAGCATCATTCAAGACAGATTCTCCAAACACCAAAGCATAAAGGTTCGTATCTATGCCAAGTTCCTGCAAAGAGCATCAAACATAGACATTTACTTGAATATCAAGGGAAATGACAGGCAGTGAATCAAATTTGAAAGTCAGATACAGATTTCATGGCATTCAGCTCGCATTTCAAAAATTATAGTGACAAAATGGGAAAATATGAGTGGATCAACATTAAAGTGAAATAATGGACAAACATGAGTTGACAGTGACAGTAAAGCATTTTTGAACAGCTATCAAAACATACACACCAGGTCTCTATACACATATCAAAAGTAACCTCAAGTGCTTGTGCGGTCATCAAAATCAAGAAAAACTTGAAGCCTTTGAATCGTAAGCATTACAATTTTAATAGAGTTTTCTTTGTTCCTTTTCACATGAGGAATGGTGCCATCTTACATCTTAGACATACCCTGGATATTCTCAAGTATACACGCAAGTGAGGCCATGCATCAAGCCCATCAAACTTGTTCTTGGGTTAAAGGAACCAAAAGATGCTATTATCCAAATAGACACAGATACTATTGAAATGTTAGAAGTTTGATTCAACTGAGCCCTAATCCAAATAGTTGACAACATTTTTTTTGGTCACCAGAGAGACTCGGACCTGAGCTGGATGGAAGATAAATACATAACATCAATTGAGCTAGAGCTCATTGGTAGTTGGCAGTCGATCCCAAGAGTTCCTTTTCTGTATCCTGCTCAGTTTAAGGCCACTTATTTTATGATGTTAAAATACTTTCATATTTCGAACCAAGTCAGTTTCAGTTAACTCTTATTCTTTTTAATCACTTCTTCTCCAACACCGTAAAGGTCTATGACACACAGCAAAACCATCTTACATGACATTGTCTCAACTCTTCCTCAATTGATATAACCTCTACTTTTCTGGAATTTATGCTGTACTCGACCTGTTTTTGATACAATGCAGCTATCTCACTGTTTGCAGTTCCGTCACAGTAGTTTAATGTGGCATGTGATTTCTGTATCACCCAATATTCTATGCCATAAAGTACAACTAATGTATTGCTATCCAATGAAAAATCAACTTCAACCTTCATAATCAATCCACCATTTCATCCAATCAGCTACAATTCTATGATTACTATTTTCCGCATCCTGTCCTTCCTTAGAATCATAAATCCAGGACTCAAAAAAATGATTGTTATTAGGTATTTCTTAACAGTCTGTTTCTCCATATCTCCATCCTGAATTTTTCAAATTTGCACACATATATATTCTGCATATTCTGTTTTGATGCTTTTTAAGGCTCCTCTATAATCACAAAATTTCCAAATAATGTTAATATTTGAATCCACAAGTAGATACAAAAGTATTGAACCTATTCTATTTCCATGCCCTTTTTTAACTTGTGTGTGTGTTATATTGGCCATCTAATAATGCATTCCATTCAAATGAATGCCAAGTAAACACTAATCAGGTTTGAGCACAGAAGGGCTAAACCACATGTAGACTCGGTAATGGTGGCTGTAATAATGATATAACTGAGAGAGCATGAATCCTGCAAAAGGACTAAAAGAAGCTCGCCTTGGCAGCGGGCAGCTACCCATTTACATATTCCAGGAACACATGTCCTGATCAGATGTTTATCTATAACAATTCAATATCCATTTCCACCACCTGGTTTTTATTGTATTAACACAAACATGTCCAATCTCTTGCCATTGGAAATGGCATGATACTAAAAACTAGGAAATAGAGAAGAAGAAGCCAAATAAAGAACGAGATAAAACATGTGTAGGATACCAATAATGCATTTTGTCAACATCTTGCACTGTATTCTGTAGCATGATGATTGTAGTAATCAATTTTCTCATTTCAGTTACATAAGATGACTAAAACTTTAAAATGTTGATTCTAGTACCACATGAATTATTTAGCTTAACCATGCAATGGATAGACATGGATAAGTAACACTGAACACACCTGGAATATGGACAGAACAGTAACAGGATCGGTCGCTGATATAAGAGCACCAAACATCAGACATTCAACAAATGGAAGTCTGTAAGTTAGGTAAACAAGACCGCCAAGGTAACTGATGGAGAAAGCAGTTAGAAAAGGAGTCAATGAAGGATTAGGCTTAATTTTCGGGCATATAAAGGTAGTCATTGGGAAAAATAGAGTTACTTACACTAGAACACCTGTAACAACAGAAGATATAAAAGTTCCTAATATGGCAAATGTGACGATGGCTCCGAAGTTAGAGAAGAATGGTTTCTGCAAAGAGCAAATAAATGAGTGGCCATCTAAATTCGGTGTATAAAACAGAAGCGTATCAATCTGAAAAATAAAATAAAATGGAGCAAGTGACATACAGGTGATAGACTGAATCCTGACTGAGTAGAACCAAAAATGTTAAGGAATATAAGGAGATGATACCATGGAGAGGGAAAGAAAGAAAAGGAAAAAACCCGTGATGGTTAACAAGGATATAATATGATGGGAGGTAGCAAGAAAAGGAAGAAAAACTCCTCATGGAAATTAAACCATGCCCTGTGGGGAAAAGAAAAGGAAGAAGAACACCAGTTATTAAGAATGGATGGATTTATGATCATCAAATTTCCTGGAAAGGACAAATAGGAAAATGAACCTGATGCTTGTTTCAGTGTTAGAGATGTTAGCGAGTGCACCAACAATTAAACCTGGAGGGGGCGGACCAACAAACAATCTATCAGCTAAAAGCTAATATTATTTAACTTGATTTGATAAAGATAGATTTGGAGTATTAAAAAAGGGGATTAAAATACCAATGAGAAGAGAAGCGCTGGCCTCAGGCAGGTAATAGAATCTGTGACGACGAAGAACGTGACCAAGGACGAAGGAGAGGACGAGCATCATGATCTGGAGGAGTATACCAACTCCTGCTGCTTGCTGCTCCTTTCCTGGAGGCGATTGCGAATCTCCTCCTCCTCCTCCTCCTCCTGCCGGTGATATCTGCATTTGCAGCAATTCCTCCACTACAGTCGACATTTCTTTAACTTTAAACCCTAACCCTAACCCCGCTCCTTTTGATATTAGGATCTTTCTCTGTTATTATCTATCTATCTATCTACTTGTATTTTTTTTCAAAGCTCTCCGTAAGTCATCATTCGTACTCCTCTCACCTAAGTCGTCGAGTCCATCTTTTCTTCATTTCATTGCCCAGTCTTCTTTAAAGTTCCTTTTTCTTTTTCCCACTCCTTAATTTTCGAAAAAACCCTCATATTAACCCCGATGTTTCTTTTAACTCCGGAAATTAGCCCATTTGAAAAAGGATTTGATCAAAATTTACTGTATGTAATATATTTGTAAATTTTAGTCCATTCAACCCTAGCTATTTAAATCCTTGCATCAAATTCCTCAATAAATATCAGCTACTATTTTTTTCAAAAATATATTAAGGAATATAAAAAATCAACGTTTTTCAATCAAATAAAATTGCTTTGATTTTTTTTTCTTGCGGAATAAAATTAATATTTTTTAAATCATAACTTAAAAAAACAACAAATAAAAAAATATAAAAGGAATGAACTCATAAAGATTTTTAAAAATACACACTTTTGATAATTTTCAATAAATGAAAAATCTAAATTTTTATAAGATAAAATTTTTATAGGATAAAAAATACGTTCGGGTTTTAGGATTTTGAATTTCAAGTTTTTAATTTTAGAATTTAGAGTTCATGAGCAAGAAAGAAAACACAAAGAAAATGAAAGCATTTGAATGAATTCAGTACAAACAAGCATATTTAGCATCTGTTTGACACTGCATTTTAAAAATACTTTTGAAAAATATCCAAAATAAAATTATTTTTTTTATCAGTTAATCTGATAAACACACCATTGATTTACTTTAAGATATAGGTATACTCTCAACTAAACCTTCCGTTACTCCCGTTGATAGCAAACTAAAATTATCTCTTTTAGGAAAAGCGTTTGAATCTCTAAAATATTATGAACTTGCAAAAATATGTTCTCTTTTGCTGTACTACCAGTTTCAGCATCATTTTCTTCAAATTGTAATATGGTTTTGTGCGCTGAATTTGATATGAGAGACTGCTGAAAGCCTGAAACTGTCAAGTAATGTTGTGGTAAGACCTATCTTCAGGGGAGGCAAACAAAACTCAACCATTTTTTGTAATATATACAAACACACTGTTGCAAGCCAGGATTTAGCACATAAATTCAGGCTCTTATATTAGATAATCTACCTTGAGTTTTTGGGAACACCGAAGGCCGTGTATGCTTTTAGAGCTGTGTTAATTTCACATTATGTACACAAAAACATCCCTATGGAAAGGCATATGCAATCTGAACCAACCCCCCCAACCTAATTCATCGGTCTTTGCTTGCTCCGAAGGTCTTCCCAAGTCTTGAAGTCACTATCTCAGAGCCAGTGGCAGTCATCAGGTTTCCATTATCAGACATGTAGAAATAGTTGTAGTTAATTCTGGTAACCAAATCAGCCAGATGAGGGAAGTTGCCCACATTCAGTTTCAAAGATAAAACCTGCACCGTCAGAAAACAGCACTTATTTTCACATTTTTATATTCAAGAAAAACTAGATAAACACTGTCTTCTCTCGTAACCTCGAGTATGGAGCTACATACATGAAGGCATTCATCTATGGCACATATGCATGGACGTGTCATACTGGTAGCAACCATAAGTGAGATGCGAAGAGGATAAGAATGGCACAAGGATCTATAGAATAAAGATATTTGATAAAAAAAAAAAAAGGCAGGGAATGAGAAAAATACTCTGAGGAGAAAAGCAATGCAATCATCAAATTGTTTTTCAATCCGTTCAACTTCCATTTCACATCTAGCCTTCATTGCAGAAGCTGCTCCACTGCTACTCAATGACTGCTGTATGGAGTAGAAATCCAGAGCTAGCCCAAGGATGCTGTTGATTCGGCTAGCAATCAAGGCCCACTGAGTGCAAAAGAAAACAGTAAGTTTATATATATATATAAACACGGTTAGAAAGATATGGAAATGCGTGTGATGGAGGACCAGTTTTATGAAAAAGGATGTTTTAATACTTGTTTTAGTTGTTTCAGTCGGTTGGGATTCTCTTAATTTCTGTTAGACTTTCTTTTAAAAAGGATGCTACTAGGGTTTTGGTGCCTATTTAAGAGCATCTTTTCTATAATCTACGCAGACTATTGATAATTGAATTTAACAATACTATCCGACCTTTTCTCTCTTCTTTATTTCTTCTGTTTATCCCTTACCTATAGGGACTCTTTTTTTCTTTATATCTTTACTACTACCCTGTCCTATATCAGCATATGACCTTTGAACTATTATTTTTTTCTCTGCTAAAATTTGGGAACTGAAATCTGGAGAGGCAGTGATGTGCTGTCTACTATGCATATTTTACAAATAGATGGAATTCGGAGAACGGGTAGAGAAGTCGAAAACTAGTAATTCCTTTTCCATCATATCATAAATGAACACACCCTCGACTACCCTAGCCTTCTTCACAATGATAACTGACTTGAAAGAAGATCCAAGCATGTGAATAGAATGCAAACTCAAAGAGGAAGAGAGATAAATTAAACACCAGCTTATCTGGAACCACGAAGCACTGTCGCTGAATTGATAATAAATAGGCCTCATGTACTTCAATGACTTCATCCAAAGACCCAGCTGCTGTCATACCTTCACAGAGTTCACGCCATGCACTGTGATATACCTGCAAACTAAATCCTAATCAGAGACCTTTTCTAAACTTCAATGCAGAAAAGGTTTAAGCATAATCAATCAACAGCTCTCAATAAACGAGCATTTCAATGAGCCCCTCACTGAAATGCATGATGTGTATGTAATGCAGTTATTTCCTGTGATACTTGAGTATTGCCATTTCAACATCAAATAAAGACTTGGATAGAATACACTGAACACCACTTTGAGTCTCACATGCTAAAGGAGAATGCAAACCATGTGATGAGTTTCAGCCATGTGAAAATCTTTAATCATTACAAAATGCAACTGAGTAAATAATACTTATTTTTTTATTTCCCACATGATCTCCTACTGCTTTCCAGTCCCGGGAGTTGATAAGAAAGAAAATGGTAGAAGAAAACTTACAAAACCAATCTGAAGAAAGGCAAAAACTATCTTTGAGTTGGTCAAATGAAAAATACAGTATGAAGTTAAATGACTGCAGCATAAGTCACCATATAAAACTGAAGAAATTAAAAAACTATACATAGAACTATGTCTGTATGTATGGTCATGCCAAAATATAAACACAAGATCATTGCTGCAACAATGAGTTTTATCATCTAAAACACACAATACAGACGCACGCCCATAACTGAAGCCATGATTAAAGTACATTACAGAACTGCCAGCATGTCAACTTCCAATTAGAAAATAAGGGGCATCACCCACATCCAGTTATCTTCCCAAGTATGTCCTAGGAAGGGACTCCAAAGATAATTCTATCCTTCACTAATTTTATTTTAAGCTCCTGTAATCAAGTTTTGATACTGCAAGGTCTTGGTTTGAGGCCCAAATCTTGGTCTGATGCAGATTACAATGCTCTTCGTGAGAAAATTTGAGAAATAACAAAATTTAACAGTGTAACCATGTGCAACAGTCAGTATCTCAACATCCCAAACTGTTCTAATTTCAAAGATGCTTTTCCATGTTTATTGATGGTAAATCCCAGGCATCGAGAAGATTCTCACCCTGTCCATCACATATTGGTGAAAGGCATCCACAAAATGTAGGAGTTTCTGTTCCACTAACCAGTGATGCTTGTGGCTATTTGTTGCTGCATTGCCTCTACCCTGTAAGAGGTCAGAACAATAACCCAATTGTAAGACAGAGTAACAATGACATTGGATTCATGGCCTTTGAAACTATATTTGTCCTTGTCTGATTACTAGAGCTATCTGCTTTCACCAGTAAATGAAAAACCATATCCGGGATAACATGTAAGAAAAATAATGATAAAACAAGAACCTTCCACATCCACCTCCGAGCTTTATCTAGAGCAAATTTTGCACGCTTCACCTTCAACAGGAACCCCATTACCTGCACCAGACAATCAATAAAAGAAAAGGGAAACTGAATGAAAACTTCAATAGAAGCAAAGTGAAGAGACATACTTGGTTGTACTTCTTGATTGACTCTGTATTAGCAATAAGTTCAAGTGGCCAAGAGACCTGTCACACATTGAACATGAGTACCTGGATTTTTAAGAATAATTCAAGTCTAATCAACTGCATAACAGACCTTGTATGTGAATTTCAGTGAATCAAGCCCATCTATGCCGAAGTTGTGCAGGCGACTTTTACGAGGAGTTGAGGAAAGGGTAGGTGTATTTGGTAGCTCATCACTGTCAAAACCATGATTCTTGGTGATGGAAACAACCAAAGAGTCTGGAGCACTTAGGAGTGTGCCATCAGCAGAGTTCCGAATGGACTCCTGTGGTCAATAATGGAAATTTACTAACATGATATAAGAAGCTAGAGAATTTAATACACAGACAACTTGAATATTTGCTAATAGGGGTTCTATATTATTAGTGTTGCAGCCAAAAACCCCATATCAAGAGAAATACACAGCAAATCTCCATAAATAAAAAGCATAGTAGAGCTACAAACATTTTTTATGACATGATGGGTCATTTAAATGAATCACCTGCAATATAGTGTTTAACTCAAAATCATCATCCCAAGTTTCTCCTTTGTCCAGCTTACCAAAAATCACAGTCAAAAAGTGCTGCAGTAAATCACCTGAAGATAGCAACACATCAACAAACACGTTAGAAAAACTTTAGATGGCTGGCAGCCAACATGAACAAGAGCTGAGAGGTTAAGTCCTAGAAGATACCTGAACCTAACAAGTATATAGCACGCAATACTGCAAGTTCATCCATCAATCTCCATTCATTCATTAATTTTGACAAAATGAGCCCACCAATATAATCCACCTATGACATAAAATAGTTAAAAGATTTTGGGTACATCAACAACGAAATTGGCACTATAAGAATCAAAGTTCCATAAAATGGGTTCAAGAAGCTACCTGCTTTTTAATGTAGAAAGTTAGGCATTCCTGTATAATAGCCACTGGAAGTGGAGATGTTCTTGGTTCAACACTTTGAAACCAACTAAGAACTCTTGAAATAAGGGTGCTATTTTTTTGGAAAGGCAAAAGCTCTGACATTTGTTTTTCGTCCTGTTTCAAAATTCCATGTAAAACTCAAAGCCCTCCTCAAGAATTATCTCTAACAAGATATTCAATCAAGAATTACCTGAAAAGAAGGAAGAACAGTGGGAAAAGGAAACAAGACTTCCAGCAGTTTGGTGTCACTCTGTGAATCATCATAATCAGATGCATCAAATTGAAAACCAAAGGCATAGTCTGTTCCTTTGACAGCAGAAATTGGCCCATTTTCTCCACCAAATATGGCCTGTCGTAAGACCTCATCATTCAAAGGGGGTAGATGGAATTTTTTTGATAAGTTCAACATTTTCCAGGAATCTCTATTCTTATCAAGCAAACTTTGACATGCAGTGATAGCTGGATTTTCTGGAATGAATGTTCCCTGAAGGGGAAATTCACCCACAACACCAAATTTCATGCGCTCTTCCTCCAAATCAGAAAAATCAATCCCAAAATTGTGTGCACATTCTAAATCAATCACCTTTCTCTGCAGTAATGTATGAATCAAGACCTTGTGCAAACCTCCACAATCCTTGTTCTCCTCCTTTCTGATTATAGCAGACACCAAAGGAGTGGCACTCGTTGATTTACTTTGCTCATTTTGCAAGAAGTATCTGAAAATATGATCACCGTGGCCTATAAGACCTGCTACCGATACACAAAAAATCTCTGACAAGGTTAACCCTGCAAAGGTCTGTCGACAAATGCTTAAACCACTATCATCACTAGAACCTCCAAAAACATTAATATCTGACATAGGAACATGGCGGATCAGCTGCAATGATTTTCCAGCAGAGACAATTGACTTCGAAATTTCCTTAATAAACGAAGGACACACTAGAAGTTCTTTAATGCTAGGCTCTTTTCCTTTTTTGGGCTCAGAAAAAGGACTAGAATCTTTTTCACCCATTCCTGTCTTGTTATTTGATAATGGCATGGAAGAATTTGGAGCAGAATGCTCAATATCTAACTTCCTGCACTGTAATCGTCTTAACTGATAGCTCTTCTCCCAGAACTCAGACTTGTCAACCGAGATTGCTCTGTTTGCATAAAAGAACATCTGCAGAGAACAAGTTGCTTTGTACAGTCATTTTTAAACTCTTCAGGTACCTTTATAGGATAAATTGAGAGAAGTATAATTGCACATTACAGGTAAATACATACTGATCAAAACAGTTGCAGAACTCAACAAGAAGTTCCCAAAAAAAAATCAGCAAAGAGTTCAAGAAGACCAGCTCTCACAGGATCTTCAATTAAGAAATTTACATTGATAAAAATTATTATTCCATAGAGTATAAACAAAATAGGTGATTTTCTAGCAAGGGAAATTACTAATTAAATAAAACCATTTTAGAATTTAGAGTATGGTATATAACAACAGGTTTGAACCTAGATTACCTCTTCAAAAGGATCGTCAAGTGTTCCTTCAAAAAGCCATGAATCAAGACCTTCAATATAGGGTACTATACTCCCCACAAACATATTGAGTAGCATGAGATACTCTTCCACCTAGAATTAACAGAAATTTTTGCATTCGAAAAAGAAAAGAATTGTGTAAACCAGAAGAGCCCATGAGAAATCACAAGAAAAATAAAATAAATTGGGTGGTTGGTTGATAGAAAATAGTCCCAACCTCACCACCTTGCACTAGACAAACTTGATCCAGTTTCGTGTAAAGATAGTCAAGGATATGAACAGCAATTTCAGCAGGTGCAACAGAAGAGTTAGGGTCAAAACACACTTGGGGGATGGCTCCATGGACAATTTGAAATAAATATTCAGCAGCTGAGCAGAGACTAATATCAAAGAAATTCATTAGTAAATGAAACAACCTCATAGAAGCAAGCAGCAAGCATGGAATAAACAGAATAACATAACGAGCCCACTTCCTATTTCCAATCAAATATAAGAAAAAAATATCCAGGAATGCTGGAGAGGAGGGGAGAGGATAGGAACCTTGATAAAGAACTAGACAATCCCAATAAAGTAGGAGTAAATTCGTTTCCAAAATCTTGTTTGTTAGAATGGCACATCTTCATTTCTTCCTTCAAAGCAACATCTCTCATCCTCTAGAATAAAAAAAAAGATACAATAATAATATCCAATTAATCCGATTAATTAAAAAAAGAAGTAAAGAAAACAAAATGTACCAGATCCACTTACGTACCAGAAGGCAGTGAGAAGCGACAGAGGCAAATGCCCTCAAAGTGGGAAGAGCATCATAAGAGTGTGGAAGACTGAGACGAAGATGGACGAGTTGCAAGCAAGTGGCAGCGTAGGTGAAGCGAGATAGAAGGTTGTGAAGGGTTGGGTGGGAAAGGTGAGTGACATAAATCCCAACATTGGCAACGCAAAAACACTGCACACTTTGGTCCCAGTAGAAAAGGGAACTGGACAGACCTTGCATCATTTGAACAACACCCCGTACCAGATCCACTTCGCTAGTCTTCCTCGTCAAGGGGATGATTGGAGTAGCATAGTGTATGCCTTCACCCAGATTTCGAAACGTTTCTTCTCTTTGGGTTTGTTTGGCAAACATGTTTCCCTTGCTTGCTTCTTCAATTAATTTTTTGCAATTGAAAGGAGAGGGAGGGAGGGAGGGACTGCTTCTTCTTCTTCTTCTTCTTCTTCTTCTAGTAAAATATGGGGTTACTGTGCTAGTAAAGTATAATTTTCCTTGGAATAGGGTATAAATTCAAAGCATTTGCCTTTTTAAAACAGCACCCTTATTTCAAGAGTTCTTAGTTGGTTTCAAAGTGTTGAATCGAGAACATATCCCCTTCCAGCGGCTATATTATACAGGAATGCCTAACTTTCTACATTAAAAAGCAGGTAGCTTCTTGCACCCATTTTATGTAACTATGATTTCTTATTGAGCCAAATTTGTTGTTGAAGTACCCAAAATCTTTTAACTAGTTTATGTCAGAGGTGGATTATATTTGACACAAGGTTATCAATTCCGTTTCGGATTGTACGGTTCATATATGATTAATTAATTAATTAATTATATATATATATTAAATTAAAAATATATATATATATTAAATTAAAATACTAATTTATAAATGGGAAAGGAATTAGATGTGGCAGAAAATACAGCAGTATACAAGCAAAATCATAAACAAATTCAATTTATAAAAATCAAATGGAATCGACAACACTGTTCCGTTTTATCATATACAAGCATAAGCCCTTCATCATCCATTCCAAAATCATAAACACCAAAACAGAAGGGATTTTTTATTTATAAACATCAACCCTTCATCATCCATTCCAAAATCATAAACACCAGCAAAGTAGGAAAAAGAAAGACTTAACACTTAACAGAGCACGATAAGCCAGACTACACCCACAGAGAGAAGCGAAATCATGCATCGAGACTGATACATCATGGGTTTCATGGTAGCGGGCATGGGTGCACCACACCGAGGGTTTTGTTTTGATTTCCAGGGTTCTAATTTGTTTGTTTTTTTAAACAGAGGCCTTCTGAAATCTGAATCTTGAATTTATGTTTTTCAAATTCACAATTATAATTTATAACCCTACAAAAAAAATTCTGCGAACCACACTTGATTATTCTCCAATATAAATTATAAAATGGCCAACACATCAGCAAATGTTGCGATTTTGTGCAGGTTTCAAATAAAAGAGGAAGAAGAGAGTGTACCTTGCACTTGCAGAGGACGTCGAAGAGAAGAGACAGATCAGTCACTACTTTTTTTCTCTCTTTAAGATCAAGGTCTAAGAAATGTTGATGATCCTGAATTGACTTGATGCATTCCCATGCGGTCTTAGACCCTTTGTATCGAGGTATCGAGTTAACCCATTAAATTAAAGGAGAGATGAATCAAGGCATGCCCCAGCCCTTTTCTCTCAATCCAATCTCGGATTTACACAGAAGAGAGACAGCGCTCCCTTTAGCAAGTCTTCTTAAAGCAGGTATCCGATGTTACTTCAAATAGGAGCTCTTCTTACCTCAAAAAAAAGGGTTCAGTGACCCAGTTCTTTCTTTGAGCCGAGCCAAAGCCAAGTAGTTCGGCTGAGAAGAGAGAAGGAGCTGAGAACTCAACTTTTTCAACTAATCCCAATGGAAGCCCTTTGTCAAGAGATGAAGAGGCGTTGCACGGTTGAAAGATTGGGGGGGGGGTTGTGCCGATTATTTTGGTTGAGATTTGGGAATTTGAGAATGGAGGCTGTGAGGAAGATAATTTAGGGATTTGCTGTGAGCTTCAGACAAAATTTTCACTTTTCAGTTTTCAATTACATGAATTAATTCATTTTTTTGATGGCCGGAACGGATTCCGGACTCCGGAGTGTTTCAGAATGAATTGTAGCCGAAAAATTCAAAATAAATTGAGTTTTTAAGTGAAATAAAAAATATATTATTTTGTTTTGTTTTTTTAACTAATATAAAATATTTCAACTAAAATAAAATGAAATCGACAACCCTTATTTGGCAAGTTGTTTTTTTGACATCATACGAAAAATTCAATGAAAACTCGAATTATAAGTATTTTTAACTAATTATATATTGATAATTTCATCCAATAAATTAAATTACATTAAAATTTAATAAATAGAATAAATAATATTATAATCAAATAATAAAATAAGCTAAAATTTATCCATGTAGACCAAATTTCCAATTTTCATAATTTTCTAGTAGATTTCAGTCTTGATTTCAAATAAATTGGTCTTTTATTATGAATAAATTGCTGAACTTATCATATATATTTGAAAATATTAAGATGTCTAGTTATGCTCTCAGCTAGAATCGTAACAAAGATCCACCTGTAACTCTAAATGCATCCAAAACAATACATTGATGTCTACTTTGATAGATTTGACAAGATTTATCTCGTAACTTTGCTATATGAAATAATATGTTTCTGAATTCCGTTTGACTTGAAAATTTACCACAATATATTTTCATGTGTCTGGTATTGTCCTATAAAATTTCAATTAAATCCAATATATAGTTTGAAAGATATGACCACTCTCACAAAACTGATCCAACAAATATTTTAATGTCAAATTCAATTTTGACTTGGTTCATATAAAAAATCTAGTAAAGTAGTAAAATTAGACTGATTTTGCACGAATCAAATCCAAGATGTTGTGCCAACCCTTATCCTTACAATCATTGTTGTCAAAATCACGAGTTGAATGATTTTACAAGTCAAAAGAACGAACTTGATAAAATCGGGAAAATCGGACCTCAATAAAATCAAAGCAAAATCATTAAAATCAGATTTGATCGATCCGATTTTATAATCTGAGGCTACACTTATCATTCATGCATCTTCCTAGCTGCAAGATGCCAACTGGGCATATTAAAAGATCTATCCTTATATGGCTACAGTGTGCTCCCTACGGTAAAACTTAAGTGCATATTCTAGGTGTTTGAAAAACCAGTTCGATAATTATTCGTTTTGGAGAAGTCTAATAATTTAGGTCTTTATTTAATTGATACTTTGGGTATAAAAAGTAGTTGAAACCAAGTTGCAAGCAGAACCAAAAGATTTGGCTAAAGAAAGAGAGAAGTGTTCTGATGAGTAATGTTTTCTCCATTTCTCAGGCTCCTCCTCCTCTTCATCTGATGATGATTCTGAGACTCTCTTGATGTTCTTCTTGTTTTCCCATCTAGATTTATAGTTTTATACAGCAAGTCCTGTTCTTTCCTTCTTGAACCTTGAGCACTCATTTTTGCGTCTCTTCTATTCTCTTTTCTCCATTCCAAAGAATATAGACCTCTACCAAGTTACTAACTACTACTACTCTCTCTCGGTAGTCGGTATAGGTAGTGCATAAAATACATGTACTTTGCTCCCATATGGGAAACTGGGATATTGAATTAATATCGGATATTGATCTATTCCCTAGCAGGTAATTGCATACCTTGTTAAGATAAAATACGGGTGTTATCTTAGAAAAAGATAAACTAAGACAGAAACGAAAAACTTGTGCTTTAGTCATGAGCAAACTTGTCATGCATCAAGTGGCATACATTCTCTCAGAAACTTTAGCTGAAGCTGATCATTTTCCAATATCATTTATTTATTTTTTGATAGCTCAAGTCTGTTCCCAAGCATCTCTTATATGAATTATTTGAGGGTATTGTGATGGAAAACAGTCGCCACTAAAAATTCCTTTACAATAGTATACAGAAGATAGTGACGAAATTTTCAGAACTCGAACCCATCAAGGAGCTGGCCTGCTCCTTGTGAAGTTGACAGGTGAGGGCAAGAAATCTACCACAATCACGCAAAAAGGCAACATAACGAGGCTGGAACAATCATTGCTAACTTAATCACCTAAGGGCCCTTAGGAGTTACATGCATCAATGCTTTTGCGAGATGATTCAACAGTTCAATTCATTCGTTGCTATCTACTACTGGCAAACATCAACCCAAAAACGTGCAAGATTTGAATGGTTTTACATAGATCGTTACTATTCTGAGTTAATTACAGTAAATGTAGTTAATAGGCAAGATATACAAAGCTTCTTAACATGGAGTTTATAATATACAAGCTCCATCCATCACAACACTGTCATCTCCATCTCCCCATGAATGAGGAATCCGCATTCTGAAAACCTGGCCACCAGCTCAGGCAGCAAAAAAGGAGATATCTTGTCAAGAATCTCCCCCTCAACTATTTGGAGCTTCATGCTGGCTGTTTGAACTTAGCTAGCTCGCCTAAAATGTCCTTCAGGGGTTCTCGAAGTGTTCTAGCCTTAGACTGACAAAAGCGAGAAAACAGATCAAAGAATTATGATATAATGCCCTTCCACAGTAGTGGATCAAGAAAGCTTCGCATCAATTCATCAGCTTTTCACAACAAAGTTTGTTCTTTCTTTAGACTATTGAATAAAAAAACCAGGATAGTTACGGGAGAAATGCACTCGTATTGGAAAACAACGAAATCATACCTTCAAAGATGGGACAAGTGCAAAAGCTTCATCAGCAGTTTCAGGAAAGACATTGGCAATCAGAGATATCTGCAATGCACTCATCAAGTTAAAATTAAAGGCTGCATTTATTTTTTCCTTATAAAGAACTAACTCATGTTAAGATTGATACCTCACCATCAGAGACACCATGTTTTCTCAAATCCCTGACATTTGAGTTAATGGTTCAACAATAGTTTGATCACCAAATACAAATATAAAATGCATAATCAGCGCGTGTTCATATATAACTACTTCCTAAACAATAAAAACAAGGATACTCAAGAACTCGTCCAACAGACTGAGGGTTTGTATAACGGGCACCAGTCTTAGCATACTGCAACCCCTTATCAAATGACCTGAAAACAAGCAACACAATTTCAGCATTCCAAGATCTTTTTACTCAAGAATAGAAGCTTTGTACATGTTACTCACACAGGAAGTTTGATAGTTGGATCTCGAGACAGCAGCACCATCTGGTCCTGGATTCCTTGTAAGATTTGTGCAGCCTCACAATCCATCAGGGGTTTGGCATTCGGTGGGAGTTCTGCATATACAAGCAAAAATAATGATAGCATAGCGTTATACTACCCAAGGAAATAAAAATCACTGTGAATCCAGTAAATGTAGAGGACAGTTTTTTAGATAGGAAATGCACGCCTTAAAATCATTTATAAAGCATGCAGCACATAGTAACATTGGAAAAGTTGGAAAAGATTAACTCTATATAAAGCAATTTAAAATTGAAAGCAAATAACTAGCTAACATTGTGATAGCAACTAGTATGTAATTCTTTTTCTCTAGTGGAGGCGAACAAGTAAATAAATCTTTGGAGATTTGATGAGTGAGATATGTAAGGCTAGGATAAGAATATATACCTGACTCAATTTTTAGCTCAAGTGGAGGTGGTTCTTTTGTCATTGGACTTTTCCCCCCATTTGCAATGTTGCCTCCTTTCCCCCCCTTGCTCAAGTTACCTTGATTGTATAATGAAATTCAACAGAAATCAATCAATAAATAAAAAGCCCGCCGAGAAACAATGACGCACAGTAAGATCAGTGCTACAAAATGATGATGAGAATAAGAAAGGGAGAAGAAACTTTATAGAAATTCTCACAGAAATGAATCTTAAATGGTAAAACACAAGTATGAAGAACAAATCCCAGAAATAGAAAAGGTAAGAGATTGAGTCAAAGTACATATAAATATGCTAACCTTCAGACTCAAAATGGATTTTCCTTCCTTTATTTGAATCATCCTTTCCTTTAGCGAATGCTAGTAAAGACATTCAAACAGAAACCATGAGTAATTTCAATTATTGTCCAGAAAGAAAGAAAAAAGCATGAAAGCCTTTTCGCATCGCTCAGTACTTCAGCTATAAAGGCATCTCCAAATAGTCCCAATGTTGCAGATTGCTTGAAGGAGAAGACTAAAATAAACTAAGTGATAATAAAACATAACCCAAATAATGTCTGCAACTAAAAAAACAAATATATAGGAGAAAAGCAAGCAGGACCAAAAATTCACAAAACCCTAAACCACAAGGATGAACCAACACAGCAGTAATACCCTTCCTCCATAAACTTAGGGTAGAGCAAAGAATTTTGATAAATTTATTTAATCAAAACCCATTAAAGTTTCTTCTTTTATGAAAAAAGAAATAGCAGAAACACATGGAAAAATGCTTGTAGAGTAATGTAAAGCATCCTTACAGGACTTGAGAGAAGACTTGGGCTCTTTGGATGGGAGAGAGAACCCATTTCCTCCTCCTTTCTCCATTTTTCAGCCTAAAGTTGTATGCTTTCTGCAACACTCGCGTGTACAAGCAAAACACAAAAGAAGCAGGAATCAGCATTTTTGTGATGTATAAAGAAAAGAAGTTAAAATGATCGAGATTACAAAAAAAACATTTCAGTCTCCGAACATGGAGAAAAAACCACAAGGGAGTGATGAGAGAAAAATAGAGAAGCAGAGCACAGACCTGTTCTCTTCTCTCCTCTCCTCTCCTCTCCACTCTGGTTGTTGGGTGATTTTGAACACCATTCACCATTGTCTCTTGTCCTTGTTCTTTTGGGCTTATTCTTACTTTTTTCACTATTTGGGCCTACAGTAGCAATATTGCTATCCACGGTTTTTCTTTTTTGCAATAAAAGAATTGGTGAATTGTTTTTTAAAATAATATTTTTTATTTTTTAAAAAATTATTTTTAAATCAGCATATTAAAATGAACTATAAATTAAAAAATCAATTTGGTGATTACAAAAACTAGGATTAGGAGCAGCAAAAAATTAAATAGTAATGCCATTGCACGTGAGTGAATGACATCTTTTGTCGGGTTTTTTTTATGTTGCTATAAAATCGTCCATTGATTAGTGGAGACGAGAGATCACATGAATTCTACCAACGAACATATTACAAGAAGAAATTAATTAATTACAAAATAAGTAACCGGCGGTGTTAAGGAACCATCTCACCTAAAAGCTACCATGTTAAGGAACAATCTCACCTAAAAGCTTAAGCTTTTAGGTGAGATGGTTTCTTAACATGGTATCAGAGCCTTGTTGACCCAGCGGTCACGAGTTCGAATCTCACGACCCCCATTCTATTTGATAAAAACTAAGCACAAGGTGATATGGGTCTGTGCAAGTTTCAAGCCCAAAAGGCTTTCACTTGAAGGGGTGTGTTAGAGTATAATATAATCATATTCTGGGGCCTCACCTATAAGCTTAAGCTTTTAGGTGAGATGGTTCCTTAACATGGTATCAAAGCCTTGTTGACCCAGCGGTCACGAGTTCGAATCTCACCACCTCCATTCTATTTGATAAAAACCAAGCACAAGGTGATGTGGGCCTGTGCAAGTTTCAAGCCCAAAGGGCTTTCACTTGAGGGGGTGTGTTAGAGTATAATATAATCATATTCTGGGGCCTCACCTACAAGCTTAAGCTTTTAGGTGAGGAGGTTTCTTAACAGGCGGTACTTGAAAACATGATAGTGGTTACTTTTTATAATGTATTTTTCTTGGAAATATATTAAAATAATTTATTTTTTGAAAGTTATTTTTTGAAATTCACGTATCAGAATAAACTAAAAATAGTAATTATTTTAAAAAAAAATACAATAACAAACTGCAAAAGAACCGAGAAATGGAAAAGAAAGTTAATGTGGTGGAGGGTGGGAAAACTATATCAGAAAACACATCTAATAGCAACTCTGTTCTCAAAAATCCACATAACTACATAAACAACAACGAAAAAAATGTAGAGCGCGATCAAGCAAAAGAATACATGGATGACAAAAGCAAAACTAAACACAACAAGCAATAAATCCACTGCAAACAGTGATGATCAAAATTTTGAAGGGCATGAAGGATTCAACTCCAAGCGCAATCATTGGCTACGCAACAACTGGTTGAATTGCACTCCTGCTTCCTTGAAACTCGACACGCTCTCTGATAGATTTTGCAAGGCCTTCTCGAAATTAACAAAACCCATAAACCAGAGATCGTGCTCATCGGTGGTGACAGTTTGAATGTACTTCCTTGATGGATTTTCAGCCATGATCTCCGAGTTGACGGTGCTTATTTTTTCCAAGGGTATCATAACCTGCTCAGAAAAACAATGTGATTCAATTCATTAGTATCATAATATACACGGATGGAGATAGCACGATAGAAAATATATTACCTTGTAGTAGCTCCACGCCTCCTCTCCTGAAGGAGCAGTGTGGCACAGAGGACGGTCACTGCAGAACGCGACTCGGGCAGTTGATAGATAGAGAGTCCCGGCGACAGGGCCAGTAGATGTTGAAAGGTAGCACGCGAAAGTCTTCTTCAGCTTCTCATTAGAATCGGTTTCAAATATATGCTTGAAGAGAGACTCAAAGCCACCCTCTGTGATTGCTTTCGCCGTCAGGTTCACCTTGCCCCATGCAGCTTGTGGCACCGATGGCCCTGTTTTGACTGCATTGAATCGTATGTGCAGGTGCGTGTTAGAAACAGATCAGAAATGAGACTGTAAGACAATACACTTGAACTAAATGAGAAGACTGCTACTCTATCATGGTCACAGGGATGATCAGTTAGCTAGATTTAATAATGCAAGGTTGGTGAAAATCTACTTACGATTGTGCCAGATGTTACGGGCTACGGTTTCTGCGTTTTTGCCCCATTCTTGAAACTTGTGGATCACGGGCTCAAAAGATTTCTGGGTTGACCTGTCTGATTTTTCTATGGGAGTATAAAGCAGGTATGGGTGCTCGGAGATTTGCTGGTGCCCACTGGCACTCCACAAGGCAGCCTGCTGGTTGTCAGGGTGGACGTTTGGTGCTGATGGTGGTCCCATGACGTGGGTGCCCCATTTCTTGGTTTCCTCATCCGATGCTGGAGGGTGATCAGTGGGCTGGGATTCCTCCGTGACGGTGGCAGAAGAGGTTGGTTCATGGAATTCTGCCTCTTGATCAGCCTTCGGAGACGGTGGTGGTGGTGGGCGTGGTACTTGTTGGATTTCTGTCTCTTGAGGAGTGCTTGTCATGTTTACTAAATGGAATTGAAGGGAGGTAAACGGGTTCTTGGATCTCTGTATGTTTCAGTGAGAACTCTTTGGAAGATTTGATGGTTTGGTCGGAGATGATAATAAACAGACTGCAATTTATAGAAGTTCAAATCATGGGTCATCCATATTATTATTATTATATAATTTCTAGACACGGTTTCGTTTTCTTTGCAATGAAGAATTATGAAAAGTCAACCTTCTAGATTCGCGGGAATGTTTTCAGACTTTCAGCCATATAGAATAAAATCACGCCCTTTCTAGATGAAAATCAGCCTTTTGTTGACCGATTCATATTATAGGATAGACGCCTGCAGCCAGAAACATTTCTTTTTGTCTTTTTTTAATATATATAAGTTTTTGTTTTGTATTTCAGCTTTTATTTTTTTTATTTAGTTTCAATCTTTCTATTTTTTCGGTTTTTTTTTTTTTTGGAAAAGTTCTTAATTTCTTATTTGTATTTACTTATCTATACTATTAGTTTTGATTTTTAGTTTTTATTATAATTTATCTTTGTATAAAATAGAACTTGCGTTAAAAAAACATAGTAAGTTTAGCTTTGATGACGTGAAATGAAAGTGAAACTTTCTCTTATGCATTTATAGTAAAAAAAAATTGTTAGTCATTTGTTAACTTTGTGTTTTTTCGTATTTGTTTTGTTTATGTGTGACTTGATATATTTTTAGTTTAAAGTGATTTTTATAAAAAAAACAAATTATTTTTTATTTTTAAGATTTATTCATCATATTATTATATTAAAAGTATTTCATAACATTGAGATTAAATTAATTTGAGATTTAAAAAAAAAAACAATGTAGTTCATTTTTATATATATTTTTTAAGATGTTAATATTAGATAAATATCAAAATATATAATTATTTTTCAAAAAAAAAACCTTAAAATAATCATTATCATTTTAAACACCTTATCCATAAGAAAATAAATATATAAAAAAATTAAATTATCAAAAGTTTTTTAGGTTGATTATCTTCGCTCAGATATATAGCACCATAAAAGAAATCTAAGGCCACTAATATTTTTTTTCATGTTAAAAATTTTAGTTCTAGGTGCAGTGAAATAGAAGACTAGTGGCTCAAATATTTTTTCATTGTAGATAATTTGGTCCAATTTTTTCACTTGTTTTGTCTACATGTGGCTTCATATATTTTTTATTTATATGATATTAGATCTGAAATATTATAGCAATAAAAGTTATTTTTTTAACAAAAATAACATCGACTGATGAATTATTTGGATTATTATTCTCATTATTATTATCATGATTGTTAAATTATCACAATTATTATAGATTCCATTATAATTAATATTGTAATTAATTAATATTCTAATTATTATTGGCAATACTATCATTATTTTTTAAGATTTATTCTTCATATTATTATACTAAAAAGATTTCAGAACACCGAAATTAAATTAATTTGAATTTATTTCAAAAAAAACCTTAGCTCGTTATATATATATATATATATATATATATATATATATATATATATATATATATTAAGGCAATAATATTAAAAAAAATCAAAATATATAATTATTCTCACATATTTGTAAGAAAAAATACCTTTAAAATAATCATTATCATTATTTTAAACGTCTTACCCATAATAAAATAAATATATAAAAAACTAAATAATCAAAAGTTTTATAGGATGATTAATTTTCTCAAATGTATAGCATCATAAGAAAATCTAGGATCATTATATTTTTTTTAAATGTTAAGAAAATTGATTCTAGCTGCGGCAAAGCGCAAAGTAAGTAACTCATATATTTTTTCATTGTAGATATTTTATCCAATTTTTCTATTTGTTTTGTCTATGTGTGACTTCGTATATTTTTTATTTACGTGATATTAGATCTGAAATATCATACATAAAAAGACACCAAAGTTATTCTTTAACAAAAACAACAAAACTTAAAACAAATGAAAAAATAAAAATAAAAATTATTAGCTTAAGAAAATCATTTGACTTTAAGAACAAATAAAAACAATAAAAAATTAAAATAATATATAAAAAATCAAAGTATAAGGACCTAAATGAAAACAAAATATATGATTAATTTCAATTAAAAGACAAAATTAAAAAAAAAAATCCAAACTTCTATACTGAAAATATTAAGGGATTTTAAACCAATCCCAAAATTTAAAAAAATAAGGACCGAAATGCAACCAAAATATATAATCAATTTCAATTGAAGAACAAAATTTAAACAAATCAAAACTTATATCACAGAAATAAGAATCATACCACACAATCAAAAGATCAGGGATTAAAATGAAAACACTGTAATCAAAGAGGACTTCAATAGAACAGAGAAAAAAGGGGGGGGGGGGGGGGGGGGGGGGGTCTTAACCGTCCTCTATCACATCTCCGACCATCGTGTAATGCCACACGCCACACCATTAGAAAAAGGACATGGTGGCGTTGCCAGTGAGATGCTGGATAGAGATTTTTTTCACTGACTCACGATGTCGCACGCACGCTTGAAGGGTGTGTGAGTCCAAAAATTGGCTCCTCTTGGAGATTTTAATATATATTATATGGGGGCATATCCATATTTATACATTTTCAAAAATATGAAATGCTCGAAACACCTTTGTCGGAAACTAATTTTTTTTTGTCTTATTTGAGGGTAAAAAGGTTATTTGACTGTGCATAGAAAATGTGAAATTATAGTGACACCCCCGACAACAACTCTTGGTTTTTTTTTCCTATTTGAGGATATTATGGTTATTTCATTGTTCATAATAATGTAAAATATCTAAAATATTTTTGAGTCCAAAACTTAAATTATTGTGCACGGAGGGTAAAATAGTAATCTTATTATTACAATCAACAGTAATATGTATCTATTGCTACAATATTTTTACTGTTCATTTTAACATTTTACTTTAGCTATTAGTTAACTAGATAGGTAGGTTTCACTTGTTAATGTGCCACGTGTAGTTTTTTTTTGTTAAAGTAGTTGAATATAATCCAAAATAATATACACTCTAATACAACACACATTACTTCAGTGAAAAATAGAAATTTTATTGATGTAGTTGTTTACTATAGGCTCGTGGATCCAAATAAATTTTTATATGGATATATTTATGTAAGTGTTTTGACATCGTTCATGTATCTTAGATAAATGATTTTTTATTTAATGTGATAAAATATTCTCAATTAAAATTGATGAATATCCAAGATAAATCTAAGAGCTTTTGGATAAATTACTAATATTTTAAATATCAACCTATTTACATGTTCAATATTTACATCATAGTATTTACATACAAATTTCATGAATTAAAAGAAAATCGATTGATTATTTAAAAAAAAATGTTGGTCAAAATCTCACGACTTTAATAAACTCGTTATTAAAATATCAAGACGTATACAAAACCCCCTATAAAACCAAAATTATTTTTTTTATTAAAACATGAATTTATTTTTCAGATATTTGATTGTATGCAAAACACCAAAAGACATTGAAAAAGAAATTATTTTTATTGTTTTATATTTTATAATTCTTGCAATATCATGTTTGGCAAAACTATTTTTTTAAAAAATAAAACAAAATCAGTCAGATATACTTAAGGAAGTGTTTGTCAAACATACCTTTAAGACCTACAAAATCTTAACAAAAAAGAAAGAAAGAAACAAAACCTTAGTATTCTTAGTATCAGGTTAACTTGATTGGGTTTGACTTGGCGGAGTCAATTTAACCAGTTGATTAAATCCGGGTGACTCTATTAAGTTGACTGAAAAATAAACCAAAATAGATTATTCCTGCAAAGACAGAAAAAAGAAATTAAATCTCAAACCCAAACGGGGTCAAACACAAACAAAATGAAAAGCAAAAAGAACATTCATCATGAATTTAGAAAAGAAAAAAAAAAGTTAAGTCAAATCAGTTTTCAAGCAATAAAAAACATGGAAATGCTCACAATCATGTATAGTATACATTAAGAATCAAAGGTTTATTGACTTTGATTTTTCCCCAAACTCTATAATTTGGTGAGAATGAGTTTTGATTTTAAACTGAAACCTTAGTATTATAATCTCCAAAATAGTGTTATTAATGTATGAGAACCTTAGATTATCTACTAATAAAGATGTATGAATATGAGGGAACCAAAATTGAATTAAAATAAAGCCTAAAAATTAGCATTTAAGATAATGTTTTTTGGATGAATATCAAGAACACATACTCAAATTTGCTTAGAAACCCATAAACACTATCAAACCCATAATGATCATTTCAGCCCTCTAACTTATGCCTTCTTAGCTTCCACTAACCACATTACTGATTGACAACATTATTATAACATGTATTGAACAAAAACCAAGAAAATAAAAGGCTATGCTTTGAAACCATATTGTCGATTAAACATAAAACATGCTTAATTAAATTAAAGTCTGGAATCTAATATCTGTTAATATGTAACAATAAAACATAGCTCAAATGGGTAACTAATATGCATGAATTGAGCATTAAAATATTAACAACACAAACTATAACAAAGAACAAATTCTAAGCCAAGCTATTATAACACAATACAAATAAGAATTAAAATGCTTACTTGCTATTAAAAAAAAAAACTAAAGCAAATAGACATGCCACATATAGCCCACCTTTAAAGGTTTATTAAAGGTATACCTTCTTTGCTTTTAATTCTCTCGGATTAGATGCCTTTTATCTAAAATCAAACTTTACTCAAAGAATCGTTTCCACCTTTCTCCTTCCCTCTACTCCTATTGTTTACCTCTTTTTTATAGATCAAACTAGAGGTTCTATACGAGTTTATTAGGGTAACAAACTAAAATTTTCCATGCTTTTGAGTTCAAATAGTTTTGTAGCAAAATTGGGATAAAAAGAAAATGTTTTTAGCCTTCTAATCTCGGGCAAGTAGTTGTTAACCTTTCATAAAATCCCTTTGGATGATTTTAAGTGTGAACATGAGAGTTGATTATATGATTTTGTGCAAGCGACTGTCTTAGTTAAGGTTGAATAAATTGGTCAATTTCATGACCTCATCAAAGCAGTTACAATATCATCGTGCTATGAGACCATTTGGTCTTGATAGAAGGGATGTATATTTTTTTTTTATTAGATCATTCCTTGCTTCGTTCGGAGGTCTATAAATCCATATTTAATTGCTTAAAAATTTCATCTTGATAAACATTTTCTTGAGTATGTAATAAAGGTTAATCAAAGACAATGTGTTAGGATGATTAGTGGGCAAATATAGAGCTTTAATCGTTTGATTTTCTAGGTAATAGGATTATGTAAAGGGTGTTTCTGAGTTGAACGATGGTGGTTTCAACCTCAAGTTATTGAAAATGGTGTATTCAAACTTGTAAAGATGTCTTCCTAATCATTCAAAATTAAACAATAAGATGTCCAATATTTGTAAAACGACATTATTTTGACTAATCCTTAAAAATTAGGGGTTTCTGATTTGGAATTTGTCAAATTTATATTACACCCTCATGTTTTGAATTTGTTTATTTGTACCCTTAATCACTTTTAAAATTTCAATTGCTTGGGATTTCACCTCCTTACTGAAATTAAATTTCAACCCTGGATTTAGGCACCTTTTCCACTCTAGTCTTTGGTTTTTGATTTGACCACTTAGGTCTTTAATTGATCAATAATCATTTATTTTTCTTCAATGGGTTCTTAATTTAATGTATTTCATTTCTTAAAGTCAAGCGTCTTTCATGGATTGATCTTTGGTTTTAGATTCGTTTACCAGATGTTGGATTTTATGCTATCAAATTCTTAATTTCACCAATTTGGTTTTCAAAAAATCAATTTTGATCCCCAAACCTTGATTTTTTAATTAACACCTAATTTCTCTAAAACTATACTTTTTTGCAACTAAACCTTCAAGTTCTTTTAAAATAAGATTTCATACACATTTTGTTTTTTGAGAGAACAATAAACTCAATGGAGTCTATGACATGAATTGTTGGGAGACTGAGATTAATCCAATCTCTCAATGTCTTAATATTTTTATAAAAAAACTATGATCTTAAAGTTTTTTTAAGAGTTAAATCAAGCTCTTACCATTCATTAAAATTATATTTGAAGTCATGAAATCAATAAATATAATTTGGGCTAGCTCCCGCGCAATGTAATTGGAGACTAGAATTAGGCAAATAGGTTACAAGGTTTCAAGATTAACATATTAAGTCAGGTATAATAACACAATTAAAAATTATTTGCACTTAATTATTTTTATATATTTTAAAAATTACTTTAACCTACAACATAACACAAGTTAATAGACTAGTTTAGTCTAAATTTCATCTCATTATTAATACATTTCTTTATTATTTTAACAAAAAATTTAAGCACTTTTTTTTAAAATAAAAATGCATCAAAATCTCAAAAACAAGCTAAAAAATGATAATTATACTGCTTTATTTTCTTCACATAATTTATTGTATTCAAAATTTATTTGAAAACCAAATTTATATTTATATATATTTTTGTTTTGTATTTTATATCATATGGGGTAACTTTATGTCCTTACTAATAGTGTAGATCTATTTTTTTTGTAAATCTTCTCAATTTCAGATTTCATTTTCAAAATTAAATCTACATTTTCATGTATTTCTCAACGTTTCTCATATACTGCAATACATAAAGGATGTAAACAAAAAAGAAGAGAGAACATGATTGAAAAGGCGTCAACATCAATACCGCTAAATACAAATATAGCATATATTTTATAATTAATTCTATAAAAAATAACAAAATAAGAAGGCAGGTTTTCAAAATCTAGCATGATCAAAACTATATAAAGGACTAAATTAGAGGTTGTTTTTTTAAAAAGGACTATTGTATTTTTTTCAAAACTTCTAAATAAAGTATTAATCAACATTGATTAAAGGATTAATTAGTCAGTCTGTAAACCTAGAGGGACTGTTATATTTTGTATTAAGACTATAGGGTCCAATATATATTTTACTCGTCTTGGTTAATCCTAGACTACAGGCCAGGTACGCAACAGAAGATTCTAGTACGTCAACGTCAACAAGGAGAAGAAGGATCTAGAACAAAGACATTCCCTTTCTCTATAAAATCACACCCAATACGACTCCTTTTCTCAATCCTTGGTTTTCTTCCGAAATCTTAAATTTTCCTACTCTATCTTTCATTTTCTGCGGTGTCGTTTTGGTTTCTTTCGCTGTTAGCAGAGCCACAATCACAATGGCCGATACAGAGACGTTTGCTTTCCAGGCTGAGATCAATCAACTGCTGAGCTTGATCATCAACACTTTTTACAGCAACAAGGAGATTTTTCTTCGTGAACTCATCAGCAATTCCTCTGATGTATGCCTCTCTCTCTTTCTCTGCTTTTTTCTTAATGTTTCTTTCAAATTAACGTATAAAATGTATGGCCTTGGCTGAATTTTGGGACTGTGATGTTCTGTTTGATGAGCTCTTTCGTTGGCAACTAATGTATGTCGCTCAACATGTTTTTTTTTTCTGAATTTTGGGAATCTGATGTTTTGTTGCTATGCTTCAGTAATGTCAAATATCAGAGCTGTTCTGACTAAAGCTGAATTTTGAGACTCTTTATGTTGTGTTTGATAAACCCATTTTTTGCTGTGATTTAATGATGTTAAATATCCCTATTTTTTTATCTCTTTTTTTTTTTCCCGTCAATGTTATTATACGAATGGAGTAATCACTGAATGTAGCTAATTTTGTTTTTTAGCTGAGTTTTGAGACTTTGATGTTGCCTGATTAACCTTTTGCTGTTATTTTTGGATCATGCAAAAAATCTGAACTTTTTATTTATCTTTTGCTGTCCGATTTTGAAAAATTTCATGGTTTTTTAATACTCGTTATTCTTTATTCTCTTCCTTCATTGAATGTAAATGCAATTCTGTGTAATGTAGTATGATTGGATAAAGGTAGAGTTAATGGGTGTGAATGTGCAGATGGTAGCGTTAGCTTATGGTGCTATTGTATCTCTTTGTTTTATAGGCTTTGGATAAGATTCGATTTGATAGCTTGACTGACAAGAGCAAGCTCGACGCCCAACCTGAGCTTTTCATTCACATTATTCCGGACAAGGTAACCAATACCCTCACTATTGTTGACAGTGGCATTGGAATGACCAAGTCTGGTAAGCATCTTTTTATCCTGTTTGTAACTGTTGATTTCTGAATTTGTTACAGTTATTGTTTAGGGTTCTGTTTCTGCTTGATGTTTAACTTGGCTTTGTACGTGACAGACTTGGTGAACAACCTTGGTACCATTGCAAGGTCTGGAACAAAGGAGTTTATGGAAGCTGTCACTGCTGGTGCTGATGTAAGCATGATCGGGCAGTTTGGTGTTGGGTTTTACTCGGCTTACTTGGTTGCTGATAAGGTGATTGTTACTTCCAAACACAATGATGATGAGCAGTATGTGTGGGAGTCTCAGGCTGGTGGTTCTTTTACTATCACTAGGGATACCTCTGGCGAGAACCTTGGCAGAGGTACTAAGATAGTTCTCTTCCTTAAGGAAGACCAATTGGAGTACCTTGAGGAGCGTCGGCTCAAGGATCTGATTAAGAAACATTCCGAGTTTATTAGTTACCCAATTTCCCTTTGGATTGAGAAGACCACTGAGAAGGAGATTTCTGATGACGAGGATGAGGAAGATAAGAAGGATGAGGAAGGCAAAGTAGAGGATGTTGATGAGGAGAAGGAAAAGGAGGATAAGAAAAAGAAGAAGATAAAGGAAATTTCACATGAGTGGTCTTTGGTGAATAAGCAGAAGCCTATCTGGATGAGGAAGCCAGAGGAGATCACCAAAGAGGAGTATGGTGCATTTTACAAGAGCCTTACAAATGACTGGGAGGAGCACCTTGCAGTGAAGCATTTTTCAGTTGAGGGCCAGCTCGAGTTCAAAGCTGTTCTCTTTGTCCCAAAGAGGGCACCATTTGACCTCTTTGACACGAGGAAGAAGCAGAACAACATCAAGCTCTATGTACGCCGTGTCTTCATCATGGACAACTGTGAAGAATTGATGCCTGAATACTTGAGCTTCGTGAAGGGTATAGTGGATTCTGAGGATCTTCCACTTAATATTTCAAGAGAGATGCTTCAGCAGAACAAGATCCTGAAAGTTATCCGCAAGAACTTGGTCAAGAAGTGCATTGAGCTATTCTTCGAGATTGCTGAGAATAAGGAAGATTATGACAAATTCTACGAGGCATTCTCTAAGAATTTGAAGCTTGGTATTCACGAGGACTCACAGAACAAATCCAAGATTGCCGAGTTACTTCGATATCACTCAACTAAGAGTGGTGATGAGCTGACCAGTCTGAAGGATTATGTAACAAGGATGAAGGAGGGCCAGAGTGATATCTATTACATTACAGGAGAGAGCAAGAAGGCTGTTGAGAACTCCCCATTCCTTGAGAAGCTGAAGAAGAAGGGATATGAGGTTCTGTATATGGTTGATGCAATTGATGAATATGCTGTGGGACAACTAAAGGAGTTTGAGGGAAAGAAATTGGTTTCTGCAACCAAGGAAGGTCTTAAGATTGAAGAGACTGAAGATGAGAAAAAGAAGAAGGAAGAATTGAAGGAGAAGTTTGAGGGTCTATGCAAGGTGATCAAGGATGTGCTTGGTGACAAGGTGGAGAAGGTTGTGGTGTCTGATCGTGTTGTGGACTCACCCTGCTGCTTGGTCACTGGAGAATATGGTTGGAGCGCAAACATGGAGAGGATCATGAAGGCACAAGCACTGAGGGATAGCAGCATGGGGGGGTATATGTCGAGCAAGAAAACAATGGAGGTTAATCCAGAGAACCCAATCATGGAGGAGTTGAGGAAGAGAGCCGATGCTGACAAGAATGACAAATCAGTGAAGGACCTGGTCCTCTTGCTTTTTGAGACAGCTCTGCTTACATCCGGGTTCAGCCTGGATGATCCCAACACTTTTGGCAGTCGCATCCACAGAATGCTGAAATTGGGCTTGAGTATTGATGAAGACAGTGCCGATGCGGATGCTGACATGCCTCCTTCGGAAGATGCTGATGATGCTGAGGGTAGCAAGATGGAGGAGGTTGACTAAACCAGCTCTGTCAAGTAGTAGATCTCCTAGAGTGGTCCTCCCAATTCTCCTGTTAATCTAATCTCGTCTTTTTTGGAAGGCTTGTCAAGGATGATATTAAATTTTATTAAAGACATGGTGTATACTTTGTCTAAACTTGCCAAACATGTGCAATTTCTTCTCCTCCTCTGCCTTATCTCTCCTGTTCTTTAGATGAATTTTCTCTAATGTCATGTTGAATATGACAATGAAATCGTGCTGTCCTGATTCTCCTAAAGTATGAATGAGCTGAAAACCAGATGATTGCACATCTCGGCCTCAAGACTCAGCCATTATATTTGTTGATGAGACGCACCCATGATTAAGCAGCATTGCACTCTTTGTTATTTAACCCCGCTCGTACACAAGGAAATATTTAAGTTATTTAACCCCGCTCGAGTTATGTGGGTTCAAGCCTAAGAGACCATTTGTGCTGGGCAGAAAGCAAAATGAGGCCAAAATCTATAAAAATAAAATAAATCAAAGCTTAATTGCAAGAATGAAATTTACCCCACACAAATGCAAGAAAGAAAGAAACAGCAGGAACCGATTTGTTCCGGGTAGAAATCTAATCTAATAATGCAAAATGGAGAGAATGGATGGCTCCAATCATTGCAGCTCTAAAACACAAGATGACATTCTCCCTATATCTAGGAACCCTTTGCACACAAAACCGCACATTTCTTTTAAACTACGTCAGTAAACTTTCACATATACAACTCAGGTATCATCAACTTGCGAGTGGAACACAAAACTTGGGAACGTGGTGGTGATATCCCTGCTCAATAAACATGAAAAAAATTGTCAGTTTCAGACACATTGGTGAGGAAACTGCATTGTTGTGTACTATTCATTGATGATAAGGCAATGACTAACTTGAGATACTGGAGAGTCATATTCTTCAAAAGGGAGGGATGTCGCAAAACAAGGCTTCGCCATTCTTCTTTATCAATCTTCCCATCATGCTTAGTATCAGCCTCCTCAAATGTCTAACAAAAACAAGTACAGTGAGATAACACTCATCTTTTAATTTTCTTTCAACTCTTTTTTACACGGCAACGTGCACTAATGACAGCCAAGATAAAAGTCTGATAGATTAAGGAAACACCTTATCAATAATGCTCTCTATTACATCGTCTGACAGATTCATACCAGATTCAGCAAGTGTAGCCACTACCATTTGCTTTACCTGTACATCAAGATTTGATACTAAATAATAATATCAAGACATGCATTTCAAATATGTGCAAGATTTATATTAAATATTGCAAGTTTTCAGAGTTAATAAATCTCATATCTCCACTCAAGAAGACCAAGTACCTCCTGTCTCTCAATAAATCCTTGTTGTTTGAGATCATACAGTTGGAACGAAACTGCAAGAAAGTAAAAGTGGGGTCTATCAAGAAACACCAATATATAAGGACATATTGCCATAAAATCTAGAGGAAATGGAGGACTTGACTATAAATTAAAATCTAACTGAACAAACAGACAATATTCCATACTCTACTCGATATTAGCAACACTTACATTCAATCTTATCATCAATTGGTGCATTGGGGTGAAATACAGAGAGAGCTCGTGCAAACTCCTCAAAATCTAATATTCCATTGTGCTTTGTGTCAAATAAGTCAAATACCTACAAAAGTTTGGACTTGAGATATTAATATACAAACTTCATTGAGGGGTTGTTCATAATGAAAGTCTGTAACTAACATAGGAAAACTGTGAACAAATGCATGGTGACAAAGCAAGAAAAAGTGGCATCCAAAAAGTGAAACAACAAAACTTCAGAGTAAAATGAATAGAATACCCGATCTGCGAATAGACTTTCCTTTTTATTTGTCTTGAATAATGCTAGTTGAAATTCTTCCTGTAATGAATATTCATCAAAATTTTTCAATTAACCACTACTAAAGATGAAACACATTAGCCATTAAGAAAGAAATCTCTCTTTAAAATGATAGCTTTAATAATAGAAAATCATTTCGATAGGTGAAAAAAGTGAATAAATGATTTCCATAGTTGAAAATAAATGAATAATTGAATTAGAATAATTGGAATATGCCATGATTTTTGTTACCTTATTGATAAGCCCATCATCGATCACAGCACTGCTGATCTTCTTAAACAGTTCATACAGCGCTTCTATTTCACTCACACTAACTGCATCGGGAAAGAACAAGCATCTTATGATTGGAAAACCTTTTGAGGTCAAAGACCAGCTTTTGCAATTGATCTAGCCTAAATCTAACTGAAAAATTGATGTAACGCACTAGAAGCATGGAATGTGCTACAAGCCATTCTAAAACTATCACTTGTCATATAAAAGCAAAGGTAACTAAATGACAGATCAAGTCATACATTTAAATGCTAATAACTATACTAGAGCGATTCCTGAAACCAGAGTTGAAATTTTAATAAAAGGAAGTAACATACACACTGTTTCCCTTGCAAGAACTTCTGGATCTTCCAGTCCCCTGGGTTGCTTATACAATTCAGCATCACAGCAGTTTGCTATAGCAGCACAAAAATGCTTTAATCCGTCTAGGCACTGCACCATGATCTTTTCCAGACGTCAAAACACTCCATACCTGGAGCAAAGAGAGAGCTACTTCAATTGTGCACTCTAGTTCAAAAGACTGTTGATTCAGCAAGCAAGAAACCAAGAAAATGAAAGAGAATACTCAGTAAGGGTATACTAGTTTATGTATTTCAAATTCTATCATAGTTATAATTATGGAAGGTGCGTAAAAAGTATCATACAAGTTCAGTTAGCTTGAGAGAAGGAAATAACCATATAATAGTCACTAAGAAACTACCCTTTACTTGTATGTGGATGAGAACTTCAAGCCAGCCAAATCATATGTGTAGGAAATTAGAGAGTGGATATACCATACATAACACAAACAAGTTGCATTTCATCAAGCTACCAAATGAAATTCAGATCTGTTAATGGGAGTGAACTAATTTAGAAACAAAAAGAATAAACTTTTTGACCTTTCAAGTTGACAGGCTTTGGATACGTTGAAGAGAAATAGTAACACATAATCAAACAAGTGCATATATTTTAACACAATTCTTTAAACCACTGATTTTTTAAATTGGATAATAATTACAGAACAAGGTGTATAGCTATGAAATTTTTTTTGTTTATCATACATTTGTTGTTTAAAACAAAACAGTGGGCATCCCTTTCCGATATGCTTAACTTAACCTGCCAGAATCTAATACTCATTTATTTCCCCTTTCCTATGTGCAATTCAAGAAAACCAAGTCATTGTATTATTCCAACACGCATCGAAACAGTATGCGCTGCTTCTTTTGTCACAGAGTAAATTAAGGACACACCGGAATTTTAAAATACAATCAATTCAGAATCAAATGATCCTCTTCTGTCACTTGCATATATTGGCTGCAAGTAATCATAAATGCAACATGACCTATAAATATTAATTTTGTTGCCAACTGAATAAAAAGGCACAGAAACATCAGAGACTAATCAAGATATGATATTTCCTCCCATTATCTATGTCTACTTTAACTGAAACAAAGCATATAATCTTATCTGACAAGTGACAACCAAGTTATCTTTTGATCTAATATGCAACAAATGAATCTAATATTCTCATTTTTTCTCAGCAAGAAAATTAAAAGAGAAATATTTGAATTTTCTAATACCATTCAAAACCTGGAAAGAATCTGAAAGACCCTTTCCTTTTCCCATCTCTCAGGCAAAAAGTTGAGCACTGTCTCAAACTTCAGGATGCTGATATCATAGAAGATTCACACATGCAGCATTGACCAGCTTAAACTTGCATGATTATAAGTCAAAAACCTAGAACGACAATTGCACAGTACTTGAAACCATATTCAAATACCATAGAAGTCTTTTTCAAAGGGAAGTTTAGATGACTGTAGGACAATAATGTGAGTTTAATAACTATTCTATTCACTTGGAAAAAGACATGGAGACTATATAGTAAAATAACTTGTTAATGTTGGAAACACCATCTACACTTATGTTTAGAGAATAAGATCAACACAGCATTTGAAAATACTCAATGTTTACCCTGAGCTGAACAGCCAACATCCAGAGCATTCTCCATCTTACTACCCCAATGAAGTGTCTACAACATAAAAACTAAACTAAAAATCTTATTAGATAATCCATGATAAGAGTTCCAAGCCATCTAAAAAGGTGGGGGATTGATTTATTATGGACTACAATACAGTTCAAATTTGCTGCTATCAGTTCAACCTTTTAAAGGAACCTCAACAATCCTTTGAAATCAATCCCTCACTCCTGCTCTTGTTTTGGAGGATGAGAACTCAAGCTTGGAACAAACTCTTTCATTAAGAATTCAATCTTCACCAATGACAATATTGAATAGCACTGTAAAAAAATTATATGGTGTCTGAACAACAAATTCAAATAAATGTCTTTTCAGAGGAAAGTTCTGATGACCATAGGACAATGATAACAAGACAAATTACATAATGGTACGTTTAAATCTTGGAAACCCTATCTACACCTATCTCTAGAAAAAGTAAGACAGCACACGAAAATACTCGTATGTATAAAATCCTAGGAGCTTGTATCACACATATACTCTTGCCTAACAAGAAACACTATCAGAGACTAAACAGCCAACTTCTAGAGCATACACCATGCTTACTATCTCCCTGAAGAGCCTTAAGCCGAAAGGAGCTAATATCAATATTAATTCACCAAATCAACAACTCAAAGGCCCTTTTTATGAGGGGGGATGACTATACAAAAGTAGCTGACCTACAATCCTAACCTTTCAAAGATACCTCAATAATCCTTTGAAATCAATCCTGCGCTCCCACTTTTGTTTTGGCAGGTAAGATTTTATGCTCAGAAGAAGATTGTTAATAACCAATCAGAATTCACAGCAAAATCCAATTCCATAATCCATATTCAATTAATATGAATCAAACGATGTGACCACGTCTAACTATACATACCAAAAAAGAAGAGGCCATGATAACAGGTACAAACACCAATTAATCAAATGTTTTACATCTAACCGACCAAAAAACCTAACCTTTCTGATCCGATAACTCCAATGCCATCTTAAAAATTGAAACTTGAGGTACAAACCACACACAATATACAATTAAATCAATAGCCCACAATAGATCAAGCAAAACACAGAAAAAAGATGAGGACTTTTAAACAGAAATCAAATCACCATCCAAAATTAAAAAACAGAAACAATCAAGAGTTGATGGAAAGAAAACAAAGAAACAGTTGAAATGAATAATATAGAAAAAGACTTTACCTTTTAGGCAAACAAAGGCGAGGAAAGAAGGAAAGAGGAGCAGAGGTCAAGATTCTTGGACATTTCTCCCCCTACTCCTTTTTCTTGCTTTGGTTAAGTTTTTTATTAGTATTTTATAATTATCTAGAGAGAGAGAGGGGTGGTGTTTGTGTTGTTGAGCGAAGAGGAAGGGAGTGATTGTGGTTTTTTTTTTTTTTTTTTCTTATTATTATTATTTATTTTAATTGAATAAAATCCCAAGAGGCAAGACAAAACATTAAAATTCAAGCACCAAAAAGGGAGGGGATGGCTTGGCCTTGGTTACATTGAGGGCAGAGCAGGCAAGGGGCAGCCTAAAATGGAAGCCAAACCAATGACAGGGACTTTGACAACCCCACACACGTGGATTTACAAGGTTGCTGGCTCTCTTTTCTCAGCTACGGTTAAGGCTACTTACAAACGTTTTTCTTGCAATTGTGATGTTTTAGACACCGTTTTGCTTGGATTCGGATGTTTTTTTGAAATCAAACTCTTGCCATAATTTTTTTTATGTGCTTTTTAAATGTTTTTTATATAAATACATCAAAAATTACTTTTAAATTATATTTTTTTCCAAGAATGTTATGAGCTGTAATCACATAAGGTTGAATTCGGACACCTACTAAGCAAGGTTTACAAAGTAAAAAAAATATTTGGATGCGAGGAAACTTTACCCTTTAAAAAATATATTTTGTGAGTCCATAAAATTATAGTTGTTTTAGACTCTTATAATAGATGCATGTCCTAACTCGAACTCGAAATTTGTTATACAGATCGCAATCTCACACATCACGTCCCTTAAAGATTTTCAAAGTAAATTACATATGCATAAAGACAAATTTAAAGCCAATCAAATAACCAAGTACTATGTTTAATGTTAGTCTTTGAATTTTTTTTATTAACGTGGGTATCCGGGTCAGCTTGCGAGCACCTCAACTAATCTCATGGGTCTTGAAGTTAATGACTATGTAAAGTGTAAACCTTCAGTGGTCATCATATTAGCAACAACATAACTCGAACTTGAGATCACAGAGGGGAGCAAACTCCTTAGTCCCAAACTCCTACCACAAGGCCAACTAGATGGTCTAGTCTTTGAATCTGTTGTAAAATTTACATTCAAAGTTATTACAACTAACCTTTTGATTACAAAGAGTATATAGGACTTACCATCTCACATTGGAAAAGAAAAACTTTCTTCAAATGCTTATATAATAAAACTTGAGATGAAATAGTAACCAACAAAGAAGGTAGAGTGAGCTCGCGTACATAAAGATGAGTCAAGTAAGAGAAAAACCTTTGATTTGCCACCCTCTACGCGCGAGGCAACACATATACTATCTAATTTTTTTTTTGTTATTTTATTAAAATATTTTTTGATGACCCTTATATTGAAATCATAATATTTATAGCAGTTAAAAATTTATTTTTAACAATCACAAATTTAAAATATTTTCCGTGTATTTTTTCCAGTAGCTATAAGTGTCACAATTATCTAATTTCTTAATAGCTATATTTTAAATTGTTGTAGCAATTATTTTAATTTCATAATAAATTTAAATATGACTGTTGTGCTTATAAATACCATGTAGTTTTTTCAAACAATACACAACCCAAAAAACTTTTCCGTTCTGTTCATTGCTGGTCTTCTTTCTTTTCAAAGCTGTTTTATGCTGCCCTCTTCTGTTGAGAAAGAACTTGTTGAATCCTGGAGGGTACCCTACTGTTGGAAAAATATTCTTAAAAACAATACTCTAAGTTTTTTGTTTCCGTTACTTACCTTCATTATTTCCAACAGAATCTTGATATGTTGGCTGAACGACAAGAGAGACTTGTTCATCACTTATTATTATCTTCAATGTTTCCAATTCTGATTGCGAGAAATGAACTTGGATGTGAATTGTATGTCTAGGATTTTATGATGAGAAAATTCTACAAGGATGTGATGAGTTTGAAGAAGAAATCAGCAACTTGAGTTTCATGCTTCAAATTTTAATTTTGTTTCTCTAGCTTTCCTTGTTATCTTTTGGTTCTCCTGTTATGAGCTTCATCTTCTCCACACATTCACCACTACCACTCATTCAAGTGAATTCATGTTTGCCTCCTAACCTACAAGTTAGACAGCGTGGTGATTAGATGGTAATAATGGAGGTTGTGCTTCCTCCTTACTCTTACATTGATGGTGATAGAGCTGCGGATTCTGATAGCATTATCATCATTCGTCATTTGCACGAGCATGGTTGTAGTTATGATTATGGTTGCAGTGGCATTATCTCCTGGATTGAAAAATGCATGAACTAGAATCAGCTTCAGAATTCGACCAAGCTTTCTCATTATGACAAAAGGAGATCAGGCTTGTATCTTGATTTTAATTTTGATTTAAGATAAAAAAAAAAGATGGGAAAGAAATTGCTACTGCTCTTCAATTCTCACTCAAGCCGGCCAGTCAGCTTTTTAAGCCCAAGTTTCTTATACCTAGTTCATCAAGATCAGACCACATCAAACCAGCTATACCTGTTGGATTAATCAGAAGTAATTTGACATTACAAATTATCCAGTACAGATAGGGCATACAGTTGATGTATCAAAACGAAAACAAAAACAAAAACGCAATCTGCATAGAGCTTTAAACTCTGTATAAAAGATTACTAACACAGATGGGTAAGCTAAACTTAACCCCTTCTTTTTCTTTTTTTATATAGAAAGAACATGATTCAAACGAGGAAATAGAAAATTGATCGGGGTGGTCTAAATTTATCTATCTGTCTCTACTTTTATCACGGCTATGGTCTGATCCACTTCTGTTTTTCATTATCTTTCTGGCATTTATCTTGCTTCTTGAACTTCCTCCATCTTTAGTTTCTTCTTCCTCTATTTCTTCCCTCGCCACCTTTTTCTCTGACTCCAACGGCATCTTTTTATCTGTTCTCTTTATTTTTTGATGATCTCTTGAGCTGCTTTCGGATGGCGCTGGAGCTTTCCCTATTCCCTCCAACCGGGAGGTTTGTTCATGCCTGTCTAATTGTAGCTTACTTAGCTCGTCCCTCACTAACGGTATCTGTTTCCCTCTGGAGAGTAGTTGCTCCTGTGCTGACATTCTTTGATCATTTGCCCTCGAGCCTTTTTCTTGTTCAAAGAATAGGACTTGCACGACTGTTCTCAATGGTAGGCGCTCATTCTTTACAGCGTGGGTACGCACTTCTGGCGACAGTTTTTGGCAGTCTAGAGGCCTGCATAGACGTTTCTTATCTGATTTGCTCATTTCAGGATGCTCCTGTTTGAAAATGAATTTGTATGAATGATATGAAAATAAGAAATATGAATAACATGAAAAAGAACTTGCCATCCAACGTAAATTTCACTTATTGGCATCATTCCTGCACTGAGAGCATTCGACCATGGAAAGTTTTTCAAGGGCTCAACAAGTCCTGAGCTTTATATTTTATTTATGACATGCTGCATGTAGTACTTTTACCTTTAGATAAATGTTGATTCCCTTGTACAGGTCATCATGATTTTTCCTAGCAATATCTGGCAAAGCTTCTGCAACAGATAAAACTTTTGATACCGGCAAGTTGATGTCTCTAGCAACAACTTGAAGGTAAGAGTCGATAAGCTTTCCAATCTTTCTAATTGATCTCATAGACTGGCTGTTTTCTGTTGGTGCAGGCGATGTTCTTCTCCATAACAGCAAGAAACTGTCTAGCACTGCTGCAACCAGGTCAATATCATAATAATGCTTATTGGAGGATGAATGTGTAGGAAATAGCAGGTCACTAACTGCTGCCTCCTCTAATTGCAGGCTAGATCTCCTTATAAGTTCTGTCTTTGTAACTGTAGATGCACCTAGGTGGTTTGCAATGCTAAGAAGTCTTAGCAAGAAACCAACTGAAACTGACCCTTTATCTGCTGGAATCATATTCACAATGATTTCAATAATTTTTCGATGATTTTCCGCAACATCGTCAGTCTGAGACACTGAGCTCTCCGGAGGTGTAATCTTTGTGGCATCCGGTAGCCAACGACAGGCATAAACATGCAAAGCTTCACCGATGAGCTGTGGTGGGAGCATGTATGTTGATTTAATAGCTATAATTATGCATCGGAAAAGGTCTATGTCAAGATCGGATATGTCCTCCGTCCACCAATCCTTGGGAACAGATTGTTGCTGCTTGTTGAACCCTTTTCTAGTATAAGTGTAGGACCATGTTACCTGCAAGGAACAATGACTTTAAGATGATTTTCGTGAAAATATTCTAAATTGTTTTTTTCTCTTCAATTTCATGAAAAATCGAAATTGATTCTGCAAGGGAATTGCTGACCTGTGCAGGGGGTGTGAGGATTTTTTCAACAATTGAATCCACGCATCTTCTGAAGATTCCGAGGTTGTCTGACCATTCTGTTAACTTGACTGTTGTCTGTAGCGTGACAACAGAGTCCTTCCAACCTTCTAGAATGCAGGAATTAAAGAAGGCCTCCAGTTTAAGGACAAAATTTCCCTTCTCGACAGCTTCTGTCATTCGAAGGAACTTCGCAGCACAAAATGCAGATACAAAGTTATGAGCACTGAGGCTGATTGTTATTCCATAGCAATACTTAGCGCACATCTCGAAAGCATCTTCCCCTCCAGGGATATCATGCAGCTCGATTGTAACAGTGTTTGAATCTTCAGAATCTGAACGTAGCCTCTGTAAGAGGCCACACTTCGGTAGAAGTGAAAACTGCAGCTAAGAACAGGAAAGCTAATAAGAATCTAGGTCATCTTGCATGAATATAGGGTTCTACAAATAATCAATTGCAGATTAAAATAGTGAAATTGTACTTTACATGCCATGGAAAAAACAAAATTATATGCTTTCCCTCATCTCTTTATGCTGTCTGAATTGTTTGCAATGTTGAAACATTTCATGAATGTCTAGCATGCAAGTTGGCATCAATGAAGATGCATCTGGGACCAAAATTTCATTTATGTCCTTGGATAAATCATACCTGATGAAGAAGATAACTGATGTTATTGATTCGTATAACAAGGTCACTAGGTACATCTGATATCACAGACCTGCATTGCAGAAGTAACATGACAGAGTACAGCTCATATCTGATATAGAAGGTATATCAACCAGGGTTAATTGATACAGAAATTGCTGATAGATCAACACACCTGGTTGCCTCTTCTGTATAGAAGGTATCTGGCCGTGTCCCAAGTTTCATAAACTTCATTTTTGCAATTTTCTTTTCGTTTGATCAAAAGATAGTGAGAGATTTTAACTTCTGAACAATGGAGCATGCCCTTTTGAGATCTGACCTGAAGTAAATCCAGGATGTGTTTAATTCACACAGGCAGGCAGATTTACTTTCCGCAACAAACTTTTAGAGGTGAGCTACTATAAATGAAAAGGAATACCTTAGAAAACTACTCTGTAATTAGACATTGATTGTCCATGAAAAAAGAAAAAAATTGTAATGAATTTGTGTGTATCAAACAATATTAAGCAATGAAATCTGATATATTCATTGTTTTCTTCCATTAGTCCCAGCAGAAATGGTAATTCATTCATTCTAATTCCTTTTTTTCCAGAACAGATTCTAAATGAAATGTATTTAAAGGAAGGGCATGCATACACAAGAAGGCCAGAAAATTTGTCCCGTGATAATAATAAAAAAAATCTCTTTATACATCCTTTTTCACTCAAAAAAACAAAAAAGAATCACTCGGTGCTGCCTGGAATTAAATTGGAAAAATCAAAGCCTGAGAAAATGTTGGAAAAGATGAGAAAATTAAAAAGGAGAAATCTAGTTAAAAAAAGAAGAAAAACAAGAATGAGCCCTCAAGTAAAATTGAAGTGAATTAAAACATTCTAGTCACCAATTAAGGGAAGAAATTGAGAGAGTTTTTAGGACATACTCACAATAATTGCCAAGGCAAAAGGGCAGTAATCTAACAACTTCATCAACACATGAGGCAGCATTTAATTTTGAAGAAAAAATTCATCACCATGAAGTGGCTTCACAGATATGGCCAAGATTATCAGAAAGATGGGGAAGAAAAGGAGAAGAAACTGAAATGGTGGAAGAAGAAGAAGGGATCATGATTCTTGAAAGACATGTCAACCCACGTAACTGTGTAGCTTTAGCATGCAAAAGTGCTGAACACATGGAACCGATCACTTTTAAAATGTAATTGGCATGTAGGCCTTACCTGTACAGAAACTTTTTAATCCAACAAGGGCCCAATCATCTTCAATATTTCCTGTGTAGATCCCTCCAAGACAAGCCCTCTATACAGGAGTTTTGTAGTTTTACCTGCAAGAAAATAGAAGAAAGAAAAACACAGTTGATCCAGTCAAATTTTCTCTACTGTCAATCTCTCAAGAGAGAAGAGGATGGTGATATAAGAAGAGTCTTTACAGGAAACAGAAACAAAAACAATAGCAGTTTCTTTGACCACCCTTCATGCAAAACGGTCTCTATTTTATATCTTTGACAGGTGCATTAAACGTTAATTTGGTGGTTGAAATTCATTGAATGCTTCTTTTGCAAGGCAAAAAAACTCACTGGTTTACAAATTTAGGCATGGATTTTTGTACTTCTTCTAAAATCCTGACAGATATACCTCATAAGAGACTGAAGTATACTACCTCATATTCCGGTGGTATCGGATTTGGCAGTATCGAAACCCCTTTAAGCAGTAAATGTATGGCTGTGCCTCAACAATTACCTCACCAACCACATCAGTCCACAACCTTTATATAGTATAATAAAATGACAGGATATATCTGTAGGTAATTGCTGTTTTATAGTAACAGATGCTGTGCAAGTAGTCTCAGTGCATGAGAGTTGGTCCGATGACACCCCCGTCAAGTAAACTTTACAGCTGCACTATTGTAGTCATGTTACAAATGGAAAGATCCTGAGAATTGGTGGCGATCGAAACAATAAAGTTTCAAATATTTCATGCCAAAAGGAGATGCTTGATAATTTTAGCTGACAAAATCAAACTCGTAATCCACGCTTGGAATAAGAAAGGTTGAGCAACTATCTACCATAACTGTGCTGGTGCTTGATGGTTCCCAATTAGATGGCCTAAGTATGTCCTCAAACCTGTTTAGGAAATGGAAAACTAAAGTGATTCTTGGCCCCTTCTGGTTTGTAAGCAAATCAAAGCATATAATGGAGTTGGATCTCTAGCCACTTCAGGGGTGCTTTCCTTTTCTTTCCTTCAGGAAGTATGGACAGATTTAAAGTATCGGTGTCTTGGTTCTTTTCTCTTTGAAAAGGGCCATTTCATATACAGGCAACAAAAGTTTATTCCTGCTCAAAAACAGGTTGTGTGTCGGCTCGGATGAATAACATATAGATCTTCCAACTTAACCAAATCAAATGGGAAGTAGATCTGCTAATTAATCTGTTGACACCTTGGAATTGAATGGACGGTTTCTTGATCTTAGTTTTAATCTTTTTCGGTCAAGGGCAATAACATAGAACATTAAATCCCACACCAACCCCGCTCTTGCAGTAGTTGACCACTCCATTGCTCTAGGGCACACCACAATAAACCAAGAAGAGGATGGTATTGTGGACTAAACTCTACAGCTCAGGGAATATAGATTGTTGGCAACAAAATAAACAGTGCTACGTAGCTTAATTTGCACCTAAAGTCATTAATATGAAGTAAATGCTGCCAAATGTATTTGGTGGCATGGATTCAAAACGATGGACAGATACTGCATGCAATCAAATCTCTTTGAACCATATCTTATAAGAAACATGGATGGCATCCAAGAAGAAAAGGACACCAACTTCCATCATGATGAAACAAAATCAACTGTGATCACTATGACTTGGAGGTTTTGATTTAACTTTCTCTATATAATCAGAATGACTACTTCAGAATCTAAGTTGATATGCTTTCGATGATCTTTCCTATTCTATAGTAGCCCAAATATCCTTCCAAAACTAATGCTAAACAGATGGAAAGTGGACCAATTTTCCCTGATTTCCTCCATGGTAATGATATCACAGGTTGGCTTAGATATGGTTCAATATCATGGCTGAATTTAAAAGCATGTTCTCCCTAGCCCTCATCTAGGAAGAAAAACCTGTACCTGAAGGTGTTGGTGGTCCAGGTAGAATGAGATGTTGGTCCAGGTGCCATTAAAGATTGGCCGAAATCTAAACTAGTGGTCTGTCAGGCAACAGATGGAGGTAAAAGAGAAACACAGTCGTAATGTAACACAACACCAGGTACTAGAAGAAAAAGCCCTAAAAGAATTTTCTTCTAAACACCTTATAATATCAAAAAAAAAAAAAAAAAAGTGAGCAAAAATGAAACGCCTATGCCAAAACAGAATCATTAATTGCCATCCACTATGATACTGCACTTAACTACTTACGTTACCAATCCCTTTCGAAATTGATAAAGGAACCTGTCTTTAAGGTCCCAGAATTTTTTTATAATTTTCTCCTTGTCCATACTCTATTGGAATTATTTAATAAGAGAATACAGTAAAGTTTCTTTTTTCCATAATTTTTTTATCCTCTAGCTAGCTAGCCAAAGCATGGCAGAATCTCTCGTATCTGCATATAACAGAACAAAAAAGCGCCTTGATCTTTTGTGCTTTGGCCATTGAGTGGGGGACAATAATAACGAGTCAAGCAGATTTCTGTCAATCAAATCACCCCTATTTTTCCCATTTTACCAACTTAATAATCCACCACTGTACATCATTATCATCGATGAGACTGGACCAAACATAATTGTTCACATAATCATGAAGAAGGAAGCATGTACAAGTAAATTTCAAGAAGAGTGTACATACCACAATCTTTCGTTTGATTTCAAGCAAGCAGCAGCAGAACCATTGATTACAATTGATGAAAAAGCTGCGAATTTTACTCTTCGAACTTGGACTGGTATAATAGAGGCAGAAACGATATAGCACTATTGGAACTTAAAAAACAGGAACAAGCATGTGCCCATCAGAGACATGAACATTAGAAGCACTATGTGATGTTCAAGAAATGACTTGAAGGTTTTGTACATGTAATCCTGCTGGTTAAAGAGAGAAGAAGAGGTTGTGGTAATGTGGGTTTCTGCTAACTCAACTAGCAAGACAACACACACTCACAGCAACTAAAAGAAGAGAAAATGAGTCTCTTTCCTTCCTCTCTATGTCTCACCTCACCAGGACTAGTGGAGGGCAGAGAGAGGGAGTGGTTGGTTGGGATTAGTCAACATGGCAATGTATCAAAAGCATATTATGATAGAACATTTAGAAGGAGAAAAAAAAAAGAAAAAAAAAGAGGTAGCAGGCAGCATACACCAATCACCTTCTCTCTCTCTCTTTCTCTTCTCTTCTTCTCTTTATTAATTAACATGCTAGAAATTGGTGCTCTATGATTGATTCACAAAAAGCATGCAAATGCAAGTGGCCAATGCTTATAACTACAAAAGAGTGCTTTACTTGTTACTTTTTCAAAACTTATCGATGGTTTTTCTATGTAGTTTGCTGCGTTTTCAACTGTATTTCAAGTTAAAAGGCATACTACATATATATACTTCGATAAACGGAACCTTAATCCAACGGGTTTGGTTTTGTTCATGGTTAAAGACTATTTTTCTTCATTGTAAAGCATTGAACCTTGAATTAAAGTCATTTTCATGAATTTCTCACTCCAATATAAATGGTTTTTCCCCCTTGTGCTATCACAAAAATACTCACAGATATGTAAAATCATTTACATTTATGTTGTTTTTGATTGAATAAAAATATAAATTGAAATCCTAAATCAATAAAGTGGGGCCAAGCAAAGCAAGAAAGATCAACTGTGCTATACCTCATCATGCTTCTCTCCACTAGCTTCAGGATATTCTCTTCTTTCTTCTAGTCCTCACCTTGATTTGCATGTCGGCCACGTGTGTCGTCTTTGTGCCGTTGGTTTCCTCTAGTTCCTCACTCAGTCTGTGGTGATGGGATTGGTCTGCTTCTCATTGTTGGTTGTTTTGAAGGCCAAACACCAGACAAGCCTTTCTCTTCCATGCGATAATATTATTTGCTGCTGCTTCAAATTTCATGCGTGTAGGTTTCTTAATCTCACGTGTGTTTCTTTGTGTCAATCTCTTCTCTTCTCTTCTTTTTGTAGCTTTGATTCAAAAAGATTGTGTTTTCTTGGCTCCATCTCGTTACCCCATTCACCACTCCATGTCCATACAAGGACAGAAAAGTTGAAGATGATGCGATGGGGTAACTGTTAATTAACCTGCTTTTTATGATTCTACAATATGCTTATTTAATAACGAAAGCATTGCCGATTACAGTTTTTTATTGTAATTAAGAGATATAGGACACTTTGGTCTTTAGCTTGCTGATCAAAGCAGCCCAACTCAATTATGTCATGACAAGACACTGATGATGGTGATGATTAGCATCATATCTGACCCTAATCAATTGCATGTTCACCATCACCATAGTTATCATTATCCTTGCTTGCTTTTGAGTTTCTAGCCTTTAGAAAAAGGCTGACCAGCTAGCTAGATAGTCGGTCATGCTACTGCACTGGATGCGTTCAGCTGGCTGGAGAAAATGTAAGAAAAAACCAATGATTTTTCAAGGCCAGATATAGATTTTAAACGCGGTAGAACCAGATGGCTCGCCTGCTAGCGAGGGGGAAGGCTAGTTACTGCTAGAAATACACATCTCCTTGACCCTGCATCGTCCATCCGCTCCTTGACTATAATCATGCAAACTGTATGGGAGGTCATTATCCTTGAATTCTTTCGGTTTGCCAATAAGCCAATGAACCTTGATTGATCAGGTCCCCTCATGCTTTATTAGGAGGGATGTATATTCAGGTGGCAACGATCTACCGGAGAGAGAAAGGAAATTAACTCCTTTCTTCTGAGTAAGTTGGAATGCAAGGTTTCGTTGAAGTGACTGGTCTTTTTCTCACTGCTTCCTTCATGGTTACAGAATAAAGAAGTGGCAATGAATCAATTAAGCTCAGACCACCTAGAGAATCTATCAAGCTAGCCATTTCAACAACTTGGATCCTTTGATTTTTAGGTTACCATGTCGGCCGCAAAAAAAAGATGATGCTAAGTGGCCACTAACTACTCACCATCAAGAGAATATATACACGCCGGAGAGAGAGAGGGAGAGGATAACAAAAACTATGGGTGATAATCGACCAAGTGCCGGTTAATTTATCCACTTGATATTATCGCATTTTTAAATTGTATTTAGCTTGAAATTCTTTTATTTGTTTAAGTTGAATATAATTTAATTTTGTCTTTCAAACTAAACACGGTTTAAACCAAGGTTGTCAATACCGTTCTGGTTGCCGTTCTTGTTTTTCTATTGGTACGAAACGTTTCGGTTTCGGCGTGCCGTTTCGAGGTTGTACTATTCATATATAATTAATTATACATATATGAAAAAAATTAAAATATTAATTTAACAAACATAATTAAAATTCAAGATAAATTAACTTTAAATTATACAATAGAAACACAAAGTCAAACAAACATAATCTCAAAATTAGAAACACAATCACAAGTTAATCAAAATAAGGAGGATTTTAAGGCAGAAACGGCACACCCGGAACGGTACCAAGACGTTCCGGCCAGTATTTTTGGAACGGGCCGGAATTAAAATTAAGAAGAAAACGACGTCGTTTTGTCTCGATTTTTTTAATGGCATGAAACATTCCGGCCAGAACAGAACGGTATTGACAGCCCTGGTTTAAACCTGAAAACATAGAAGAAGAAAACAAATACTTTCTTATGTTTACATTCATAAATCTATCCTTTATATACAAGATAAGAACTCTATATAAAAAAGTAGAGTAATTAGAATCCCTACAATTAGGCTCTACATTATTTTTCTAATTATATGATATTTGCATCCTATAACACCCCTTTTCAAGTTGGAGCATAGATATTTATCATGTCAGACTTGTTACAAAGATAAAAGCTTTTATAAAAATATCCCCGATTATTCTTTAATCTTCACATATCCTGTGGAAATCAAGTCTTGTTGTATTTCTCATGGATAAAATGATGGTCAATTTCAATGTGCTCAGATCGTTCATGAAAAACATGATTAAATACAATACGAAGAGGAGGTTGGTCATAATTTTGTTGGCACTGAAGCCTTGAGGCCTACTTTAGTTAAGAACTGATATATCCTTATTTTTCACACACAAACTGTGTCATGGCTCTACAATATGATTTTGCATTGATCGTGACACAACTTTTGCTTCTTACTTTTCCATGAAACCAAATTGCCTCCAACAAAGAGACAATAACCTAATGTGGATCTTCTATTTACCTTGGAACCTGCCAATTTGCATCTAAAAATATTCAATATAAATGTGTACATAATTTTCATAGATGATACCACGTCCAAATGCTCATTTTTAAGTAACACAAAATCTGTTCTAAAGCTACCCAACGGTGAATTATTGGGGATGACATAAACTGACTTACAATACTAACACAATAAACAATATATAGACGAGTCACTGTAAGATAATTCAACTTCATAACAAGTCTTTTATATTTCTCTAGATCTTCAAATAATTCACCATCTTTTATAAGTTGTGAATTAGAAATCATTGGCACAGTATATGGTTTCGCCCCCAATTCCTTATCTCGATTAATAAGTCAAGCACATATTTTCTTTGAGATAGGAAGATACCTCTTTTGCTTTTATTTACTTAAACACCCAAGAAATACTTTAGCATCCCTAAATCTTTCATGTAAAATTAAGTGTGAAGAAAGGATTTAAGAGATGGGATTCCTGTAATATCACTTCCAATAATGACAATGTCATCTACATACATAACTAAAAGAATGATGTCAGCTTCAAATTGTTTGTAGCAAACAGAGTGGTTAGACTTATTTTTTGTCATGTCAAACTCTTTAACTGCCTGACCAAATAAAGCATAAGGACTCTGTTTCAAACCATATAAAAATCTGCGAAGATGACAAACTTTTCCATACTCCCCATGAGCAACAAATCTAAGAGGTTGCTCCATATAAACTTCTTCTTGGAGATCACAATAAAGAAAAGCATTCTTGATATCTAGATGATACAAAGGCTAACTATGAGTAACGTCCATAGAAATAAATAACCTGACAAATGTCAACTTAGCAACATGAGAAAAGGTGTCAGAATAATCCACTTCATAGGTTTGAGCATACCCCCAAGCTACTAACCTGTCAGGATTGACCTTAATTGTGAACACCTATTTACATCTATAGCATGTTTCCTTAGAAGTTAATTAACCAAGTTTCAAGTACCATTATCATCTAAAACATTCATTTCCTTTATCATTGCACTATGTCATTCAGGATAAGATATGGCTTCATGAACAATTTTAGAATAAAGATGGAATCAAGAGAAGTAATAAAAGAATAAGAATAAGATAATAAGTGGTGATAAGAAACAAAAGACAAACAAGATAAGTACATTGACGTTACATTTGTGTTAAGCAATAGGAAGAGTATCGTTTGAGGTTGGATATAATGATGAAAGAGTTGATGCAGAACATGTAGCAGGAGGTATTTATTGTTTGAAGTAGACTTGAAGAATGAGAGGCTTAGCAAGATTCGATTCAGAGACAGGTGCAGAGAATATGATAGTATAGACTAACAAGTCATCATCCTCCCCTGATGAGCTAGAATGGAAGATTGAAAATATAGTGTAGCTTTCAAAAAAGTATCATCAATTGAGATAAGATATTCATTAAGACTAGGACAATAACATCAATATCCTTTCTTAAGATGAGAATAACCAAGAAAAATACATTTCAAAGACTTGGGATCTAATTTGGTGACATGTCGATGAACATACCGGACAATGCGAGTGAAACCAAATATCCTAGTTACAATAGGAAACAATGACTTGGTTGGAAAAATGATACAGTAAAGGGTTTCATCATGAAGAACAAAGGAAGGCATATGATTAATTAGACAACATATTGAAATTGCATTAGCCCACAAAGGTTTGGGAACATTCATTTGAAATAATAGGGCTCTTGTTGTTTCAAGAAGATGTTTGTTCTTCTGTTTTACTACTCCGTTTTAAGAAGGAGTATTAACACATGAAGTTTGATGAAAGATGCCATTGTGATTCATGTAAGTTTGAAAAGATGCTGACAAATACTTTTTTAGCATTATCAATACGCAATGTATGGATAGAAACATTAAATTGAGTTTTAATCTTAGGAAAAAAGGCATAAAAATAAGAAAATAACTCATAAGGAATTTTTATAAAGTATAACTAAGTCACACGAGAGTAATCATCAACAAAAGTAACGAAGTACTTAAATCCGATTTTAAATGGAACTAAATAGGGACCCCAAACATCATAATGAACTAATATTAAAGGAAAACTTGCTCTTTTATTGACTCGAGGGTGAGAATAAAGACGATGGTGTTTGGCAAACTGACACGACTCACAATCTAATAGACACCTTACTAAACTGTAAACAAAGATTCTTTAACAAAGGTAGAGAAGGATGACCCAACCGAGAATGCACCTCAAGAGGGGTTGTTACACTATAACAAGCAATGAATTTGGCTATTTGTGTGTCAAGGATGTACAAACCTTCAGACTCATCTCCTTTACCAATAATCTTCTTTGTCATAAGATCCTAAAATAAGCAATAATCAGGAAAGAATAAGATGTATCAGTTAAGCGTAAGTGTGCTTACAAAAATTAAATAAAAGGACAACTAAGGTAAATATAGAACAGAAGGCAAAGAAATTAAAAGAGTAAGGGTAATTATGTCAGACCTAGGAACACAAGATGTTGACCCATTTGCTAAAGTAACATTAGAGGTGGATGTATGTGATTGAAAAGTAGAAAAAAGATTAGAATTACCTATTATATAATCTATGGCACTAGAATGAATGACCCATTTAGAGGATGAAGAGATAAGACAAGTATTCGGTTTACCTGACTCGGCAATGGTAGGAACATGAGTAGATGAAGACTTTAAAGATTCTTGGTATTAAGAGAACTTGATAAATTCATCCGTAGAGATAAGAACTTTTTTTTCGGATGTATCATTAGTAGATGCAATATGGCCGAGTGAGTTTTCTAAGTTTTGTTATATAGTCTTCTAAAATCATGCTTCATATATCCTAGTTTATGACAATAATGACACATAATCCCTCTTGAACTCTGTGTACGATCAAAACTATTTGTTCGTCCATTGTTACCACCTCTGTAATGTGATCGCCCAACTTCATACTCATTAGTTTAACTGAAAAGAGCACCACTATACTGGACAAGTGGAAAATTTTATGTGTGAAGTACCCTATTAAATACATTTTGTAACAAAGTGATCTCATAGCTAGAGAGAATATAAGATTTGACGGACTCAAATTCAAAAGGAAGACCAGCAAGAAAACTCATGACAACCATCTTCTCCCTTTGACTTTGTTGTATTTTTACATCAGGACTAAAAGGTAACAACATATTAAGCTCTTCATATGTTCTTTTAAAATCCATAAAGTAACTTGTAAGAGACCTATCATGTTTTTCAGCACGGTAAAAAGATTTACACACCTCATAAATGTGGGACACATTCCCTTTTCTATAATACAAGAAATCCGGATATTCCATCAATTCCTTAATGAATTCACAATGGTTAATCAAATCAATTATCTCATTATTAATGGAGTTTTGTATTTGTAAGAATAATCAGGCATCCTCCTTCAACCATGTCTGTCTTGAATCATCTTTAGGTGGATCATCAATCATATAATTATCCTTATTAATACTTCGCAAATAAAGACAAACGGTCTTACTCCAATCTAAATAATTGGAACCACTAAGTTTGTGTTCGGTGATTATCGACATCACTGGAATTACATAAGATATTATTGTTGTCTTTTTATCAATCATAACTCATAAAATTTTATTTGTAAATCTCAACAAATAAAATTGTCATTGAAAATAAGAGAATCCACTCTAAATCCCAACAGTCACTCCAAGGAAGAGATTGACACAACAAAACACAAATATGTGTTATATCAAATTTTGTAGTATTAGGTCATATATGATCAATCAAGGCTCTGATACCATAAAAATATTAAAAAAAAACAAGTATTTTCTTTTGCTTTTACATTTATTAGTCTATCCTTAATATACAAAATAGAAACTCTATATAGAAAAGTAGACTAATTAGGATCCCTACAATTAATTAGAAAAATAGATTAATTAGAATTTTTATAATTAGACTCTACATTATTTTCTAATCATATGCCTACATCCTTAAACAAAAATGTACAGATAAATATAATCAAAATTATAATGATGATTTTCAAGTCCTACATTATTATTTGAATCACGTAAATAAACATGCCCTACATACCAAGGGAAAAAAATCTTGTTTCAAGGGGAAAAAAATCCATGAACAGCAAACTTGAATAATGGATGAGTCATCAAGGAGAAAAGTCTTCAAGGAAATAAAAACATTCTTAGAGGCCATGATAACTAGACTGTTGAAGAAGTAGTGTCAACCTAGGTTTCAATGAGAGGTTAGGCATAGCTAGGTATAAAAATGCCACTAGTCAATCTCTACTCTATATCGTATGGACCTACAATAATGTCCCAAAGAAGAGTAGAGGAGGCTTTCCTCCTCCATTCGGCAGTCAATGTTAGTTGATGCCACCGCATTGTCTTCTCCGTCTCATCAAATCCATTGAGTCTATGGTGGCAAGTAGGCCTTTTCAGTGTATTGCCCTGAAAAAATGAATGCTGGCTCTGGGCTACTCCTCCTTGCTTTAAGCAATAGCCCAAAAACTTTGGCATAATTAGATTGGCTCTCTGAAGAGAATTGCGGGGATCGTTTCCTTTCACAGCAAAAATAAAGCTGCCAGTTACCCAGTTTTTTGGAACAGCAATCTAAACTAGCTAGAAAAAATATCAATATACATGAGAAGATGCAAACCAATATGCTTGGAGTGGAAACTATGATGGCATTCAAAAAGTAAAGGAACCTTTAGTGTTGCACAATCATTATTTCCCTTCAATGGATTCTCGAGCTACTTAAGATAATGATAACATTCACAGTAAAGTCAATGGAATGCTTTTCAACACTAGGAATTACCCTTACGTCATTTTCATGCTTTAGACAAAGGCACCCTTTTGGACTTGATAACATGTAGCTTCTACTTTTCAACTTCTTTCAGTTCACTTTGTGACCCCTACTATCAAATTTGGAGGAAAAGAAAACAAAGAGCTTGAAATTTACTTGAGAAAATGAAGCGAATAGGAGAGAATTTTCTTTTCTGAAGGCAATTCTTTAGTCTTTTGACCTTGGGGTGAATTTTTTTAACCCATAACTTTGTGTTCATCACAGAAGGAGCTATGATCTTATCTCACCTCAAGTCATTCAAAACAATTTCCAGGGCCGCCAATGAGTTCGTGTAGAACATGAGGAAATGACAGTTGAGGAAGCCTATTTGTTTCAGGAGATGGGAGTTTGTTCTACTGTCAGTAAGTTTACCAAATTAACATGAGCTTCCTAGTCACGAGGATGCAAAGTACAGGCACAGCAAGTAGGACCTGAATCACCACAACCAGCTAAAAAAATCTCCACGGCTTAATTCTATTCCATTTTGCTAGATCAACCCAAGCTTGAAGGCTAAAAGGGCTAGTGAGTTACAAAATATAACCCTAGATGGGCAGTTGCCAGTACAAAGAAAAAATTGCTGATAAAAATACAACAAAATTTTCCAAATTACAAGGTGAAGCAATGGGGCTCTTATAGCTGTTACCTCGGGACATTGTGTGGCAACAGCATCAAACACACTGCTGCTTTCCAGTGCACAAAACAAAAGAATTAGAATAAGCAACATGCTCCCTCACTTCAACTAGTCACCAAATAAATCATCATCATCGTTGTCATCATAAGCACTTGGGTTATTTTCAGGTTTTCCACTCGAAGAACCAACAGCATTCCCCTGGCCATCTTCTGTTTGAAAAGCTAGATTACCAGCAGAACTCTCAGAAGAATATGCCCAGGAAGAGCCTACTTTTCCATTAAATGATTCTCCATAAAGATCATCATACATCCCACTTTTTGGAGTGGTTTTGACCCTATTCAAGACTTCTTGTAATTTACTAGTCACACCTTTTTGGGAAGCATCATTTTCCTTAGCTGAGAATTGTTCCTTGCCTTTGGGTATTACTGTAACCTGTACAAGAGACTCGTATTTTCCAACAAGGCTTCCTTCTTTTACACCTATTGGACCAGGCTCTGTTTCTACATCTGCACCATCTGAAATACCAACAACTTGAACCAGCTCACCCCCAACTTGATCCCTAAAAGCAACCCTTGCCTTTTTCATTCTCTTAGCAGCTCTCCCCCGCTGCTGGTCATCATGTCTTCTGCTTAATGAGCCACTTGATTCAATCAATTTAGCAGGTTGATCAGGCTTAGTAAGACCATAACGATTCAGAAAAGTGTTATATGCTACAACAGCTTCTTCATCAGATGGATCAGGAGGGGGTGGTAGGCTAATTTCTGAGGGAGGTGGAGGACGAGGAAAAAGAGCTGCGTGATTCTTTCTCAAGATATAAGTTCGTGTTGATGCAGCAAAACGCAAAGACTGCCCCACTTCCAGCTCAACAGGGTTATCTTTGGTTAAACGTTCATTTGCCACAAATGTACCATGAGCAGACCCCAAATCAATAACGAAAATGCTGCAGAGATCATGAATTTTGAAATTTGTGAACTCAAGAAAGCTATGATGAAAATTAATGCATTGCCAATCCAGATCATCTAGTTATAAACCTTCTCCACAATTGACTTTAACTTCATAATCCTGATCCTTGGATGAGAAAAATATTAATTGTGATACATATCAATAGCAAAAACCAATCTAGCTTCCATTTCACAGTTAAAATTAGCAATTACTACTTGTGTCTACTTTGTCAGTTAAATTATCTTCTCCGTGTCATACTCGTACCTAGTAACTACATGACAATACCAGTGCTGGTCAACCAAAATTAAATGAAAAAACTGTCAAATTCAGCACATCAAAGCTTAATTGAGGATGCTTAATACAGGGAACATCATGGCCTGTACCTCCTATGATGACAGTTATAAATATCAAAACAATATTCCAAGTCTGAATTTATACAGAACTAAAACTTAGAGGCCAAGTAAAACAAATGAAAAGTAGAGAAAAGATCCAACCTTCCATTCTTGTGAGGAATGACAGCGGCATGCTGGCGTGAAACGGACTGGTGATCAAGCACAAAATCACAAGTGGGAATTTGCCTCCCAAAGATATGCCTCCGCCTATCCAAACTAATCCGATCAAGAAACTCTCCGTCCTTCAAAACCTCAAGATAATAAACTCCAGGTCGAGGCTCAATGGCCCAGTCTGGTGGCTGCCAAGTTGACTGCCCTCCTCCAACCTGTGTCACTGGCTGAGTATGCCCCAGCAATGGTCCAGCCTCTGGTGCCACAGGTTTTTGAGAAACATAAGGTTGGTCTCGGAACTGGGATTGTGTCTTAGATTGTGAATACTGAACTGAGGGTTGCGAAACAGTTTTAACCACAGGATGGGTAGTGGTCTTGAGAGCAGAATTGACAGAGACCGAGAAGGGTTCAGTGGACTGAGCTTTTTTAAAACGCTCAAGACCTGCTTTACCATACATTCTATGTTCCCCTTCGTTATCAAACACAGTTCCTCAATATGATTCCTGAACTAAACAGCATCATAATGTGGCATTATCATCGACAAACAAACTGGCCCAGATATCCAAATTTGCATATTTTTCAAGAGAAGACAATCAACAAGCTCAAGCAGCACCACACCCTCGCATCCAAAACCCTAAATCTAAATTCTATATAGGAGGGTTTGTAGCAAATAAGTATTTGCTACAAGCAAAGGTAACTAAAACAGTGACATTGAAACTAAAAATCTACACTTGTCAATCATAACACTCAGATTTCATTTACACAATTACCATAAACATCAAAATCTGACACAAAAAACAAAACTAAAAGATTTTGGATTCAAAAGAAGCAAAATTTGCATGACCCTTTTGCAGGAAACAGCAGTAGGCAGTACTTAACTGGGGAAAAATAAGAAAGAAAAAGGATACAGATTGATCCCGTGATCAGATACTAACTGAGAGAGCAAAAAAGAATTCGTATTTTTTAAGCTTTTAATCTAAACAAGGAGTTGGGCTTTTGGGAGTTTACCTGAAGCTGTTTTCTGTGGGATGTGACAGTGTTGGCTTTGGAGGGAGAAAGAGAGTGAGAGGAGAGCGACGCAGCAGCAAAAGCCAGCCCAAGGCAGAAAAACAAAGCTGCTTCCTTCAAGGTTCAAGCCCTGCTTTTCCCCTCTCTCTATTTTCTTTTTTTAATTTTAATGTTTTATTATTTTACAGAGATTTTCCACGTTTTATTTCAGTACCAAATCAATCCTTGCTGAATCGCTCCTCTCTAAGAAAAGGGTTAATAGCTCAAATCTCAATTATATAATAAAATGTTTTTTAACATCATATTATTTTTTAATCTTTGAGTATAATGAAATTCTTAAACACTCAATACATATTCAAATATGAATTCATTTTGATAGCTTTGGGATGAAATTGATAAAACTAATTGTTTATTGATTTATTTGTATTTATTTTTATTTTCTAGTCAGGAAAGAAAATACCAAATCAAATCTTTAGTTAGCTAAAGATCTAAGAAATAATCTTTATGAAAAAAAGATAATGAATGATGTACAAAACAGCTCAAGCTTAAAACTTTAAAATGTTTTTTGACGGGGATAATTATTTTATATTAAATCAACTAAAAATATTAGATTAATTTTGATCAGTATTAAAAGTTATACTAACTTAATAAAACTTAATCTATCCATTTCATTTTATAATATATCCATTATTTATTATCTTATTTTATAAATATAATTGTACTTTCAATGATACATCACAAAAAAAAAACTAGCATCCTCGATCAAAGTAACATATACATTATATTTCAAAAAATATTTTTAAAAAATAATATTTTTATTTTAAATTAAAAATAAAAACTTTAAAAAAATAAATTTAACAATACTTACAAATGGACGCCTTGAGAGAGAGAGAGAGGGGGGGGGGGGGGGGGGGGGGGGGATGAATAGAGAATCAAACATGAGATTCAACTGAGTATTTTATGAATAGAGAAGAGAGTGCGTGTAAGGACTTGAACAAAAACACTTATCAAGCACACACACACACACTGCAGAATCTGTCGAGTCAGTTCAAGTTCTGGATTCACCACCACATTTGCAGATAGTAATACACTGCTGCTGACAAGCTGGTTAGCGAGGATCATTTTTTAAAGTCTACAGGAATCTCCATTGCGTGAACTTTGTTCATACAACTAGGGTTCCAACAACAGCTCGGAGGATCAAACAAAATGCTGCAACAGCACCGATGTGAAGAAAAAGGAACACATGGCGTTGGTTTGTTGCTGCTGCTGAAGGTATTATATGCAAACAATCAGCCATCTCCGACAGAAGCCCGTTGTGTAAAATGTAAAACACACAGAAGCAGCCCGAAAACCATCCATTATCTATTCTCAAACTCCTTCTCAGCTAGGCTGAATATCAGCTTCAGGCGATCTTGCAGGTTGGAGAGAATGTTCTTTGAGATCCTTTTTTGATGCCGGGTGCTTTTCAGCCATGCAACGCCAATGGATACACGCACATGACAGCCTTTCAATCTCGAGGGAAAGTCCTCGACTTGATATCTCAGGTGAAGCTTAAACAAAACGAAAGAAAATAGTCAATCACGTATAGAAAATAAAAGGCCAAGAGAAAGTCAGAGTGCAAGTAATCAGGGCTCTGGCCATACATTAAAATAGTCACCCAGTGGAACTCCATGAAGAGTCATGACCTCTTCGATAAGCCAGCCTTTCCTATCAGACAGGGGGTATTTCTGCTGCGTGCTCGTGACCTCCCCTCCAAAACGAGATATACGCTTATCAAAGCGGTAGTATATTTGTCTCTCATACACTTCAGTCTTCACCAATTCCCATGAGCTGTAAGAATAGCTGAGACAACCAGCTTTCTCCATTACTTTACGATCCAATTCACCCCCACTGAACACCTCCATTATGAAATTGGTCTAGAACACAATATCCACCATCAGACAAAGACAAATATGCACAATGTGCAGACTAAGATAAACAAATCCAAAATGTATGGGAATAATTATAGCATGTACAGATATATGCACAAAAGCTCGTACAACGAGGAGAGGGTGAGCTTACAGGGACAGAAAGCGAAGAAGCATAAACCTCGGACATGCTTACATCCTCAAGACCCAAGAAAGACCCACTCTCCTCTGTTTGAAGGATTTTAGTTTCTGAATCTTCTTCAACTATTTGCACCTTCTGTTCAAGACTCAATGATCTGGCCTTCCACAAAGCCATGATCGTCCTACTCGGTGCAAACAAAAAAAAAGTAGGAACAGATTAAATTATGCAGACATTTACGATGGTAAAATAGTTTTATGTATCATACAGACCAAAGGTCTTCGATAGCATTTGATACTAACCTATGCGCTACATTAAAAGACACAAAAGATTGGAAATGGAACTTCAGCCTCCCTTCATCATCAATATTCTTTGCTCCATGCCTGGCATCCATACCCTTGCCTTGTCGGAGAGTTATAACAACAACTGGACTACCCATTGATGATAGAGTAGGAGTATAAATTTGAATGTCCTCTATGTCCTCCCAAAGAAAGAAAAATTTAGTCTTTTGCCCAAATAAATTTGCATAGAATCCAATTATTCTTGCTGACAGAAACAGCCGACCCTGAAAGATACAATCAGAAGTAGCACTAATTAAAAAGGCAACAACATTTAAACTTGTAGATAACGTATTTGAGATGATATAGTTACACGAACAGCACCTGTAAAGGCATCTTTCGTTTCAGGTGACAGGTGAAGTCATTGATTAGGAATTCCTCTGGGGGAAGCCCAAAAACCTTTTGGAAGGCTGAATTTGTTTGAGGAGAACGCACATTTATCTACAGAAAAAATCCATTAGCAATTTAACTGGGCAAGAAACCATAAGCAGAATACATGCAAAATATACAGTACATTAAAAAAGTTAAACACTAGTGCAGAATAGCCAGCCATTTACCTTCTTCCCCACCTCTTTCTCCATCTTACTCAAGTACTCTTTAACAACATTGCTACCTCTTGTATTGTTCAAGAAAATCCGCAAGTGCAGCTTAGATTGACATGCTTGTGCTAACTTTCCTTGAAGAGGAACCCACACATCAGCTAAATCTGATAGATTAGATTTTACAAAATTAATCTCTGTATGTCCCAGGGACATGGCTTCATCAAAAGGTCCATCAAAATCATAAACATCCACATCCAGCACAGAAGGAGGGTCATCCATGGCATCAAATTCGAATATTTCTGCAACATCCAATGCATTTCATTACAATGATCAATCAAAAGATGGTTGAATCATAATTATCATAGAATCCAAAATCATTTCAATATGAGGATCACATTATCCATACAATTTCTAAACAGTTCAAGAAAACAAAATGCATATCTATAAATGAAAAATTGATAGACAAACTGACCATTCCACAGAGGATCAGATTTCTGAAACTTGATTGAGCTTGTTTTAGTTTTCCCATTGCAGGTGAATACCACGTATGGGTCACAGAATCCACTTGAATCAACAGTAGGCAAATGACTTCCCTCGATCAAGGCAGCTGTAAGCAGCCAGCCATCTCCTTGTGCTTTGACTCCATGATCAGTGCCTATAATTGGATACAGAAGAAAAAGTCAAGCTTCAGCAACACTAACATTATAAAGTTCAATTAATAGAAACGATATACAGATACCTGAGGCATTCAGCCAAAGACAGATAATAGAATTGAATAGTTATTAGTAGTTTATCAAGACCTGCAGAAAAGAGTTTATATATTACCCTTTTGAGCTCTAGCCTGCATGAAACGTGAAAGTAACCCTAACACCCTTTCACATTGGAGAGCCAGGACACTGCATACAAGGACTTCACCGATTGAATCTGGCAAGTCAAGCCCGAGAAACTCAAGCCCTTGAATTGCACTGGGTTCAGCTAGCCAGATGTGCACCAACGCATACAGTCCCATAAAAAACACAGAAATTACAGTAAAGTTAGCAAAATACTGTACGGCCAGCTTCCTGTCTGATTGGGGTTCTGCCTTCAATGAAGCCAGAACCTGTTCCTTACTAGATCCCATGTCCTTCAAATCAACTGGCTTAACATTTTGAGATAAAAACGTTGAGAAAAGCTCAAAACTGTCCTTTAAACCTGCACGGGCTCCGTTTTCTATCATGCTTTTAAACATGGTACTCTGTAAGAAATTCATGCGCCAAGATATAGCCAAATTTGAAGTTTTCTCTCCTGATGGCAAATCAGGGCCAGGTGTAATGCAGTAAAGCAATTCGACTTTAAAGGTGCTCCCGTACATAACATCCGGAGTACTCACACTAACAAAAATTGCGAATGTCTTCCCATCTACTTTCACGTAAATCTGGTCCTCAATAGCTTTCACAGCACCAACTAACTTGGATGGTGCCTTAACACAAGTAGTTTCTCTTTTCAAGCTCCCATTCTCAAATTTCCAAGGACCAAATTGTTGTTCTGAATTTCCCAGAAAGTCTGATAGTGATTTGGCAAAACTCGAGTCAGGTGAAAACAAAAGAGAGTTTAAATCCGGGGTTGCAATCACATGCGATTGATCTACAAGGACTCCTCCCGGTAGGTTCTTTGGAACTTCACTTTCTACATATCTAGATTCCATCTCCTTCATAAGTTCTTCAAAGCTGCCAGAAGAGGACTGATCCTCAGCCTTCTCATCACAAAGTTCAGATCCATCAGTTTCTGATTGCTCTGAAATTTCAGTGCTTCTACTTGTAGTGGCTGAAATCACATCTGAATTTTTGTTGAATATTTGAGCAATTCTCCCAGCTAATTTTTTTTGTGCAAAAAACTTCTCTTCTTTAGAGGAAGCATTTTCTTCTGATCTAGCTGAAGAAGAGTTGCTCATCCCATTAAACGACCTTGACGGAGATTGCGTTATGTCCACATTCTTCCTCGAACCATTGCAGTTCAAGTCAGGAAACGATTGAGAAACACATATACTTAAAAGAATTTCACCTGTAGGAGAAATAAAAGATGGAAGCATGGAGATTCCAATCAGTAATGCCATACATCAACTGTGCCAGGGCGACAATTTAGAGAAGCAATGCACAATATAAACTCTGAAGTGTATCACAAAGCCAGATCTTATACTCGGTTATATATATATATATATAAAAAATTAATCGAGCAGACACAACGCAATCAAAACTCTAGCATCAAACATGATTCAATCTTAGCAAAGGACAGGAGATTAGGATGGAAATCACCAACATCCAACCTCAGCATTAATACCAAAAGAGGACTAAATAGCTTTCAAAATCACACACTTAAAAAAGGCAACCACATAATTGCTGGAAGAAGAAGAAGAAGAAGAAGAAGAAGAAAGACTTCAGTTTTACAAGAAAATTAAAACATACCACACTCCTTGATCTTAGACTTCTTGTTTTTGGGTCGCAAAGAGTACCAAGCAGTGCCAAGAGACTTATCTTCGGCATCATATACTCGCGATACAGGAACCTTAATCAGCCCAACAAAATCATCATTAAAGAACTTGTCTTCATCCAAAACACAGACTTCAAGATCCTCATTCAAGTCCTCCACCTTAAAACTGAACTCCTCCCCCCAACTTGGGTTCAAGTTCTTCTTCACCACCTTGGTCTTACACTTCTGCTTCCCTAAACGTAACTTGGCATATGGATCACTTAGCCCGTTAGGATCCGTTGGTGGCAAATTCCTTGCCTCTATCACACGAACCAAAAGCCTCAATCCTCCCATAGTATACAACCAAAATGCTTCAAAACTGGATCAAACCCACTAATAGTTTGCACCAAAACTACAATATCACCGCCAAGAACAAGTCTTTCTTGGAGCTTCTTGTTTGAAAGAACCAACAAACAAGTTCCACAGAAAACTTCACACAGCAACAGACAAAACCCAAAATCTTTTCAATGTGAAATCCTTAAAAAGCTGTTACATGGAGCGAAATTGATAAAGTTCAAAAAGGGTCTTCTTGGATTGTTATTCAAAGTAACATGAAAGACTGAATCAAGACTAGAACTTAAAAAAAAATCAAGAAGTCTTCTGGTAACAATGATCTGATAAGGAAACAAAGACAAATCAATGTGATTAGATAAAGCCAGAAACAAACAATGACAAATAAACGGAGAGATGAATGAATTGAAATAAGCTAAAGGTTATTTATTTTAGCAAGAAAGATTAACCTCAAAAGGAAAATTAGAAGAAGATCGTCAGGGATTTTTTTTCAAAAAGAAGAAGAGGAAGGAAGACGAAAACTTTCTTTGTCTGCACTTAAAACTTCACTATTTATTATTATATTATTGTAAGATTGCGCGTAAGATATTTGACTTTTTAACTTCAAGGACTAGCCTTTATCCTGAGGTGGATCACATTGACTCGCCATTTATTTTATCATTAGTTTATAATTTTATATGTATGATAAAGTAGTTGGATCATAAAAATAATTATCTGACTAATTTTATTTATTTTGAAACATTTTGTTAGAGATTGAGGGGTTGTCTTTCTTCAGTTAATCAATAGACATTGCTGGCGATCATGTTTAGATCTTCTTCTTCCCCCTTTTTTTTTGTTTTAAGAGTTGGAGTGTTAATTGTTGTGTTTTTCTCATATTTGGTTTTAACAAGTTATTTACACTTAAATTAATATGTTTATGAAGACTTTTTTCGGAATTAAATTTGAGATAACAATGAGAAAGTAAACTGATTGATTGTTGGTTCTGCTTTACTTATTTGACTAAATATTGACATGACAGATAATAAAACTGTAATTGATAAAATCCATTAAAAATGAGTTTTTTTGCTTTCTACACCAAACTAACTGGTTATTGTAAATTTCTAAATCCAAATCCAAGTTTCGTATTGTTATTATTATAATTGAAGACAAAACTAAAAAAAATATTTGCAGCATGAAACAATATTTAAAATATTTTCAAAAAACATCAGTATTAATATGATTTTAATATTGTTTTAATGTGTTAATATGAAATAAATATCAAAATATATAGTTAGTTTAACATATTCTTAAGAAGAAAATACATTAAAAATGATCATTATCATTATTTTCAACACTTTTTTCATAATAAAATTAATATATATGAAAAAATAAATAATTAAAAGATTTAAAAAAAAGAAGAATAAAGTTCGAAATTAAAAAACACAATATATGGTCAATTTCAATTAAAACCTCAACATAGAAAAACTAATAAAAATGAAAAAAAATCAAAAGAATAAGGGCCAAAATAAAACATAACAACTGATTTTTTTTTAATTAGTTGTGGAGTTTTAAATACAGTTTATAAGAATTTTTTTATATTATTTTAATGTGTTAATATTAAACAAATATCAAAATATATAATTAGTCTAATATTTTTTCAGAAACAAATATTGTAAAAATAATTGTTATCATTATTTTCAACACATTATCCATAATAAAATTAATATATAAAAAAGCTCCATAATTCAAAGAATAAAAAAAAAAGAATAAGGGCTAAAATAAATAACACGGTATATAGTTAATTTCAACCAAAACAATTTTTTTTTAAAATGTATATTCTCTTAGTCGTTAAAAATATCATTTTAATTAATAAAAATTATTCCAAATAAAAAATATAAAATATGTCAAGTATTTAAAAAAAAATCATGTTATTCTCCTCTTAAATTTGTTTTTTAGAAAATCAATTTACTTAAATATTTTGTCTCATTTTTCAAAATACTTTAGGTGCAAAAAACCAACACATGAAAACAATTAAAGCATGCATTTTAAAAAACTGTTGAAAATGATATATTAAAAAGGCATTAAGTAAAAAAACCAAAACTAAGAGAATATACATATAAACATGGACAAAAAAATAGGGACTATTTTAGAAGGAGCGAAAAAAATTAAATGAATTAACATGAAATAAAAAATTAAAAGAATAGAGGCCGAAATAAAATAAAAAAATATTGTCAATTTCAATCGAAGAACAAAATTGAAAGAAATCAAAACTTTTATATCGAATAAATTAAAGGATTTAAAACCAAACATATTAAAAAATAAAGACCGAAATAAAAACAAATATATAATCAGTTTCAATTGAAGGACTAATTGAAACACATCAAAACTTATATAGTAGAAATTAGGACAAAAAAACACTATCAAAAGATGAGGGACTGAAATGATAAATCATAAAACCAAGAAGACTGCCATATAAGTTAGTCTGGAGAAGGGGAGAGAAAAGTGAAAAAAGGATAAATAGACCACCAACACTTCTCCAATCACCATAAGATGTCATGTGTGTCACCATATAGAAGGAGACATGACAACACATCCGGTGAGATGAAAGTCAGACATGTTTATCCTACACAGAACACTGCATGTGTCTCCTTCAAGACGCGAGCGATAGACAACTAGTGGCGTGTCTGCAACTTTTCTTTTTTAAAATATAAAATTAATGTGAAAATACCCATATACCCATTTAGCCAATTCATTCATTTTGTCTTTGTGAGGGTACATCCATAATTTTACAATGCATCAAACAGTGAATAACCTAAAATACCCTCATCCGGTAAACTATAATTCTATCTTATTCAAGGGTATAACAGTTATTTTAGTGTTCATCTACAGATGAAAAAACTGGAAAAAAAAATCTTGCCTACTCAATGCTGTTTTGTTTGATAGCAAGAATACCGTAGTTTCATTGTATAAAATTGGTAAAAGATGCAAATACTCCTTAATAACAAAGAAAATGTCGACCAGTCTTTATGAAAAGACAAAAATACCCTCAAGACCAAGAGTTAAATTTTAGTACAATGAGGGACAAAATGATAATTACACCATTCCAAACCACAATAATTTATATCTATTGCTACAATATTTTCTCCACATAGTTTAACTTAATTGTTAATGTTAACACAAAGATTATGTTCAATTAAAAAAAACCAAAAGTCTTTGCCTTTTATGTTAGTTCTATATTTATATATAATCAAAAGTATTTTAAAATGGAGTTAAATTTAATTCTTAAAATGATTTTTATGATGCATTTAGTTTATATTATTTTACAAAGTACGGTTCAACTGTACTTCTAAACAATGCTTTAGTATTTATTTGATATTTTGATACCAGATTTTTTCACTTAAAAATATATTAAAATAATAATTATATATATATATACATATTATTTTTAACATTAATATATTAAAAATATTAAAATAAATATATTTTTAAAAAAGTACCTAAAATAAAAGTTACTTATCCTTAACAGTACCTTAGTCTATATATATATATATATATATATACACACACACACTAGACAATGCCCCTGCGCTTCGTCGTGGGCGGCACAATATTTTTTTCAATGTAAAAAATATTAATTATGTGTATTTTTTTATTATAATATAAATTTAGCTAAAATAATAAATCTGTGCAGAATTCATGTCAAGTGCAAGTTTTCTATAAAATATATGAATTTAAAATCGATATAAATTTGTCTGTTTAGTAGTTTCAAACGAAATAACCAGCATAAATTTATCATCATCATTAAAAAAGCAAGAAAACTCGGATATCTGAATTATTAAGTTCATTGTATTAAGATTAGTTCATTTAATAATTCAATTTAAATCAAACAAAAATAAAATATAAATTGTGAAAATACCTACAATAATCAAATAAAAAAATAAGTTGTTAATTTTCTATCAACAAAAAGACGAAAACATAGATTGAAAATTCATCCTGACGTTATTGTCATTATCATTGTTATTAAAGCTAAAATTATTATTAACATAACTGCCAAAACAATTAAAATAATTAAATTGCCATGAAAAATTAAAAAAAAAAGCAAAAGATTTTTATTTAAAAACAATAAAAAAACAATAACTAAAATTATCATTATTATTGCATAAATAATAAAATCATAAAAATCATATAATCTAAAGAACAAATAAAGAAACAGAAAACAAAAAAAAAATGAATAAAGGGAAAAATAGAGTAATATTATTTTTAAAATGATCACCGATATAAATTAAAATTTTAGGAAAATTTTTAAAAAAATCAAAAGGTTTTTATAAAAAAATAATCACTAAAATTATCATTATTATTGCGCAAATAATAAAATTATAAAAATCATCTAATCCAAAGAACAAATAAAAATAAAAGTGAACAAAAAAACGTATAAGGAAAAAAAATAAAAAAATAATAATAAATTGGTTCGAAGATTAGTCATGGTGTGTCCACGCTGGCCTGGACACCCCGATTATCAAAAAACAGATTTGGTCCGAAGAGTGGTGGTGGTGCACTTGAGCTGGCCCAGAGATCGTGGTTATAAAAAAAAAATATAAGTGAAAAAAATGTATAAGTGAAAAAAAGAGCTTAAGCTGGCTGAGAGACCATGGTTACCAAAAAATGTATAAGCGAAAGAAAACAAAAAAAACGTATAAGCGTGAAAGTACTGTAGCAATCCATATTGTTTTTAAAAAAATTCAGCCCAAGAATTAGTCGTGGTGTGCTTAAGCTGGTCAGAGATCCCAGTTATAAAAAAAAATGTATAAGTGAATAAAAAAAAGTATAAAAAAAGAAAAAAAATATACCAGCAAGAAAGCATTTGAGAAAAAAAATGTGGGTCCGGGGATTATCGTGGTATGCATAAGTTGCCCTGAACACCCTGGTTATCAAAAAAAATTGGATATGGAGATTAATCGTGGTGCATTTAAGCGAGCTCGGACACCCCGATTATTAAAAAACAAAAAACTAAAAAAATATATAAGTAGAAAAAAATATATATAATAAGAAAAAATGAAAAAAAAAAATATAACAAGGAAAGAATACAAAAAAAGGCAAAAAAAGAAGAAGGAAAAAACTGAGAAAAAAAAAAGAAAAAGAATAATTAGGAAAATAAAAGCAAAAAAAAAAAGAAAGAACAAACGAAAAAAAAAGGAGCTAATCATAAAATAAAAACCGAAAAAAAAAGAAGAAAAAAAGAGAAAAAAAATAAGCAGAAAAAAAACAGCAAAAAAAGCAAAAAAAAAAAAATATTGTTGCAATCCACAGTGCACTGTGTCTGTGTGCACAGTGCGTGGATGCATAGTGTAAATTCAACGCCTTTTATATATACTAGCTAATTGCCCGCGCGTTTCCGCGGGTATTTTTTTGTATATAATTTAACATAATTAAATCTACAACGATAAATTTATATGATATAAGTAAATAAAAATTATAGATTAAAAGATAAAACGTTTAAAATTTTGAGTTGAGTTTGTCACGTAAGCATAGATTATATTTTTTAGAATATAGGTATTGCGTCATAAACGATCACAAAAGAGCGCGCACTAACATTAGAAAAAAGAGCAAAATATTTGAATAAGAAAAAAAACAAATTACTGAAATCATTATTGTGCAGATAATAAAATTATAAAAATCAATTAATAGAAAGAGCAAATAAAAAAAAGGGAAAAGGAAGCAATATTAATTTAAAATATTATCACAATAGCAACATCGGAGTCTTAATATCTAAAATTATTATTGTCGCCAGAATAAAAACAACAAAAATTATTAAATTATACCAAGGGAAAAAAATAAAAAGCATGAACAAAACAGCAAGCAAGAAAAACCAATTATTATTATTATTATTATTATTATTATTATTATTATGAAAGAATAAATAATCACTATTATTATAATAATAGAATACATAATCACTATTATTATAATATTAATTATAATAATAGAATACATAATCACTATTATTATAATATTAATTATAATCACTATTATTATAATATTAATTATAATCACTATTATTATTATTCTTATTATAATTATTATTATTATGTTAATAATGAAAGAAACAAAAATAAATGAAAGACTAAAAATATCCTAGAAACTTTAACAAAAGATAAAAACTAAAAAAAAAAAATTATCATTGCTATTACTGGAATTTTTTTTTATCAAATTATCGGGAGGGAAAAAAATAACAAAAGAGTAAGACTGAAAAATAATTAAATCATTATTATTATTATTATTATTATTATTATTATTATTATTATTATTATTATTATTATTATTATTATTATTATTGTTGTTGTTGTTGTTGTTGTTGTTGTTGTTGTTGTTGTTGTTGTGTTAAATACACTTATATATACATGGACAAAAGTAGGGATTAAAAAAACATAAAAGTGCAAGGGCTGAAATAAAAATCAAATATAAAGGGCTTCAATTAAAAAATTAAAAATCAAAGGGCTGAAATGCAAGTTACATTTATTGTCAATTGACATCAGAGGACACAATTGCAAAATTCAGAACTTTTGTACCGAAGTGATTGAATTATATACAGCCAACCCGGAAATTGAAAGTATAAGGACCGAAGTGAAACTTTCACATTCAATCAATTAAAATCGGAGAACCCAATCGAACAAAATCAAAAATTATATCAAAGAAATGAGGACCAAAAACGAAATTAAAAGTACAGGGACCAAAGTGAAAAGTAACACAACATGGGGGACTCTCCTGCACATTGATGTGCAGGAGAGAGAGAAACGTGGCCGACGGCTTTAACCGGCCTCCGCCGCGTCCACGGACATTTGGTGGTTACACGCACCACCGCAGGAGGAAGACCACGCGGCAGCACATCTTTCTGGTCTCCGGGAGACAATTTCCGTCCACCGGAGGAGGCCGCACGCGCCGCCTAAACAGGGCGTGAGGCGGACAACCGTCTGGCGCGTGCGCCTCACACCCTGACAGACGCCGATTAAAAAATTCGAAAAATAGGGCCAATTACCGTTCCACCCCTGCACCCAATTCAGTGTTTTTGTCTTATTAGGGGCTAAAACCGTATTTAGCCATTTCAGAAAATATTAAAAAAATAAAAACTTGCGGCGAACCGGACCGGACCGGGCCGGGCCGGCCGCGCGCAATTACGCTGGTGCCTCTCAGCCCGATGCCGTATTTTGTCTTATTACCGGGGACGAAATCGTCATTACACTGTTCATAACTGATTATTTAAAAAAAAGAAAATTAAAAGGAATAACCAAAATTAGCCCCGGTCAAACCTCTCCTCTTGCCGCGAGGACGAAGGCCAATTTCGAGCGTGCACTATAACAATCCACAGTGCAATGTGAGAGGGTGCACAGTGCAACTTCCTACGCCTATTATATGTTTTGGTAATGCTTGAAGTAATGGGCGCGTGTATTCTACTTGAAATGGGTGTCCTCTCATTGAGCAAAAATAAAAATAAAAATAAAAATAAAAATAAAAATGGCAGCCACTACTTTGAACCTATTTTCCACCGTTCATATATAGCTTTTATTTATAGTCGTGGTTTGAAATTGTAGTTTTTGTCCACTTAGGAAGCTATAGATTATATCTATTTTCTCAACCAAGATTCCAAGATATAGCTTCTGATGGATCATTCAAAACAATGATGTTTATTGATTAACTAAATACTTCAAAATATTTAAAAGATGAAATAACATAGAGATTAAAAAACCACACCTCTTTCTTGTTTGTTCAAAATAGTAAAGAAGCTATTGTTCGTGAGCACCACCAACACGAGTTGGATGGCCTGCGATGAACTAATTGACTGTGATTTGTACCGGAAATCTTAAGTTGGAGTTAATATATATATATTTTTTATAAGATAATCAAGTTCTGAGATCTGATCGATCCAGAGGCTGTCTGAAACAAATCAACCTGCATCGTACAGAAATGCTGGAGATCACTGAACAAGTCAACGAGATCTGCAAAGTAGGGCTCGTCTCTCAAGTGGTTTTTCAGAACTCAAGATCGTGAGTATCCAAGGCAAAATAGCAGTTTCAAGCCCAGGATTCACAATTGAATCCTCCTTTCCAATCAAATCAAGCAAAAACAAACGCACCCCAGAACGGGAAAAACGCAAAGATTGAAGCTTTCAACAACAGATGAAAAGCAGGATCAATACCATTCAGAAGCAGGATCCTAATTAAAGAAGCTCTTTCTTGACGACAGAGCAGACATTCAAGGAGGTTGACTTGAGATCTGCCATGGCTAATTCAACAGTAAATGTCCCCTCCTTCTCATACTGATCAGGAAGAGAAAGGGTGCAGCTTACTATATTCTTGTTCCTGTTTGAATTCCATCCACGGTTTCTTAACTGGCCCATGTTGCAATCTAGTTACACCCCTTGAAATTCATAAGGATTACTCAACAATTAATTGGTGAGTAATTACAAATTTAATTCAATGTTCTTTTCTATTTTTGCATGAACAAGATGAACAAGGAAGGGCATTTGTGTTCACATCAAATCCTTGCTCCAAATCATCACACAAACCATGCAAAATTCAGTCCAATCCCTGAAAAGGAAAAAACCATTGTTTAAAGAGTGGCAACTAAAGAAAAAAAGGTGCATGAGAGTTGCCAACGCACCTACCTTGATCTTCGTCCAATGACTTTGATGTATCTCCCACACTCAGCAGGAGCCGTCATATTGGATTATCACATTTTATGATATCTGACTTGAATGCGCTGTTTATATGATTTTTGTTTGGAAATATATTAAAATAATATTTTTTAAAAAAAAATTATTTTTGATATTAGTAAAAAATATAAAAAATACTAAAAATAAATTTGTGTTTTTTTTTTTTTATATTTTTAATAATAAATTTTTAAAAATAAAAAATATTATATTAATATTTTTCTAATTAAAAAATATTTTAAAGCATAACTTCTATTACACTTCTAAGCATAGTTATTAATTCCGTTCCGTTCCGGGCGGAACATACCATTTCGTTCAAAAAACCAAGACAATACAGCGTCGTTTTCATCTCGGTTTTAATTTCGGTCCGTTCCGGAAATTCCAGCCGAAACGCCTCGAAATCATTCCAAACATTCCATTCCAGCCAAAAATATTCTTCTAAAAAATTTTAACTATTTTTATCAAATTAATATTTTAATTTTTTTTATTTATATATTAAACTGAGCCTAAAAATAGACCGGTGAACTGAGCCTAAAAATAGACCTGATAGCATGCTATAAAGAGAATTCCTGATTTATATATATAGAGAAATTCTTTGGCTGAAATTCTTCTTGGCCGATGTGGGATAGAGTTTGAAGCTTTAAAGCTTCAGACTCTAAAGCTATCCCACATTCTAGCGATGTGGGATAGAAATGAATGATTTGTCCAGTGGACAAATACATTGTTTGTCCACTGGACTGGAACGTTACAAGTTACACAACTTGTAGCTTATATATATATATATATAATAAAAAATAAAAATATATATATATATTATAAAAAAAATGAAGCGTCAACTTTGATGTTATAAAAAATAAAAATTATATTATATTTTTTTGTTTTTTAATTTTTTTCATATATATATATAATTAATTATATATCAACAGTACGACACCGAAACGCTCCAAAATCGAAACGTTCCGTTCCAATCAAAAAACCAGAACGGTGACCGGAACGGTATTAACAACTTTACTTCTCAGTAGTCACAAGTCAAAACTCTGTGGCCAGAAACCATATTGAAATTGACTCCTAATCTACTTGTAGGCTAACATAATATTTACCCAACCTATAAACTTTTATTTATACTCAAACTGCATTTTACTATATATTTGTTTTAAAAATCATCACGAAAATCTCTATTTGTATCTACCCTATCTCTCAAGTTTCAGAATGCTTTGACTAGCTAAACATTATTATTTTTAGTTTTTGTTTTTATACATATTATTTTTAGTTTTTAGATTATAAAAGATAGGAGGTATGTTTTTAAAATCTCTTGAAAATAAGATTTTATTTAATTTTTAATGATACTTAAATTAGTTTAAAAACACTTTTTGTTGGGGAAAAATCATTTTTACTATTCATAAATATATTATAACTATTATTCTATTGCCATCCTAAACATAGAGTATATTGGATTTCATCTGGGCCAACTTCATGTGGATTAGGCTTTACGTTTGGGCCAATAAGATGTCTACAAGTTATGGTCTAATGGGCCTGAGGTTTGACCCACTCCAATGCCTCACTTCCATTATCCAACCACTAATTGCCAATTGTCAAAATCCCACAATTCCATAAAAAAATTGGAACACAAAAGTGGCTTGCAGGTTACAAGCATCACATACCACAGCTGCAGCAATTACTTCTGTCCGTTGCTGCAAGCTTAATAGAATGAACACTGCCAAACGAGCTGCTCAGCTTCTCTCAACTCAGAACATCAGGTCCCTCTTTGACCCTGTTGAAGCCTTTCTCTTTGACTGTGATGGTAAGAAAGTGAAGTTCTTTTCTTTTCAATTAAACAAATGTTTTATTTTTATTTCTTTTGAGCAAGAAATGATGATTGTGATCGCAGATTTTGTCTTGATTTTGAATTTTTTAGATTAATAATGTATGTAGGTGTTATTTGGAAGGGGGATAAACTCATTGACGGGGTTTCTGAAACATTGGACTGGCTTCGTTCTAAGGGAAAGAAACTTGTTTTTGTGACAAACAACTCGTTAAAATCAAGAATCCAATATGCCAAGAAGTTCCATTCACTTGGAATCTCTGTTGCTGAGGTCTGTTTCTATGGCGTTTTGTTGATAACATTTGTGTTTAAATCTCATTCTTGCTGTGTTTTTTGAATTTTGGAATGATTGTAGGATGAGATATTCTCCTCCTCTTTCGCGGCGGCGATGTACTTGAAAGTCAATAATTTTCCCCAGGAAAAGAAGGTTGGATGCTACTTATAGACACCCTTTTGATCACCTTTTCAGTTCTTGATTGATTCTTGAACAAATTCTTCACTGGCTCATAGGATTGGCTTTAAATTGTGTTAATACTGGCAATGTTTTAGTGTTGGTGCTATCACAATTTTTACACGATCCAGTCATTGGGTTTGCATCTTTCTTTGAAACTGTTTGATTGGATGATAACATATTTCAGCACAGACGATTTCTTGTGTTTAATTAGCACAGTTAGCATTGTGTATGCAGTTACTTACCTGTTCTTCTTACAGGTTTATGTGATAGGTGGGGAAGGTATATTGGAAGAGCTACAGCTCGCTGGATTTACAGGTCTTGGTGGCCCTGTAAGTCCTCCAGTTCGCAATTGATTTCAATACATCTTTCCATTCTTGAGCTGTCATCTAGCATAACACTAATGTTTGAAATTGAACAAAGAGTTCATATTACACACAGCTCAGTGGTCTTTTAAACACTGTTTCATCATTGAAGTCGATGATACATGCTCTATTTCTTTTATCTTTTCTATTAGAATTTGCGTTGTATACTTTGCAACCATCTTTCCCCTTCCCTTCCTCGTTTTTTCTTGGAGTTTTCTTATCAGCAGAATGAACAAGCTATTTTCTTGTGTGGTTAGCTACTTATTTTGTGCTGGGGAACAGTGGCATAAAAAAAGAGTATACATAAGCCAACCTTCCTCACCAAAAAACAATGAGGAACTATTAGGTTCCTTGAAAATAATGAAATAATGTTTTTCACCAATATTCTGCCACCGATTTATTGCAGGAAGATGGTGAAAAGAGAGTAGAGCTGAAACCAAATTCCCTCTTTGAACACGATAAGAGTGTACAGCAACATCTTGCCTGCAATTTCTTTATTTAGTTCATTTTGCTGGTTGAGTTTTGTAATGGTGCAATTTCTGTTTCAGGTTGGAGCGGTTGTGGTTGGAATAGACCCACACATCAACTATTACAAGCTTCAGTAAGAGATTCTAAATAACACAATCCCTCATCTACCATGATAAATTAACTACCTTGTGATCTCTGTCATTTTCTTTACAAATTTAATTGGAACAAGATGCCCTTACAGCAATTTGAAATTAATCTCTGAAGGCAACAGCAGAGCATGAATTCACTTGTCAAATTCTCTCAGATTCAAGGATAAAATTATTTCGTGCAAATTGATCATTAGCTAAGCTGCCAAGGTTGGTTCAGATCTTAGGCATTTCCTTTGTTAAAAAATGAAATGACATTTCAATACAAAATCTTCGTCACATTTGCATTGTTCTGGAATTCATTCGACAAGAAACCTCTTAGCTGGGAGAGAACAAACTAACAAGCAAGACTTTTATTAAACTACATCCTTATTGTTTCAAGATTAATGTTGAATTGGCAGGTATGGAACCTTGTGCATACGTGAGAATCCAGGTTGCCTTTTTATTGCTACGAATCGTGATGCCGTGGGACATATGACTGATTTACAGGAGTGGCCTGGTATGCAATTAGAGCTTATATTGTAAGATCATGTGCCTTGCAGTTTCACCTGTTTAATTTTGGTTCTGGGTTTCAGGAGCGGGCACCATGGTTGCTGCCATGTGCGGTTCAACAGAGAGAGAGCCTATTGTAGTTGGAAAACCATCAACATTTATGATGGATTTCTTATTAGAAAAGTAAGTTTATGGGATACTTCTGCACATTATTCTTTTTTCACCCCTTATCCTCTGTAGATTGCACTCACACAGATGCATCATGCCTAAAAAGATAGATTAGATACTCTCCTATTACCAGAAATATTTCGTAAATGATATGCATGGTGCGTCTTCTGTTTTGTAGGTTTCACATCAATACCTCCAAAATGTGTATGGTGGGTGATAGATTAGATACTGATATATTATTTGGACAAAATGCTGGCTGCAAAACTCTCCTAGTTCTTTCAGGTAGACTGATCTCTCTTGTTTCTGCAGTTCCTCATTTCGAAATGGAATGTTAACTCAAAACATGCTACTCCTGAAACTTGCAGGCGTAACAACTCAAACCACTCTTCAAGATCCATCAAACAATGTCCAGCCAGATTATTATACAAGCCAGGTGTCTGACTTACTTCGCTTACTGGGACCATAACCTCATTATTCGCCTGCCGGTCGTTCTTACCAGCATGTTAACAGTGCTGGTAGTCGATTCCTCTTTTCACCCTCTTGAATCTCAGAGTTACAGAACATTTTTACAGGCGTTTTCTCATCTTTGATGGCCTTTCTCAGCATTTGAGAAAAATAATAATGCCTTCTTTTTGCTTCTGGCTTGCAAAACTATGTACGAAAAATTGAAGTTAATAGAACACTTAAAAATGCTTATTCAGAGCAATTGAAGTTCTTAATTACAGTCTCCGCATGTATGGTACGAAACTCTCCCGGGCGTACTCTAAAAGAAATGCCGCTGTAAGATAATATGCTGGAGTGAAGGTGGAGGTGGGAGTAGAATCACAAATTGATTGAGCAATGGGCTGCTGATTTTGAAATTCGTCTGAAATTTTACTTTTACGCCTCACAAAAGCAAGGAGAATTTTGTTTAGACTGCGATTTCAAAGCAAAAGAGTTTATCCATAAAAGACATAATGGCAACGTTACTCATGGTGCTTACATTTTTATCCATCAATGGAATATTGCTTTCACATTCTAGGAACTTATTATAGATTGCTTCATCTTGTGGCTGGAAATTCATAGTCCCAAGTACGAGGAAAAAAGAGCTCCGTAAATATGCTCTTCAGAACAAGGTGAAGGAGGACACATTCTTATGAAGGATGAACCTTTATAGAGGAAAGTCCCTTCCAGGCTGTTTTCATGGAAGCAGTGGCAGAATTAAGTGCAGCCTCCATATACTTCTTAGAAGCAATAGTTGCAGCTTTCTCAAATAGGTTTCCCATTTTCCTAGCACTCTCAGCAGCTCTTTCTAAACTTTCCAGCTCGCTCCTTGCCATGCGTTCCATTTCCTCCTCAAACCTCCTAAATTCATCCATGGCGCTTTCCATGTCTGATTCAAGATACTCCTCAGCTTCTTGCACAGCTACTTCAGCTTCTTCGACTTCCTTTTCTTGTTCAAGTTCCATCGCCGCCCATGACCTGTACGCTTCTATGTCAAAGAGTTTCATGACGTCATCCGTGGAGGAGGGATCGAAGTTTTTGTCTTGGAAAGCTTGGCTGGAGAGCAAGGTGAACTGGTAGAGAAGAGCTTCCATGTTTTGTTACTGTAAGAGTCTGAGAACAGGGAAGAGGATGCAGATCTACCTAGCTAAGCTAACGTTCAGTGTACCAAAAAGGTTGGCCTAGTGGGTGGGGAGTCATGGAATTCTTTCTCTTTTAAGTTTTAACCACAAAATTACACTTCTTAATTTCAAGCAATCAATCCTGACCATCCATCAAGTTCCTTTGCTGTCATGACTAACTTCTTATCCTCAAAAGTAAAATGATTTTTTCCTCTGTGCGTGGGGTAGGGCTACAATCATGGATGATTTTTCTTATAAAAAAAAAGAAATAAAATATTCGTCTGGATGACGTTCGGTTGACCTCATGATATTTGGATTATGTGTTTATTGTGTATCCGATAAAAAAATAAAATAAAATTGATAATAAATAAAAAAAATCAAAAAATAACCTATCAATATAATAAATTCAAAAAAATGGTTTAAATCACAAAATCAAACCCGAAAAAATACTACTCATTACTCAATCACAAGTTTGGCTTCTTCATGAATATTTTTTTATATCTTTTTTTAATCAAATATATATATATATATATATATATATATATATATATATATATATATATATATATATATATCAATTTGATTTCTATTTAGTAATTTTGGTCTTATAACACAAGTTGTGGGTTTAATAGGTTACCCGTGTTGACTAGGGTCAAATCTTTTTGTTTTTTCTTCATTGATTTTTTTTTTCAATTTCAGTATTCTACATTGACTTTATTAAGAATTGAGTTTTATTATTTGTTTTGATTTATTTCTATAATGTAATTATAGTCCAATGATCAGACATGTGGATTGACATGTTAACCCGAGTTAATCCGAATCGATTCAATAGGTTTCATCTTAATACTTGCAAAAAATAATATTTGATCTCAAAAGGACTTAATTGTGTAAAAATAAAAGTTTAAAGACCAAATTGAAAACTATAATAATACTCCATCACCGTAACAACACTTGATGAGCTCCTTAATCGGATTAACAATAACAACAAGAGGTTGCCCATCATCATCATCAAAATATCCAAGATCTTCAGTATGTACCCAAATTCTAAGATCCATTTGTGCAAGAACTGAAAGTTTCTCAGGGAGGCAGGTTTATAAGCATATCCTACCTCGCAAAACAGTTTTTTGTTTGAATCACAGCCAATCCAAACATGGACGAGAAACAATAAAGGAACACATTGTGTGTATCACCTGCCGCTATTAATTTCTTGTATTTATTTATACCATCAGACAACATTATCCACACACTTTTTTCTGGAAATCAAGGCCCTGGCTAGTCCCTCTCAAAGTTGTCCTTTCATCTGCTAAGGGTCCACCATAATTGATTCTTTCTCTTCTGGTTATGGAAGATTAGGATCGATGCAAAGGTCATATACAAGTGTAAGAGAGACACACCGCTAAATTGAAAGTAGCTTGATGCGCTAGCTGTCTTGATTGTATATTGTTACCATTTGAATTTGTATTCCATAGTTGTTTTTCCTTCCACTTATAAGAATTATTACAAGACTGATTTAGCTAAAATTAAAAGCTATTTTATCTCTACTTTCCATAGTTTCTATATCGGGAATTTTAACATATATTTATATACATAGGGTTCCGGTATTTCTTTCATACAAATTAAGCATTCTTGAGTCACAAACACAAGCACGCATTCATTCGAAAGCTTTTCTTTTCTGTCGTGTGTAAAAGGCAAAGATGAAGTTCAATAACGTGACCAAGATTCTTGTCATTGTGACAATCATTGCGCTACTGATAACATCAGCAGCAGCTAGAAGGGGCGGAGGTGGAGGAAGGGGTAGCCGTGGTGGCAGCTCAGCAGGTGGTGGCACCCCAGGATTACAAAGCGGCGGTGGAATCCTCTCCAGAGGGAGGGGCACAACTATGCCTGTCGGAGCTGGTGGTACCCGTACTGCAGGACATTCCGGTTCTGCCTCGCTGGCAAGGGATGCTGCCTCCATATCTTTGCATGCTCTTTGCATCTCATTTCTTTTTCTAATGTTATGGTAATGTAAAATGAATTAGTATGAAAGTCAAAGTTTGGGGGGCAGATTAGAAAGATTTTAAGGGAAGGGGACTTCTGATCGGCTATCTCTGGTGTAATATTGTGTCGGGCATAAATGAATAAATGAATAGCCTTCGTATACTGGGCATGAGTTTTACGGTGATTGACGTCAAAAGCAGCCGTACATCTCTTACGATGTTCTAGTTAATTAATGGAATAGAACCAAACACGTGATTGACTTCAAAAGCGACGCTGCTGCCGCAAACCAAAAAACAAATCTGTGGCGAGCTGTGCGTTGACTGAAGTGTCCATGGCCTTCAAGACACATCACTGCAGTCGTGAAAAGCACCCCGGCCGCTTGCTTGAACACTCGTTGCATTGGTTTTTCTCTAAAATTCTGAATTGATAAAGGGAAATTTTGGAATTTGAGAAAGAAACATGATGTGTTCTGTTAGAATTTACAAAAGATTTCTGAGAATTTCGTAAAAAACAAGTACTGTAGAGATTCGTACGGACGAACTCTAAAAATCTCCAGAAAACTGTTACTGTAGAGATTGAAAACTGGGAATGTAATTTTCCAGAAAAAGAACTTTACGAAATTGATAGTTTTGAGTAGAGAGAACAATCACACATTGGCAGAATAGCTTCATATGGTTACTGCCATCCCATAAATTTTATTTATAAGAAACAAACAATTACAACGGCTAGTTTCTATCAAAAGTTCGGTACATTTGACTTTTCCTTAATGTTGACTATTTAACTGAATTTGGCTAAACAATACAGTAATTGACTAAGTACATTAAGGATATTAATAATCCGAATTACAATATGAAATCAACAACTAAAAACACTTAAATCTTGATCTTCAGTTCTTCAGTTCTTCATGATCCTGTTTCGCAGACCTGGAATCACACTTCCAGATTTCAACACTCCCCCTTGATTCCTGAGCTGCGCATTCCCACCATGTTTCTGAGTTCCACAAATCTTTCCTTTGCTAGAGACTTAGTGAACAAATCAGCTAGTTGATCATTAGTGCTGCAATACTTCATCACCAGCTCTCCTTCTTGTTGAAATTGCCGAAGAGCATGAAACTTAATTTTCATATGCTTTGTTCTATCATGGAATACTGAATTTTTTGAGATAGCTATTGCAGACATGTTGTCACAAAATAGATCAGTGGGTTCAAATTGTTCACAATCTAAATCCTTTAGAACTTTCCTTAGCCACACCAACTGGTTTGCAGCTACATATGCAGAGATATACTCAGCTTCTGCCGTTGAGTGTGCAACAACTTGTTGCTTCTTAGAATTCCAGCAGAATATACACTCACCTATCGTAAAGCAGTAACCTGAGGTACTTACCATCTCTTCATCACTCCCAGCCCAATCACTATCACAAAAGCCTTTCAAATTCACTGAGTTCATGTTGCTAAAATACACACCTAAGTCCATTGTTCCTTTCAAATATCTCAGAACTCGTTTAGCTGCTGTATAGTGTATTTGAGTGGGGTTTTGCATAAACCTTGAGAGGTAGTTTACTGTAAATACTATGTCTGGTCGTGTTGAAGACAAGTATAAAAGACTCCCAATTAAACTTCTAAAGATCCTACCATCAGCATTTGGTGACCCATCTATTTTCATCAACTTCATTCCTAGCACCATTGGTGTGCTGACAGGTTTGCAGTTTTCCATTGCAAACCTGTTAAGCAGTTTACTTATGAATTGCTTTTGACAAATAAAACACCCTTTCTTAGTTTGTGAAATTTCCATCCCTAAGAAATGTGCTAACAAGCCTAGATCATTCATTTCAAACTTGTTTTTCATATTTTTCTTAAATTCATCAATGAATTTCTCATTGTTACCCGTGAGTAATAGGTCATCAACATAAACTGATATTATCATTATTTGATCTCCAACTTTCTTAACATATAGAGTAGCTTCATTCAAGCTTTTCTTAAATCCTAGACTTGTTAAATATTCATCTAGCTTGCTATACCAAGCTCTAGGAGCTTGTTTTAATCCATACAAAGCCTTCTTTAATAAGTAGACTTTGTTCAAGTTTGTTTCATCCTCAAAACCTTGAGGTTGTTCCACATATATTTCTTCCTCTAACGTTCCATTTAGGAAGGCAGATTTGACATCCATTTGCCAAACCAACCATTCCTTTTGAGAGGCTAACATGAGCAGCAATTTAATGGTGTCCATTCTAGAGACAGGTGCAAATGTATCTTGGTAGTCAATGCCTTGTTCTTGTGCATAGCCTTTGACTACCAATCTAGCTTTATGTTTATTCAAACTTCCATCAGGATTCAGTTTGGTTTTAAATATCCACCTAACACCTATCACTTTTCTATGTTTAGGTCTGTCCACTAGGGACCAAGTGTCATTTTTCTCTATCATGTTTAGTTCTTCCTTCATTGCTGCCACCCACAGTTTAGACCCCATTGCTTCTTCTATATTAGCAGGTTCGGTAGTTGCTAGGTTGCATCTAGAGTAAATGTCACTTAGTGTCCTAGTTCCCCTTACAGATTGATCTTCTTCTTCATTTTGAATTTCTTCTATATTATCTATATCTGCATCTAATTGTTCTTGTTCATCTAATTGTTCTTGTTCATCTAATTGTTCTTGTTCTTCTAGTTCAGTAATAGGTTCAAGTTCGTATGGCAGATTCAGCCTATCTTCAACTAGTTTTTCAGTTTCCCAATTCCAGGTTTGTTCTTCAGCAACTTTTATATTTCTTGCTATTACAGCTAAGTTTGTTTTCAAATCAAGCACTTTGTATCCATTTGAGTTTGAGCTATATCCTATGAGAATTCCTATCTCAGCCTTTTGCTCTAATTTCTTTCTTTTCAAGTCTGGTTGCAGGACATAACAAGGGCTCCCAAACACTTTTAAATGATCTATCTTAGGTTTGAGTCCATACCATTCTTCAAAAGGTGTGGTATCTCCTATTGATTTTGTGCTTAGCCTATTCAGAATATAAGAGGCTGTGTTCACAGCCTCTGCCCAAAATTTCAGGGGCAACTTCTTCTCATAGAGAAGGCACCTTGCCATCTCCATGAGAGTTCTATTTCTCCTCTCACACACCCCATTTTGTTGTGGGGTGTAGGGGACCGTAAGCTGATGTTTGACACCTTCTTTAGCAAGGTATTCCTTGAATTTATGGGAGGTATATTCCCCCCCATTGTCTGTTCTCAGAATTTTTAAGGAGCAGTTTGACTCCTTCTCTACTGCTGCCTTAAATCTAAGAAAGGTCTCAAATACATCACTTTTATTTTTGAGAAAATAGACCCAACTATACCTGCTAAAGTCATCTATAAAAAGCACAAAGTACTTAGCACCATTGAGGGATTCATTATGCATGGGACCACATACATCCGAGTGCACAATCTGCAGTTTACTAACAGACCTAGTTGAAGATTTGTTGAACTTTATGCTAGCCTGTTTTCCCAGCTGGCAAGCTTCACAAACTCCATTGAGTTCATGTATGTTGGGTAGTCCCTCTACTAGTTTTAATTCTGCCATTTTCTTTAGGGACACATAATTAACATGTCCCATGCGTTTATGCCATAAAACAGAATTTTCATTTGTGCTTATGTTCATGTTTAGGTGTTCTAATTGTTTTTCTATACTAAAGCACCTATTAGACATTTTTGCAGTAAATAGAATGACTCCTTGATCATCTTTGATCGTGCAGATGCCATTTAAAAATAGTAATGAAAAATTATCCTCAAGTAGTTGGCCTACACTAATGAGATTTTGGTCAATTTCAGGAACATACAAGATGTTCTCAAACCTTTTTAACCCAGCTAAAGTGTCAATGTTTACTTCACCTTTACCCTCAACACCTACATATTGTCCATTAGCAACCTTGACTCTAGATTTATAGTTCATATCAAGTTTTTCAAGCAAGTTCAAATCAGCAGACATGTGGTTTGAACATCCACTGTCAATTAACCAGGTTTGGTTACTTACCTCTGATTTGTTGCAACTTTGAGTTGTAGTGGCTGTGAATAATACCTCCTCTTTAGTTTCCTCCTCTTCAACAACATGAGCTTGGTTTGCATTGCCATTTTTGCAGAGTTTCTCAATGTGGCCGAACTGTTTGCACTTCCTGCATTGCACATTTTTGAGGTAACACCATGCCTCTAGGTGATTGGTCTTTTGGCAATATCTGCAGGTAGGGAATTGATCTCTTTTCTCTTTTCCTTTTGTGCTAAATCTATTGGACTGGTTGGATTGGTATTGGTTATTTTGCCAACTTTTTCTTTGCCACGAATTTCCAGAATTTGAGTTTTCTGGGTTCCTGAAGAACACTTGTGAATTCTGGGAATTCTGAAAATTTGTTCTTCCTTTGAATCCAACCGCAAAGACTTCCTCACTTGTGTTTTCCTGTCTTAATGCCTGCCTTTGCTCCACAGTTTGCAGTGCATTAATGAGTTCTTGAAGACTCATTGTGGTAAAATCTTTTGACTCTTCCAATGAGCAAATCTTGTTTTCAAATTTTTCTGGCAAACTGAGCAGAACCTTCTCCACAACTCTTGATTCTTGCATCTCTTCTCCAAGCAGTCTCATTTCATTTACAATTTTTGACACATTTGATGAAAACTCCTTGACAGTTTCTGATCCTTTCATCTTTATGCCTTCGAATTGTCTTCTTAAGTTCATAAACTGCATCCTCTTGGATTTCTCATCACCTTGGAACTCAGCCTTCAACTTGTCCCAAGCTTCCTTGGCTGTTTCACATGCCATAATCCTTGAAAAAATTTCCTCATTCACTGCATTGTGAATGCAGGTAAGGGCTTTGAACTTCTTTGTTCTTTGCTCATTGTAGTATCTTAGTTGGGCCATTGTTGGATCTTCATTCAAGGGATTCAGTTCCCTTTCATCCTCAACATCATCCCACAAATCAAATGCCTTCAGATACATCCTCATCTTCACAGCCCATACTCCATAATTCACACCTGTGAATACTGGAGATTTTGAAGAGAAAGAGTCCATGTCTGTCAGTTGGTGTTTCTTCTTTTAGTCTTGCACTTTCTTGATCAAGACTTCACCGAATGGACAACAAGGATACCAATTGATAATTCTTGTCAATTGTTTATCCTTTTAAAGAACAAATCAAGACTCAATTCTTGATTTTAACAATCTGCCAATTCAAAAAAAAAATCCTTCTTTCCCTTTCAAGATGTTATTCAATCTTGAAAAAATCTTACTTTTTCTACTCACTCGTGTCTCTCTCAAAAAATCCCTTCTCAAAGATCTAATTGCTCTGATACCATGTTAGAATTTACAAAAGATTTCTGAGAATTTCGTAAAAAACAAGTACTGTAGAGATTCGTACGGACGAACTCTAAAAATCTCCAGAAAACTGTTACTGTAGAGATTGAAAACTGGGAATGTAATTTTCCAGAAAAAGAACTTTACGAAATTGATAGTTTTGAGTAGAGAGAACAATCACACATTGGCAGAATAGCTTCATATGGTTACTGCCATCCCATAAATTTTATTTATAAGAAACAAACAATTACAACGGCTAGTTTCTATCAAAAGTTCGGTACATTTGACTTTTCCTTAATGTTGACTATTTAACTGAATTTGGCTAAACAATACAGTAATTGACTAAGTACATTAAGGATATTAATAATCCGAATTACAATATGAAATCAACAACTAAAAACACTTAAATCTTGATCTTCAGTTCTTCAGTTCTTCATGATCCTGTTTCGCAGACCTGGAATCACACTTCCAGATTTCAACATGTTCTAATAAAATAAATCCAAGTCCTCAAGAATCAAGTGACTGAATTATAAGTTGTTTTCAAACACCAACGATGGAGTTATGACGAAGAGTTCAAAACTCAGGATGAAAGGATACTTCACCGAGTATATGTTAGGTGGGCAAGAAGAGAAAGATGAATCACCAAACCTGCAGTCTCCGAATTTCCCTTTTTTAAATGATGAAAGATGAAATGGTGATTGAAAATAAATATAAAAATCTCTATAATTTGTCACGTTGCCGCAGTAGGCGTCTAATTGGACCAGGGCAGAAGAAATTTTCTATAAGAAATTATCAACACGGTCGAATCTTCCAAGGAAGTAGCATCGTCACATCTCGCATCTCCTTCATCTATAAATCCTTCCCCTGTCTCCCTTCTCTTACACACGCCCCGCCCCTGAAAAAGTTTATAGAAAAGGAAAGGAAAATATTTTAATTAGGTTATTGTGTCAGTTCCATCAAACAAGAAACCAAGGGTGGTACGTAGCTGTTGTCAAGAAGATATGAAGGTGGTTGCAGCAAGCAAAGGGAGCAAGACACTTCTTCTTCTGGTGGTGATCATTGGTTTGATGCTAACATCAGCTGTTGCCAAAGGCGGTAGAGGTTTCGTAGGCAGCAGAGCTGCTGGCACCGGTGGAGGTTCCAGAGGGAACGCTACGACAGGTGGCAAAACCTCAGCTTCTGTGACATGGGGTCCGACTTCCACTTTTTGGCTACTTCTTTCGAGTTTCATTTTTTTAATGGTGTGATTCAATCCGTGAAAGACATCTCTCTGGAGTCCCAATTCTCGCCACCTTTAGTTCATTCTTTATTTATTTGTTGCAGATCATTGATTTATTTGTTGCAGAGATAAAACATAAAAGAGATTAAATTGTTAACATGGAGTGTACTGACGCGTGACAGTTAAATTACTCTGAGTTGTAATATCGTTTTCCTTTTCTATTTTTTCTTTCTTTCTTCTACGGCCATTAAACGTTCTTTTTTTATTTTTTTTTAATTTCTGCTCTTCTATACTGCATTGATTGGAAGTATTTTTAAAATAAAACTCGGGAACCAAAATTTAAAGTTGAGATAAGAAAAAAAAAGTATGAGAATGTTCGTTCGTAGTTGCTGTGATAACACCAATTGGAAGAGTGAAAATGAAAGCCAGGCCAATCGCTAGCAGGACACCCCGGTAAGGAAGCTGTAATTGTCCACCGAAGCCTTCACAAGGAAGCAGGGCTAGCCCACTTTCTATAACCAAGATTGTGTGAAACCACCATTGACGAAAAACATCATAATTCTTCTTCATTATCCTTGTGTGGACATCAGCATACTCGTCTTTCAATGTTGCTTTTGTTTGTTGCCAAATTTCCCTGCAACCACAAGGACAAGGTGAGCAGAAAAATAATTTGTGATCTGTTGACGAGATGAAGAAGATTAGCATCATTGGAAAACAAAATCATATCTGCCGTGGATACCTTCCATGGAAAAGGGCTACATGAGTTGATGTAGCGGGGAATATGGCAAAGCTTAGACCATAAGTGTAAACAAAGAAGATGCTCAGGTTGACAGTGCTTTACCCATGATATTTGCTCTATTGAATTCAAAGGTTGTCTCATTTAGAACTGCTGAGACATCATTAGCATCGAAAACATGTGAAGAGAATCCAGTAAGATACCAGGTTGTTTCTTGAAATGCTGTCGCCTATTACTCGGTCAAAGCTCTCACTTTACGTTGACTGAAGTGTCTCCATGTTCTTCTAGACTAGTCATTGCAATCATAATCAAGAGTTCAAAACTCAAGGATGAAAAAACACTGCAAGTATATGTTACGTGTATAATTGGACTATATACGTTGACTTTCCATGTTGTGCTCTTGATTTATTTAGATGCGTTGATGGTCTGATTAAATAGTCCAGTCTTCCAATATAAAGCTTCCATCAACTTTTCATCCAAGTTTTCATATACTCTTCTTTCATGGCAAGATAACGTGCTCCAATACATAATCACATGGCAGATGTTCTTGCAAGAAATCAAGGGGTGGTTGGTGTTGAATGGGTTGAGATACATGTGTGAGTGTGTAAAGGTGGTTTCAGCAAGATACTTCTTCTTCTTCTGGTGATCATTGGTTTGATGCTAACATCAGCTGTTGCTGAAGGCGGTAGAGGTTCTGGAGGCGGTGGTATCTTGTGAGGCGGTGGAGTTGGGTGTAGAATCACAAATTGATTGAGCAATGGGCTGCTGATTTTGAAATTCCTCTGAATTTTTACATTTACGCCTCACAAAAGCAAGGAAATTTTGGTTTAGACTGCAATTTCATAGCAAAAGAGTTTATCCATAAAAGACTTAATGGCAAGGCTTCATCATTAACCCAACATTACTCATGCTGCTTACATTTTTATCCATCAATGGATTATTGCTTTCACATGCTAGGAACTTATTATAGATTGCTTCATCTTGTGGCTGGAAATTCATAGTCCCAAGTACGAGGAAAAAAGAGCTCCATATATATGCTCTTCAGAACAAGGTGAAGGAGGGCAGATTCTTATGAAGGATGAACCTTTATAGAGGAAAGTCCCTTCCAGGCTGTTTTCATGGAAGCAGTGGCAGAATTAAGTGCAGCCTCCATATACTTCTTAGAAGCAATAGTTGCAGCTTTCTCCAATAGGTTTCCCATTTTCCTAGCACTCTCACCAGCTCTTTCTAAACTTTCCAGCTCGCTCCTCGCCATGCGTTCCATTTCCTCCTCAAACCTCCTAAATTCATCCATGGCGCTTTCCATGTCTGATTCAAGATACTCCTCAGCTTGTTGCACAGCTACTTCAGCTTCTTCGACTTCCTTCTCTTGTTCAAGTTCCATCGCCGCCCATGACCTGTACGCTTCTATGTCAAAGAGTTTCATGACGTCATCCGTGGAGGAGGGATCGAAGTTTTTGTCTTGGAAAGCTTGGCTGGAGAGCAAGGTGAACTGGCAGAGAAGAGCTTCCATGTTTTGTTACTGTAAGAGTCTGACAACAGGGAAGAAGATGCAGATCTACCTAGCTAATGTTCAGTGTACAAGGTGAAGCACCGAAAAGGTTGGCCTAGTGGGTGGGGTGTCGTGGAATTCTTTCTTTTAACCACAAAATTACATTTCTTAATTTCAAGCAATCAATCCTGACCATCCATCAAGTTCCTTTGCTGTCATCATGACTACTTCTTATCTTCAAAAGTAAAATAACATTTTCCTGTGTGTGTGGTGTAGGGCTACAATCATGGATGACTTTTCTTATAAAAAAATGAAAAAAAAAAATTGTTATCGATGAAGTTGGGTTAACATATAAAATTTATGATATTTATATAAAATATATTTCGAGTATTTATTTATTGGGAATCTTATATAAATTAACTATGTTTAATGAGTGTATTTATTAAAATTAATCTAATAGAAATCAACAAACAAGTTGAATTGAGGTTTTTCTCCCTTTTTTATTTTTTTTCCAAATCCATCCTTCAACTTTGAAGTTTGATTGAAAATTATGCTTCATGATTAGTTTTGAGTTGTTTTTCATGACATTATCCCAAATTCCCAATCTCATTACCCAATCACAAGTTTGACTTATTAACATAAGTTACTTGAATAATTTTTTATACTTTTTTAATCAAATATTTTTATCTTTCAACTTTGAGTTAATTAAGAATTGAACTTTATAATATATATTTTTTTCAATTTGCTTTCTATTTAGTTATCTCAGTCATATAACTCAAGCTGTGGGTTTAATAGGTTACCCGTTTTGACTATGGTCAAATCTTTTTGTTTTTTTTTTCATTGATTTTTTTTTTCAATTTTATTATTCAGCATTGGGTCTATTAGAAATTGAGCTTTATTATTTGTTTTGATTTATTTTTATAATATTATTACAATCTATTGAGCGGACATGTGGATTGACATGTTAACCCAGGCCTGAATCGATTCAATAGGTTTCGACTCAATATTTACAAAAAAAAATAATATTTGATCTCAAAAGGACTTAGCTGTGTAAAATAAAAGTTAAAGACCAAATTGAAAATTACAATAATACTCCATCACCGTAACAGCACTTGATGAACTCCTTAATCGGATAAACAATAACAAGAAGAAGTTGTCGAAACAATTAAGCAACACATTGTGTGTATCACCTGCCATTATTAATTTCTTGTATTATTTTTATACCGTCAGACAACATTATCCACACAATTTTATCTGGAAACCAAGGGCCTAGCTAGTCCCTCTCAACGTCGTCCTTTCATCAGCCAAGGGTCCTCCATTATTGATTCTTTCTTTTTCTGGTTATGGAAAATTAGGATGCAGTCAAATCTTGTGGTTTGTCAATTCAAAGGTCATATACAACTGTAAGAGAGACACACGGCTAAATTGAAAGTAGCTTGATACGCGGTATTGATTGTGTGTGTTTGTACCCGATATTTCTTTCCCTTACAATACAAATTAAGCATTCTCGAGTCACAAACACAAGCACACAAGAGGGAAAAAGGTGGAAGAAGAAAAGACTTCACTCTATAATTCGAAAGCTTTTCTTTTCTGTCGTGTGTTAAAGGCAAAGATGAAATTCAATAACGTGACCAAGATGCTTGTCATTGTGACAATCATTGCGCTACTGATAACATCAGCAGCAGCTAGAAGGGGCGGAGGTGGAGGAAGTGGTAGCCGTGGTGGTGGAATCCTCTCCAGAGGGAGGGGCACAACTATGCCTGCCGGAGCTGGTGGTGCCCGTACTGCAGGACATTCCGGTTCTGCCTCGCTGGCAATGGATGCTGCCTCCATATCTTTGCATACACTCTGCATCTCATTTCTTTTTCTAATGTTATGGTAATGTAAAATGAATTAGTATGGAAGTCAAAGTTTGGGGGGCAGATTAGAAAGATTTTAAGGGAAGGGGACTTCTGAGTGGCTATCTCTGGTGTAATATTGTGTCGGGTATAAATAAATAGCCTACGAGGCAGTTCCTTCGTATACTGGGCATGAGTTTTACGGTGAGTGACGTCAAAAGCAGCCAAATATATTTTATGGTGTTTTTGTTCATTAATCGACGCCGCGGCCGATACCCTGAAAAAACAATTCTGTGGCGCGCTGTGCGTTGACTGAAGTGTCCATGGCCTTCAAGACAAGTCACGGCAGTCGTGAAAAACACCCCGGCCGCTTGCTTGAACTCTCCTTGCATTGGTTTTTCTCTGAAACTAAAGGGAAGTTCTGGGGTTTGAGAAAGAGGAAACATGATGTGTTGTTATAAAATAAATCCAAGTCCTCAAGAATCAAGTGACTGAATTATGACGAAGAGTTCAAGACAAAGGATGAAAGGATCGATACTTCACTCGTTTCAAGTTTTTTCATGACGAGAAACACGATCGAGAATAAGTTGATGATGCAAGAAGACCCGCAGCTGGTCCCTTCAGCAAATTCCAAATCTCCTTTTGATGAAGAAAACAAGTATATGTTAGGTGGTCAAGACGAGAAAGATGAATCACCAAAACCTGCGGTCTCCGAATATCCCTTTTTGAACAGGTGCAAGATGGGATGGTGATTGAAAATAAAATAAAACATCTCTCTATAATTTGCCAAGATGCCGCAGTACGCGTCTAATTGGACCAGGGTCAGAAGAATTTCATTATGAGAAATTATGAACACGGTCGCTTCTTTCCAGGAAGTAGAATAGTCACATCACGCGTCTCCTCCATCTATAAATACTTCCCCTGTCTCCCTTCTCTTACACACGCCCCGCCCCCGAAAAAGTTTATAGCCAGTTCAAGAAAAGGAAAATATTTTAATTAGTGATTGTGTCAGTACCATCAAACAAGAAACCAAGGGTGGTACGTAGCTGTTGTCAAAAAGATAGAAAGATATGAAGGTGGTTGCAGCAAGCAAAGGGAGCAAGACACTTCTTTTTCTGGTGGTGATCATTGGTTTGATGCTAACATCAGCTGTTGCTAAAGGCGGTGGAGGTTTCAGAGGCGGCAGAGCTGCTGGTACCGGTGGATTAATTGGTGGGGGTACGGCTACGACAGGTGGCAAAACCTCAGCTTCTGTGACATGGGGCCCTACTTCCACTTTTTGGCTACTTCTTACGGGTTTCACTTTTTTAATGGTTTGATTCAATCCGTGAAAGACATCTCTCCATAGTCCCAATTCTCGCCACCTTTAGTTTATTCTTTATTTATTTGTTGCAGAGCATTGACTTATATGTTGCAGAGAAAAACATAAAAGAGAATAACTTGTTAACATGGAGTGTGCTGACGCTCCTGAGTCAAACATATCAGGTTGTTTCTTTTTTTTTTATAATCGGGGTGTCCGGGCCAGCTTACGCGCACCACAACTAATTCCCGGACTCACTGAACATCCTGCAAACCCAATGAGCATGTAAGGCACCGCGGGGGTGACAGGCGTGCATGGTGGGACTTGAACTCTGGTGCAGAGGAAGGAAACAAGTCCCTTCAACCGCTAGGCCAAGACTCCACTTGCATATCAGGTTGTTTCTTGAAATGCTGGGTCTATCACTCGGTCAAAGTTCTCGCTTTACGTTGACTGAAGTGTCTCCATGTTCTTCTAGACGAGTCACTGCAATCGTAATCAAGAGTTCAAAACTCAAAACCAGCGTTGTCAATTTTATTTTGTTTCGATCGAAATAGCTGAAACATTTTATATTAGTTAAAAAATTGAGATAAAATAACATCATTTTTATTCTGGTTTAAATTTTGATCTGTTTTTGATTTTTTAGTCAAATACTGGCCGGAATATACCGATATTACTTCGTCTGTGCCATTTCAACTACAAAAAAATAATAATTTCATCTTACTCTTCAACCTTTAAGCCAACACACATCCAAGTTCACTAGATGTCTCTGGTCTAAGAACAGAACCCGTCGAGATAAGCAGGTTTTATATGACTTCATGATTTATATTTATAGACAACTCTTTACCTGGACATCTATTTATCTGATATGAGATAACTTTGAACATTTAAAGCCATAAATTATAAGGCTCTTGGACAATTCAGTGATGTGGGATAACATAAAATTGATTTGTCCAACTGAACAAATCAATCCAGCGATTTGTCCGCTGGACAAATCAATCGTAACCGTAAGTTATCCCATATCTCTTGGACAATCAATTGTAAGTTATATATATATATATATATATATATATATATATATATATATATATTAAAATTAAAATATATATATTATAAAAAAAACATAAAATTGTTGTGTCAACTTTGATTTTATAAAAAATAAAAATTATATTTAGTTTTTGGTTTTTTAATTTTTTTTCATCTATATAATTAATTAATTATATATGAGCAATACAACCCCGAAACGGCACGCCAAAACGCTTCGAAAAGTTTTGTACCAATAGAAAAAACAAAACATCAACCGAAACGGTATTGACAACCTTGGAAAAAACAATGCAGGTATATGTTAGGTGTATAATTGAACTATGTACATTGACTTTCCATATCGTGCTCTTGATTTATTTACATCCGTTGATGGTTTGATTAAATAGTCCAGTCTTCCAATATAAAGCTTCCATCAGCTTTTCATCCAAGTTTTCATATACTCTTCTTTCATGGCAAGATAACGTGCTCCAATACATAATCACATGGCAGATGTTCTTGCAAGAAATCAAGGGGTGGTTGGTGTTGAATGGGCTGAGATACATGTGTGAGTGTGTAAAGGTGGTTTCAGCAAGATACTTCTTCTTCTTCTGGTGATCATTGGTTTGATGCTAACATCAGCTGTTGCTGAAGGCGGTAGAGGTTCTGGAGGCGGTGGTATCTTGGGAGGCAGCAGAGCTGCTGGTGGTACTGGTGGATTTATTGAAGGGGCTAGAGCTACCATGGGTGGCAATACCTCAGCTTCTGTTACATGGGTTCTGCTTCCACTTTTTGGCCACTTATTATGAATTTCATAAATCTAATTATGAGGTGCGTGAGTGTGTTTTAATTTTATTACCTTCACCTTTCTTTCTTTTTCCTCTTTTAGAATCTCGATTTTGTGATTGGTTGATAATCTTACGCTCTGATGCAGTCATCAAGAGCGTGTAGAGTTTAACCTGCAAGAGAAATTCTTATGTCAGCGGGTCAATCAAAGTTTAATTCAAGATGACGTGATCGTTTTTATAAAAAAAAATGAAAGAATTTTATCAAAGATGCATATGATGCCACATTTCCCACATTTTGCAGTTTTGGAACTTTTTCCTGTTGCAACACCTTTACAGTTTAGTGCTTCAAGTATCAAGAAGAAAAAAAAATTGGCGATTTAGTGGCTGTTTGGTATTGCGATCGAAATCGAGATTCTAACAAAAAGTAGTTTTGTGACGTTTGGTAACAAGAAAAAACAAATTAAATTGCTATGGTTCTCACAATAAAAATCAATCGAAACTGCTTTTTTTAAGACACAGGAGATTCATGTTTTTCCTGCGTTTCAATTTACATGCGTGAAGTCACTACAATGACTGCTTCTTGGCAAAGGAGACGATAGCTTCAATTATACCAAACAGCCACGAAGAAGACGATGACACAACCAGAGTTGAGAGGAAGAAAACAATGGCACAACCACCCTTAGTGCCAACAGGATTACTAGTAGCTCTCTCTCTCTCTCGGTTACAACTTTCTCTCTCTAAAGTAACCATGGATGCAACTCTCTCTTCCTTAGCAGTCACCGGCGAGCACCACCAACTGCTCCATCGGTATCGTCAACCTCTCCTCTTCATCGTCAACACCTGCACTGTCCAGTCTTCTCCCATAGCGCCTGTGTCAAGCAGTAACAGCAGCTACACCAACCTTCCAACGCTGCCGCCAGCCACCATAGTCCACCATTTACGATGTCACCACCATAGGAAGAACCACCTTGGCCTCCTCTACCCATCAGCATCGGTCGTTGAGCCTCTCATCACCATCGATCCGACGCTACTTTCACGTGAATTAATTCACGTGAATAGTAGCGTTGCAGTGTTCATGTTTTAAGAAGACGTGAACAGTGCAACGCATCGCTTCATTCAACACATGCTAAAGCTGGACTTGGGTTGAACCTCCTCTCGGCCCAGCCCAAGTCCAACAGAGGTGGGCCTTTTGGACCATCTTGGCTGGGCCGACCCATTTACTTGGGTAAGGCCTAGTCCAATTTTTTTTGATTTTTTTTAAATAAAAAAATATGTAAATAAAGATCCGTCCTGATGAAAGGGAAATTCTTGTGACTTCATTTCACTCCACAACCTTGTTGTTTTTCGATTGATTATGAATCAGAAACTTGCAATTGGATTTGGCATTGAAATTATATCTCTATAACTGGATCGTAGATGTTGTTACTAATGATATTGTTACCATATGTTGTTCCTCGATCAAATAGCAAAGGATCACAAAAGCATTCACGTATCAATTTAGTTTGTGATGAAATTGCAAGTAGTTTGATAGGAGAATAGAAACAAAACTATATATATATATATATATATATATATATATATATATATATATATATATATATATATATATATATCTGTGTGTGTATGTTTTCTTTAAAGTAATTTCACAAGTTGACAACAATATGAAAAATATGATAACCAAACACACGAAATTATTTTTTATGGACCTCAAACTCAACTACAGTTTTAATCAAATATTTCAATTTCAATTATGAACCGCAGCTAAAAGTGCTTTTCATGAAACTATTTTTTTAAAACATCAACCATAAAAGCAAAAGTAATACCAAAAACACCCTCCCTGAATAAACCTTGTGATCCATGACCCATATAATTCTGAAATCAAAAGTTCATCGGGGCTTAGATAAACATCAGAAAGAAATAATAATAATTAAAAACAAAAACAAAACAAGAGCGTCCAACTTGATAAATTTTGATTTAAGAACTTGCCTGGAAACCCATCTTATGTAACATAATCTACGTACATTGGTATGATGATCACTAGTAAGTGAAGTGCATGGAATAATATTCTCTTTGACGGGGAAGTTTTTTTTTCTCCATTTTCTATCAATACAAAAGCACCCCAAAATAAGTCAATAAAATCTTAGATCAAAGGTAAAACAAAATAATTAGAAGTAGAGGTGGCAGCTCAGCAGGTGGTGGCACCCTAGCAAGAGGAGGAGGATTACAAAGCGGCGGCGGAATCCTCTATAGAGGGAGGGGCACAGCTATGCCTGTCGGAGCTGGTGGTGCCCGTACTGCAGGACATTCCGGTTCTGCCTCGCTAGCAAGGGATGCTGCCTCCATATTTTTGCACGCTCTTTGCAGCTCATTTCTTTTTCTAATGTCCTGGTAATGTAAAATGAATTAGTATGAAAGTCAAAGTTTAGGGGGCAGATGAGAAAGATTTTAAGGGAAGGGGACTTCTGATTGGCTATCTTCGGTGTAATATGGTGTCGGGCATAAACAAATAAATGAATAGCCTATGAGTTCTACGGTGATTTGACGTCAAAAGCAGCCACATATCTTTTATGGTGTTTTTGTTAATTAATCAAATAGAAGATTGACCCCAAAAGCGACGCTGCCGCCGCAACCCCGAAAAACAAATCTGTGGCGGGCTGTTCGTTGACTGAAGTGTCCATGGCCTTCAAGACAAGTCACGGCAGTCGTGAAAAACACCCCGGCCGCTTGCTTGAACCCTCCTTGCATTGGTTTTCTCTGAAACTAAAGGGAAGTTGTGGGGTTTGAGAAAGAGGAAACATGATGTGTTGTAATAAAATAAATCCAAGTCCTCAAGAATCAAGTGACTGAACTATAAGTTGTTTTCAAAGTTCAAAGCTCAGGATGAAGGGATCGATACTTTACTCGGTTTCATGTTTTTTCATGACGAGAAACACGAGTACATGTTGATGATGCAAGAAGACCCGCAGCTGGTCCCTTCAGCAAGTTCCAAATCTCCTTCATAAGAAGAAAGCAAGTATATGTTGGGTGGCCAAGAATAGAAAGATGAATCACCAAACCTGCTGTCGAATTTCCCTTTTTTAACAGATGAAAGATGGGATGGTGTTCGAAAATAAATATAAAACATCTCTATAATTTGTCAAGATTGCCGCAGTAGGCGTCTAATTGGACCAGAGTCAGAAAAAAATTGTCTTTCTAGCTATCTATAATAATGAAGAGATTTTCTAATAGAAATTATCAACACACGCGTCATCACAGCACGCGTCTGCTTCATCTATAAATCCTCTCCCTGTCTCCCTTCTCTTACACACGCAGAGTTTGTAGAGAGATCAAGAAAGGAAAATACTTCAATTAGGATATAGTTCCATCAAACAAGAAGCCAAGGGTGGTAGTTGCTGTCAAAAAGATTAATTAAGATATGAAGGTGGTTTCAGCAAGCAAAGGGAGCAAGGCACTTCTTCTTCTGGTGGTGATCATTGGTTTGATGCTAACATCAGCTGTTGCCAAAGGCGGTAGAGGTTTCGTAGGCAGCAGAGCTGCTGGCACCGGTGGAGGTTCCAGAGGGAACGCTACGACAGGTGGCAACACCTCAGCTTCTGTGACATGGGGCCCTACTTCCACTTTTTGGCTACTTCTTTCGAGTTTCATTTTCTTAATGGTTTGATTCAATCCGTGACAGACATCTCTCCAGTCCAGAGTCCCCATTCTCGCCACCTTTACTTCATTCTTTATTTATTTGTTGCAGATCATTGATTTGTTAATTATTGACAAAAACATTAAAGAGATTAAATTGTTAACATGGAGTTGAATTACTCTGAGTTGTAATATCGTTTCCCTTTTCTATTTTTTTTCTTTCATCTACGGCCATTAAACTTTTTTTTTTTTTTTTTTTAATTTTTACATGGATTGGAAGTATTTAAAAAAAAATAAAACTCGGGAACCAATGTGATAAGAAGAAAAAACAAGTACAGAATTAATTGATTATATGTTTTATAATTGGTTATCTTAATATTTAATAAGTAAAATTGTAATAGATTAAATTTGTTAAAAATGAGTTTTTTTTCCATTTAAAAGGAACATTGTAATCGAAATGCAGGGAAAGTGCAACGTATATTTTTTCATTATAGATAATTTGGGCACATTTGTCTACCAATTTTGTTTATGTGTTACCTCGTATTTGATTTTTATTTACGTAATATTAGATCTCAAATATAATACATAAAAATGTTGTGGAAGTAATTTTTTAACCAAAACAACCTAAAATCTAAGAATTAATTTTTTCTAAAAAATACAACCTCAACAAAAGAGGAAATAATTAGAATTAAAAATAAAAATTAAGAGCATATATATATATTAACATGGACAAAATATGGGGACTATTTAGAAATATATCTAAAAAATAAAGAATTAAAATTATATGAGACAAAATGAAAATAAAATATGTAAATAATTAAAACCGAATGATTAAATTAAAAAAAATTAAAAGTGTTGCATGGAAAAAATAAATAAATAATTCTTTTATTTCTTGATTTAGTTTCAATCCCTTTATTTTTCAGTAATTTTGGTATAATTCTAAATAATTTGTTTGTACTTATATATATATGCTCTTAGTTTTGACCTTTAATTTTTATTAGAATTTATCTTTGTATTAAATGTAGTTTTGGTTAAAAAATAGAGTAAGTTCACCTTTGGTGGTGTGAAATGAAAGTAAAACCCTCTCTTATGCATATATAGTTAATCTTTAGTTGTTAGTTATTTGTTATATTTTTAAGGCGCTAATATTAAACAAATATCATAATGTATAATTGTTTTTTAGAGAAAAAACCTTTAAAATAATCTTTCTCATTATTTTAAATGTATTATTTATAATCAAATGAATATATTAAAAAACTAAATAATTTAAAGTCTTGTATATTGATTATTTCGCTCTAATTTATAACATTATCAAAAAAATCAAGAACCAATAATATTTTTTGACATGTTATAAAATTTAGTTTTGTCTACGGCGAAGCGCAAGGCAAGTTAATCATATATTTTTTTATTTCTAGATAATTTGACAAAAAAAAAATCCACCTATTTTGTCAATATGTAGATTCGTTTATTTTTTATTCTTGTACTATTAGATTTAAAATATCATACATAAAAAAGTTACAAAAGTCAATTTTTAACAAAAACAACATCAATTCATGAATTATTTTCATTATTACTCTTATTGCTATTATCGTGATAGTTAAATTGTCACAATAATTTTATTGTAATAATTATTTTAAATAATTAATATTCTAATTATTACTGATAATATTATTGCAGCCACTATTCTTATTGTTATCAAAAGAAAACTTTTTTTATTTTCCAAGATTTATTCTTCATATTATTTTATTTGAAGTATTTCAGAATACCAAGATTAAATTAATTTGAGAATTTAAAAAAAAAACTTACATCATTTTTTTATATATTTTTTAAGGTGTTAATATTAAAAAAATATCAAAATATATAATTTTTTAAGGGGAAAATCCTTAAAAATAATTATCATCATTATTTTAAACGTATTTTCCATAATAAAATGAATATATAAAAATCTAATATACAATAATTATTGTTAGAAAAATAAAATAAATTATTTTTTATTTTATAAGATTTATTCTTCATATTATCATATTAAAATTATTTCATAACACTGATATTAATTTCCCCCCCCAAAAAAACCTAGGTCATTTATATATATATTTTAAGGCGCTAATATTAAATAAATATCAAATTATATAATTAGTCTCATATATTTATAAAACAAAATTACAAATAATCATTATCATTATTTTGAATGCTTTATCTATAATAATTATAAATTTCGACACCAAACAATATTAAAAAAAAATCAATTAAAAAACAAAATAAATGACAAGAAAAAATATTATTATTAGATTTAAAAATATTATTTGACTTGAAGAATAAATAAAAATAGTAATAAAAAAAGAGAAAAAATAATAAATATCAATTTTTAAATGATCAACAACACAAATAAAATTTAAATATTAAATAAAAACCAACCTTAATAACAGTGGAAATAATAAAATTTTAAAAAATAACTACGAGCATGTACATTTAAACATGGAAAAAAATATGAACTATTTAAGAAATATATATATATATATAAAATATAAGAATTAAAATAAATCCAAGATTAAAAGTATAAGGGACAAAATGCAAAACAAATATACGATAAATTTCATTTAAAGGTAAAAACTTGAAACAAATCAAAACTTTGATACCAAAAAAATTAAAGAATTTAACAAAAAAAACAAAAATTAAAAGGCAGAGGACCGAATTGAAACTGAAATATATAATCAATTTGAATTGAAGAATAAAATTGAAACAAATCAAAGCTTTGATACCAAAAATATTAAGGATTCCAAACCAATCCGTAAATTTAAAGATTGAGAACTGAAATGAAACTACAATATACAATCAATTTCAATTGAAGAGCAAAATTGAAATAAATCAAAATAAATATAATAGGAGCAAAGACCATATAAAACAAATGAAAGATAATAAACTAAAATGAAAACCCAATAAACAGTGTGGCTTGATGTGTGCTTGTGCATGCAGGAAGGAGAAAAGGAAGAAACAAAGTTCAACCAACCACCAACACGTCTCCGGCCACCTTGGAACCCCACGTGCCGCACTGGGAGGAAGATGACATGGCGGAAAATAATTCTAGATGTCAGTTGGGTATTTTTTCATGTCGTAAAACTTTGCACGCGTCACCCAAAATGGTAAATTTCACGCGGAAACAAACGGCGCGTCCGACGACACATAAATAGTAACTCGCTAGAAAATATAATTAAAAATTGTAAATTACTGCCATACCCCTACAGCCAACTCTTGGATTTGGTCTTATATGAGGGTATTTATGTATTTGTTCATTTAAAAAAAAAGTGCAATGACCCTACTGACCCCGACGTGTACTATGTTGTTTTGTCTTATGTGGCGATATTTTTGTATTTAGCCATTTAAAAAAATATGTAATAACATTAATGCCCCCAACAATTCCTGTATATTTTTGTCTTATATATGGATATTATGGTTATTTTATTATGCACAAAAAAAAAAAAGCCTTGGACCATGACTAAAAAACAAAGTAGAAAATAATAATTTTATTATTGTAATCCATTGACATCCATTTTGTCACTGAGTCTGAAAAGTGAAATCACTGTTTAAAATCAGTAATCTATGTAATAATAATAATAATTATAAGTATAATAATAATAATAATACTAAATGTGGAATAAAAGTCAGAGATTTTAATGCGAGAAGACGCGCTGGTGGTCCCTTTAGGAACATGAAAAAATCATGAACACGGTCTTGGCTTTTGATGTTTCCTCGACCATGTCCGAGTAAAGAAGTAGCAGAGAGCTCATTAACACGGCCTCTTCGTTTCGTGGAAGCAATGTGCTGTTTATGTTCTTATCTCGAAACCAGACAACATTATCCACACAATTTTATCTCGAAACCAAGGCCCTAGCCAGTCCCTCTCAACGTCGTCCTTTCATCGCCCAGCCAAGGGTCCACCATCATTCATTCTTTCTCTTCTGGTTATGGAAGATAGGGATGCACTCAAATCTTGTGGTTTCCTTATTTGTCAAGTAGACGTGTTTCAACTTTCTTTTAAATATTTTTTATTTAAGAAGTGTATCACGTATTTGATATTAATATAAATCATATTATGCCTCATTTAAAAATAAGTCATATACAAGTGTAAGAGAGACACACGGCTAAAATGAAAGTAGCTTGATACGCGGTCTTGATTGTATATTTATATAGGGTTCCCGTATTTCTTTCCTTTATAATACAAATTAAGAATTCTCGAGTCACAAACACAAGCACACAAGAGGGAAAGAAGAAGAAGAAGAAGAAGAAGAAAAGACTTCACTCTATAATTCGAAAGCTTTTCTTTTCTGTCGTGTGTAAAAGGCAAAGATGAAGTTCAATAACGTGACCAAAATGCTTGTCATTGTGACAATCATTGCGCTACTGATAACATCAGCAGCAGCTAGAAGGGGCGGAGGTGGAGGAAGGGGTAGCCGTGGTGGTGGTGGAAGTAGTGGTGGCAGCTCAGCAGGTGGTGGCATCTCAGCAAGAGGAGGTAGCCCTGGATTACAAAGCGGCGGTGGAATCCTCTCTAGAGGAAGGGGCACAACCATCCCTGTCGGAGCTGGTGGTGCCCGTACTGCAGGACATTCCGGTTCTGCCTCGCTGGCAAGAGATGCTGCCTCCATATCTTTGCATACTCTTTGCATCTCATTTCTTTTTCTAATGTTATGGTAATGTAGAGTGAATTAGTATGAAAGTCAAAGTTTGGGGGACAGATTAGAAAGATTCTAAGGGAAGGGGACTTCTGATTGGCTATCTTCGGTGTAATATGGTGTCGGGCATAAACAAATAAATGAATATCCTATGAGTTCTACGGTGATTTGACGTCAAAAGCAGCCACATATCTTTTATGGTGTTTTTGTTAATTAATCGACGCCGCTGCCGCAACCCCGAAAAAACAATTCTGTGGCGCGCTGTGCGTTGACTGAAGTGTCCATGGCCTTCAAGACAAGTCACTGCAGTCGTGAAAAACACCCCGGCCGCTTGCTTGAACCCTCCTTGCATTGTTTTTTCTCTAGAACTCTGAATTGATAGAGGGAAGTTTTGGGGTTTGAGAAAGAGGAAACAAGATGTGTGCAATAAAATAAATCCATCTCCTCAAGAATCAAGCAACTGAATTATAAGTTGTTTTCAAACACCAACGATGGAGTCATGACGAAGAGTTCAAAACTCAGGATGAAAGGATCGATACTTCACTCGTTTCATGTTTTTTCATGACGAGAAACAGAGTATTTGTCGATGATGCAAGAAGACCCGCAGCTGTTCCTTCAGCAAATTCCAAATCTCCTTCAGAAGAAGAAGAAGAAAATGTTAGCTATTAAACTTATTTATCAAGATTAAGTGTATTGAAGAGTACTATGAATAAATATAAAAGATTTTGAAGAGTAAGTATGAATCTAGAGTAAGTATTATTAATTAAGAAATTTGAAGATTATAAAAGATATTTTATAATATCTATCTATATATATATATATATATTATATGAATTTCATAATAAAAAGGTGTGAAAGTATCCTTTCTTAATGTATTATATTCTACAAACCGATCCTCTCCTCTGTTACTCCTGCTGTATTTCCAAAAGAAAACAAGAACATGTGAGGTGGCCAAGAAGAGAAAGATGAATCACCAAACCTGCATTCTCCGAATTTCCCTTTTTGAACAGATGAAAGATGGGATGGTGATTGGAAATAAATATAAAACATCTCTCTATAATTTGTCACGATGCCGCAGTAGGAAATTGTCTTTCTAGCTAGCTAGCTATAATAACGAAGAAATTTCCTATAAGGAAGTAGGCTTCTTTCCAGGAAGTAACATCGTGCCATGACGCGTCTCCTTCATCCATAAATCCTTCCCCTCTCCCTTCTCTTACACACGCCCCGCCCCTGAAAAAGTTTATAGACAGTTCAAGAAAATATGAAGGTGGTTTCAGCAAGCAAAGGGAGCAAGACACTTCTTCTTCTGGTGGTGATCATCGGTCTGATGCTAGCATCAGCTGTCGCTAAAGGCGGTGGAGGTTTCAGAGGCGGCAGAGCTGCTGGTACCGGTGGATTAATTGGTAGGGGTACGGGTACGACTACGACTGGTGGCAAAACCTCGGCTTCTGTGACATGGGGTCCGACTTCCACTTTCTGGCTACTTCTTACGAGTTTCATTTTTTTAATGGTTTGATTCAATCCGTGAAAGACATCTCTCTGGAGTCCCAATTCTCGCCACCTTTAGTTCATTCTTTATTTATTTGTCGCAGGGCATTAATTTCTATTAATTATTGACAAAAGCGTGAAAGAGAATAAACTGTTAGCATGGAGTGTACTGACGCGTGTCAGTTAAATTACGCTGCCGTTTTCCTTTTCTATTAATTTGAAGAATGTTTTTCGATTTTCAATTTTTTTGAGATTTTTTCCCAAGTGTTTTTTTTTTAATGAAATTGCATGCGATGAGGCTTATAAATTGGAAACTGCAAGATCTATAAGAAATAAATTGATTCCAAAACAAGGCACAAGAAAGAAAGAACAATTCTAATCCATTATTATTATTATTATTATTATTATTATTATTATTATCATCAATAGTCATACTACACAACAATCAAAGATCTACGGAGAATTGTAACAAAAAACAAAGATCTACGGAGAATTAAAATGAAGAACAACAGAGAAAATTAACCCTAGCCTTTTGGAGACAAGATTAATTCCTTCTCCAACAACAACAAAAAAGAGCGTAATTTGATCATAGGAGATCGATCGAGGTCCCTTTAGACTTGCGAGGGATCCATGCATGCACCAAGTCCTTCTACTTGAGCGCAGGCCTCCAAAGAATGATCTCACCCTCAACCTCATCAGCATCCTCACGTTGGACAACAATATCATCCTTCGTCAGTGGTTTCTGCAATATTGACAGTTCAAGCTCCTCAACTAATTCAGCCACCAACTTCTCAAAACAACCCCAATCTATCTCGACACCATTAAAATCACCATGGTCGGGCACACTATTGTCCAATGTCTCATCGTAGACATGATCATAAAAATCATCATGGTACCGGTCGAACACATTATTAGATGCTTCTAATTTATTATCAGCATTGACAGCGTGGTAGGAATTCATACGAAAGAGAGTGATAGATGGTATGGTTTGTTTCTCTTGCAATATTTTATAAGCACATTCTTGATCGTACGAGAAATAGCTAAACCCCATGGACAAGGAAAACCCTAGGCTACTCAGGTTGCTATAACAGCAAAGAAATTAAGTAAAGAGAAGTGCTCACCGATCGATAACAAGGATATGCTAGATTTTCTTATGTAAACAATCCAGGTGTGGTCGATTATATATATATAATGGCTAATGATTGAATCAGAATCCTATTAGGATTGGTCTCTTTGATTCCCTTCTGGTTTTATTTATCCGGTCTTATACCAGTCCCCTACCTATATACTAATTCTCAAATGGGTCACCTAACACCACCAAGTTTTTCAATCAGGCCTCAAGATCTGGAGACATGCATTCCTCCAATGAGTCTAGGACTTCTTCTAAATTTCTTATATCATGTAATAAAACGGTGCCTTTTTGGGTGAGATTTGACTAACAGAATGAGAAGATTTTAGTTCGAACAGACGCAGATGCATGCCACAAAATGGATCGAATAAATTAAAAAAAAAAAACAGATGGATTTGATACTACCTACGTACATTGAGAGTTAATTCATTGCAGGAAAAATAATTTATGGTTTCCCCTGTCAATTCATTAATTTCATCTAGTCATTCCGAGAAAATATTCTTATTGCCTTCCGAGTTCTGGAGAAGTGGAAATATCTCGACAACATCAATGGATCCATTTCATTTGGTTCTCATACAAATTCTGAGAGAAGAAGCTGTTAGTGGAAAACAGGGCATCCCTCAACCTGAATGCCAGGTGCAGTAGGACAAGTTGCCAAAGGACAATGATCACTCAACTCCAAGCCCCACCAGGTTGGTCCATTAATGTCCTTGATTTGTAATGTAAAATACACTAAAATGGCTAAGAAAGCAACTCCGGCATCTAATCCTGCTGAGAGAATGTAGTTGTGCCTAACCCACCATCCTTTGTATCTCTTGTAGACAACAAGGTTGAAGAAAATGCCTACAGCAAACCAGCACATATAGTTCACAGCCCTGGCTGATGGCATACCTCCTGTCCCTCCCAAGATAATAGGCACATTAATGAGTTTCATCCATGTCTTCTCTGGGAACTTGCGAGAGAGTATCCACACTGGCACCGGTGCAAGAAGGCCGATGAGGAAGAAATAGTTCATCTTCGAGTACAAACCAAGACGTCCGAACATTCTCATTGGTCCAACCACACCCCAAATGATGGAAGCATTGTAGAAAACATCATCTCCTGGACATGTCCATGGACTTCCTTCTGGCAATTTCGATGGATTACAGATGTTTTCCACCGAGGTAAGGAGCCACCAAGCCGTGCCGAAGTAGACTGAAGATGCAATTATAGTTCCTACCAGCTATTATATATAGGCATAAAATAGAATTAGCTGTAAATCTAATGTGGGATTGCAGGAAAATCTAAAAGGCAATCATGAGACAATGATTGTCTGCTTAAAATCTCAATGTATACCTGAACAACAAACATGGACTTTGGGGGAATTTTCATATAATGTCCCAGCTTGAAGTCTGAGATGAACATGATTGCTTGAGACGTGCTAGTGTAGCCATAGGTCTTGAAAGTAATATTTGCAAGAGGTCTCCCCGGATACATGTACCCGATTATTAGCTCGGTGATAACGTTGAGTCCCGGTTGCTGCAAACGATTTCAACATCTAGTGAGCAGCAAAAACAGTAACAGGTTGGGAATTTCGTCGTCCGAGATCATACATACCTGGTTCGTAGTTGCTGTGATAACACCAATTGGAAGAGTGAAAATGAAAGCCAGGCCAATTGCTAGCAGGACACCCCAGTAAGGAAGCTGTAACTGTCTACCGAAGCCTTCACAAGTAAGCAGGGCTAGTCCAGTTACTATAACCAAGATTGTGTGAAACCACCATTGAGGAACAACATCATAATTCTTCTTCATTATCCTAGTGTGGACATCAGCATACTCGTCTTTCAATGTTGCTTTTGTTTGTTGCCAAATTTCCCTGCAAACACAAGGACAAGATGAACAGAAAAATAGTGTGATCTGTTAACGAGATGAAGAATATTAGCATCATTGGAAAAAACAATCATATCTGTCGGTAGATACCTTCCATGGAAAAGGGCTACATGAGTTAAGGTAGCAGCCAAAACGGCAAAACTTAGACCATAAGTGTAAACAAAGAAGATACTCAGGTTGACTTTGCTGTACCCATCGTATCCTGCTCTATTGAATTCAAAGGTTGTCTCATTTAGAGCTGTTGAGACATCGTAGGGTTTTCCATTAGCATCGAAAACATGTGAAGAGAAAATGGGAAAACATTTGGCATCGTATGAGTTTGTCCAGTAAGATATGGGGATTATGATGTAGAGAATCATGATGTAACCAAATAATATGTTGATAATAGCAAATCCAGGAGTGGCCAACGGAGATCCTAGAAAACCAGCTACGGTTGACCAATCAATGGCGAAGGAGCCAACACCAAGGCCACGAAGACCAGAACCAATTTGCTGGGCTGTGACTGAATCTTTCCATATCCAACAAACAAAGGAAAGAGCTGTAGATTGGAAGAGATAGCCAGGAACTATGTAGTACGCGAAGCTTGATACAAGGACGACGAGGAAGAACTGCAGCCTTGTCAGGCCTCCTTTACGCCTGATCTCAACTTCGTGCAATGCCCTGGGGGGTTGGAAAACAAAATGAATTTAGAGGTTCTAAACATAAATTGGTAGAAAACCAGGTGGGCAGCAGAGCAAAAGACACCTGAAGAGGGAAACTTGAACCAGATTGGAAGGCCACCACATATAAGGGGAATCGATTAGGAACTTCCTGAAAACCCCAGCCCATCCATATCCTAACAGCTGAAGGTTTCAACAATTGTCATACCAAGCATATCGAGGCATTAATCAATAATCTTTCGGCACTTTATTTTCATCACATGCTATCAAGTTTGGAAAGACTCACCTGCGTCGTCTGCGACAATAAAATAGCTGGCACTGCATCTATATTACCATGATAAAATGCCTTGACAATTGTGATAATATCCACTGCAAACACTGGATTTGACCCAGAATTTGCAAATATGGTGACCAGGACATGTTCTTTTAAGTTGAAAGGCCCTGGATTCAAAGAAAACGACCATTTTGTTCCTGGAAAACGGATAACTTTGTCAGGTAAAATTGCTGCCATGAGCCTCCCTAGTGGCAGCACTACAATCTGAGCTGAAACTGATGTTACAGAGAGTATATTTTGACGGTAACCGAAGAACTGATTGACAAATGCCAGAAGAGTGCAGCTTGTGATCCCCAAAACCTATGTTCGGAACGTCAAGCATGGTAATGTCGGGTCGTCTCTAATCGGAACCGTGAGCCTGACTTGCTCGATTGGCGAATCGTTTACCTCATCTGCAGAAAATTTTTGTTTTGATAAACAGAAGTCATAAATCCTTCAGCAGAGACTGCCATTATTAGAAAATCATGCGTTAGAGTACTGTTCAGCATTAAGACTTGTAATTCATGCATGCAGTGATTTTGCGTCAGCTCTACTCTGCAATCCTTAGCAAGAGCAACTTAAAGAGACGCGTTAGATTGTTCTAATTAACCTGCTTGCTTTAGCAGTGAAAAGTCATTGAGTTGACTGAATTACCTTTCACATCAAGCGCCTTGACCTTGTTTGAAAGAGGAATCTCTTTACCAGTAGTCTCTGCAAGCTCCATTCTTCTATGCCTGAACTACCTAAACTGGATCTGGGGATTCTTCCAAGTCCAACAACACAAGTTTTCAGTATATATGGTTCCTTAGCCTCAAATTTGTGGTCACCTTATGGCTTCATGATATCTCTTTGTTTCCACCACAAGACACGAAGAAAATCCAAACAGATAATATTAAATTTGATTGATGGAACCTCGTATAGTTGGCAGAAAGAATCATTAAACATTCCATTTCCCATTTAACAAGGCATGGACAATTATTGTGAAAGGGCACGCGCAGAGAAATGATGAGCAGTTTTAGATGGTGAAACATAAAAAAAGAAGAAAAGGCACCAAATGATTCATTTTCTACCTTAAATGTATTCATAATTTATTTTTTATTTATTTGAGTTTAGCAAGTTGCTATCAACCCTAACATCAAACATTATTCTGCAACATAATTCCAATCCAGCTTTATATCCCCACAAATCTACTAGCAAGTACCAAGTCTTGGGGCAGACCATGTAGCAGAAGCAAACAGGGCATTTATATTCTGCTACTTCTCATCTTATCCTACCCTATCTCGATCCCCTCAACTAGTTTAACTCATGCGCGCGCAGGCTGCATGTAATTCCGTAGTGAAAAGGCCCCATATAAGAGCATCTCTACCACTTGCGCATAATTCAATCATTCGGTAGGTTACCCGCCATGCATTGTTTATGCCAAGACATTAGCATTGTCCACAAGAAAGCTCATCTTTTTGACATGACATACATTGTTTGGTAAGAAGAAAACAGATGGTAATTCAATGTCATGAAATCGAATCTAAATATACTGTTAAAGCAGCCATACAAACTACACTTCAAGCAGGCATAGTTATCATCTACCATCATCATATACTACACACAGCTCTAGATCTTAAGGGCATGCAATTGACGGGAAAATTGATCAATGTACAGTCCATATAGAAACAATAATATTGCCCCTGCAAGCTATTTTATATGGTGAAGTTGGCAAGACAGCACTGAGAAACAACATACATGCAGCTCCAACAAATTTTGGCCACCATGGTTGAGAAAGGTAAAGGTATGGCTCGCCTGCTGATGTCATTCATGAGTTGTCGTTACGTCTTGGTTTTGGGTCGTGTACGTCTTGATAGAATGGAACTCAAGAAGACAAGTTTCTTCTAAACCAAGTAACCAGTGTACGGAGTATTCTCATCCAATCAAAGAAATAAAATGCCAACCATCTTGCTAATTATTTTCATTCAGCATAAGAACAACTCGATAAGGATACAAAAATAAATGTTCAAGGAAAAGATTCTTCAATTTAATAATGAAACACATTCCAGAGGCTAGCAGCCATGTGAGGTGATCGACAGTAGCTAGCTAGATGTTTGGAGAAGAGAAGGATATATGATCCCAAAACCATATTTGGATCTTACTTATCCATCCTAATTCAAGTTATGAGGCAGGCCAGGTTTCGTTGCCATTGCAATATTGAAGGGCCCATGGGCAATAGTCAATGTTCTTTATGCGCATTATGATTAGAGATACTTTCTGAACCCCAAAAAGTAAATGATTCGTCAGCATCCAACTCTCTGTATAAAATAGGGCCCACCTCAATTTGGAAATACGGGCTTCAAATCACATACACGGGGCCCATCAGGCTTATCTTCGCTGGTGATAGGATGGGTAGTTTGTGGTCTCCCCCTCTGGAGGTCCCTTTTGGCAAACCCTTTTTTTTTTTTTTTTTTTATCTTGTAGTGTGCCCTTCTTTTCTTTACCCACCACCCCCTCCCTGCCCTGTGCCCCCCGGCCGGCTCTTATTTTGCGATGGAATCTATTTATTTAATTATATATATATATATATATATTGAATCAATTAACCGTCTAATCAATATAACATAAAATTGTTGCGTGAACTCTGATTTTATAAAAAATAAAAATTATATTTAGTTTTTTAGTTTTTTAATTTTTTTTCATATATATAATTAATTAATTTTATATGAACAATACAATTCCGAAACGGCACGCCAAAACACTTCGAAACATTTTGTACCAATAAGAAAAATAAAACGTCAACCGAAACGGTATTGACAACTTTGGAAATAACAATGCAAGTATATGTTAGGTGTATAATTGAACTATGTACATTGACTTTCCATATCGTGCTCTTGATTTATTTAGATCCGTTGATGGTTTGATTAAACAGTCCAGTCTTCCAATATAAAGCTTCCATAAGCTTTTCATCCAAGTTTTCATATACTCTTCTTTCATGGCAAGATAACGTGCTCCAATACCTAATCACATGGCAGATGTTCTTGCAAGAAATCAAGGGGTGGTCGGTGTTGAATGGGTTGAGATACATGTGCGAGTGTGTAGTGGTTTCAGCAAGATACTTCTTCTTCTTCTAGTAGTGATCATTGGTTTGATGCTAACCTCGGTTGTTGCTCAAGGCGGTAGAGGTTTTGGAGTTGGTGGTATCATGGGAGGCAGCAGAGCTACTAGTGGTACGTACTGGTGGATTTATTGGAGGGGCTAGAGCTACCCCGGGTGGCAATACCTCAGCTTCTGTTACATGGGTTCTGCTTCAACTTTTTGGCCACTTATTAATGAGTTTCATGAATCTAATTATGAGGTGTGTGAGCGTGTTTTAATTTTATTACCTTCACCTTTTTTTCTTTTTCCTCTTTTAGAATCTCGATTTTGTGATTGGCTGATAATCTTAGGCTCTGACGCAGTCATCAAGAGCGTGTAGAGTTGAACTTGCAAGAGAAATTCTTATGTCAGTGGGTCAATCAAAGTTTAATTCAAGATGAGATAATTTTTATAAAAAAATATAAAAGAATTTTATAAAATTCATATCATGCCACATTTCCCACATTTTGCAGTTTTGGAACTTTTTCCTGTTGCAGAACCTTTACAGTTTAGTGCTTCAAGTATCAAGAAGAAAAAAAAATTGGCGATTTAGTGGCTGTTTGGTATTGCGATCGAAATCGAGATTCTAACAAAAAGTAGTTTTGTGACGTTTGGTAACAAGAAAAAACAAATTAAATTGCTATGGTTCTCACAATAAAAATCAATCGAAACTGCTTTTTTTTAAGACACAGGAGATTCATGTTTTTCCTGCGTTTCAATTTACATGCGTGAAGTCACTACAATGACTGCTTCTTGGCAAAGGAGACGATAGCTTCAATTATACCAAACAGCCACGAAGAAGACGATGACACAACCAGAGTTGAGAGGAAGAAAACAATGGCACAACCACCCTTAGTGCCAACAGGATTACTAGTAGCTCTCTCTCTCTCTCGGTTACAACTTTCTCTCTCTAAAGTAACCATGGATGCAACTCTCTCTTCCTTAGCAGTCACCGGCGAGCACCACCAACTGCTCCATCGGTATCGTCAACCTCTCCTCTTCATCGTCAACACCTGCACTGTCCAGTCTTCTCCCACAGCGCCTGTGTCAAGCAGTAACAGCAGCTACACCAACCTTCCAACGCTGCCGCCAGCCACCATAGTCCACCATTTACGATGTCACCACCATAGGAAGAACCACCTTGGCCTCCTCTACCCATCAGCATCGGTCGTTGAGCCTCTCATCACCATCGATCCGACGCTACTTTCACGTGAATTAATTCACGTGAACAGTAGCATTGTAGTGTTCATGTTTTAAGAAGACGTGAACAGTGCAACGCATCGCTTCATTCAACACATGTTAAAGCTGGACTTGGGTTGAACCTCCTCTCGGCCCAGCCCAAGTCCAACAGAGTTGAGCCTTTTGGCCCATCTTGGCTGGGTCGACCCATTTACTTGGGTAAGGCCTTTTGATTTTTTTTTGATTTTTTTAAATAAAAAAATATGTAAATAAAGATCCGTCCTGATGAAAGGGAAATTCTTGTGACTTCATTTCACTCCACAACCTTGTTGTTTTTCAATTGATTATGAATCAGAAACTTGCAATTGGATTTGGCATTGAAATTATATCTCTATAATTGGATCGTAGATGTTGTTACTAATGATATTGTTACCATATGTTGTTCCTCGATCAAATAGCAAAGGATCACAAAAGCATTCACGTATCAATTTAGTTTGTGATGAAATTGCAAGTAGTTTGATAGGAGAATAGAAACAAAACTATATATATATATATATATATATATATATATATATATATATATATATATATATATATATATATATATATATATATATATATATATATATATATATATCTGTGTGTGTGTGTGTGTTTTCTTTAAAGTAATTTCACAAGTTGACAACAATATGAAAAATATGATAACCAAACACACGAAATTATTTTTTATGGACCTCAAACTCAACTACAGTTTTAATCAAATACTTCAATTTCAATTATGAACCTCAGCTAAAAGTGCTTTTCATGAAACTATTTTTTTAAAACATCAACCATAAAAGCAAAAGTAATACCAAAAACACCCTCCCTGAATAAACCTTGTGATCCATGACCCATATAATTCTGAAATCAAAAGTTCATCGGGGCTTAGATAAACATCAGAAAGAAATAATAATAATTAAAAACAAAAACAAAACAAGAGCGTCCAACTTGATAAATTTTGATTTAAGAACTTGCCTGGAAACCCATCTTATGTAACATAATCTACGTACATTGGTATGATGATCACTAGTAAGTGAAGTGCATGGATAAATATTCTCTTTGATGGGGAAGTTTTTTTTTCTCCATTTTCTATCAATACAAAAGCACCCCAAAATAAGTCAATAAAATCTTAGATCAAAGGTAAAACAAAATAATTAGAAGTAGAGGTGGCAGCTCAGCAGGTGGTGGCACCCTAGCAAGAGGAGGAGGATTACAAAGCGGCGGCGGAATCCTCTCTAGAGGGAGGGGCACAACTATGCCTGTCGGAGCTGGTGGTGCCCGTACTGCAGGACATTCCGGTTCTGCCTCTCTAGCAAGGGATGCTGCCTCCATATTTTTGCACGCTCTTTGCAGCTCATTTCTTTTTCTAATGTCCTGGTAATGTAAAATGAATTAGTATGAAAGTCAAAGTTTAGGGGGCAGATTAAAAAGATTTTAAGGGAAGGGGACTTCTGATTGGCTATCTTTGGTGTAATATGGTGTCGGGCATAAACAAATAAATGAATATCTTTTATGGTGTTTTTGTTCATTAATCAAATAGAAGATTGACCCCAAAAGCGACGCTGCCGCCGCAACCCCGAAAAACAAATCTGTGGCGGGCTGTTCGTTGACTGAAGTGTCCATGGCCTTCAAGACAAGTCACTGCAGTCGTGAAAACACCCCGGCCGCTTGCTTGAACCCTCCTTGCATTGGTTTTTCTCTGATTCAGGGAAGTTTTGGGGTTTGAGAAAGAGGAAACATGATGTGTTGTAATAAAATAAATCCAAGTCCTCAAGAATCAAGTGACTGAACTATAAGTTGTTTTCAAAGTTCAAAGCTCAGGATGAAGGGATCGATACTTTACTCGGTTTCATGTTTTTTCATTACGAGAAACACGAGTACATGTTGATGATGCAAGAAGACCCGCAGCTGGTCCCTTCAGCAAGTTCCAAATCTCCTTCAGAAGAAGAAAGCAAGTATATGTTGGGTGGCCAAGAATAGAAAGATGAATCACCAAACCTGCTGTCGAATTTCCCTTTTTTAACAGATGAAAGATGGGATGGTGTTCGAAAATAAATATAAAACATCTCTATAATTTGTCAAGATTGCCGCAGTAGGCGTCTAATTGGACCAGGGTCAGAAAAAAATTGTCTTTCTAGCTATCTATAATAATGAAGAGATTTTCTAATAGAAATTATCAACACACGCGTCATCACAGCACGCGTCTGCTTCATCTATAAATCCTTCCCCTGTCTCCCTTCTCTTACACACGCAGAGTTTGTAGAGAGATCAAGAAAGGAAAATACTTTAATTAGGATATAGTTCCATCAAACAAGAAGCCAAGGGTGGTACGTAGCTGTTGTCAAGAAGATATGAAGGTGGTTGCAGCAAGCAAAGGGAGCAAGACACTTCTTCTTCTGGTGGTGATCATTGGTTTGTTGCTAACATCAGCTGTTGCCAAAGGCGGTAGAGGTTTCGTAGGCAGCAGAGCTGCTGGCACCGGTGGAGGTTCCAGAGGGAACGCTACGACAGGTGGCAACACCTCAGCTTCTGTGACATGGGGTCCTACTTCCACTTTGTGGCTACTTCTTTCGAGTTTCATTTTTCTAATGGTTTGATTCAATCCGTGAAAGACATCTCTCTGGAGTCCCAATTCTCGCCACCTTTAGTTCATTCTTTATTTATTTGTTGCAGAGCATTGATTTATTTGTTGCAGAGATAAAACATAAATGAGATTAAATTGTTAACATGGAGTTGAATTACTCTGAGTTGTAATATCGTTTTCCTTTTCTATTTTTTTTCTTTCTTCTTCGGCCATTAAACCTTTTTTTTTTGCTCTTCTACACTGCATTGATTGGAAGTATTTAGAAAAAATAAAACTCGGGAACCAAAATTAAGAATGAGATAAGAAGAAAAAACAAGTACAGAATGTTCGTTCATGCTAATGTAGCCATGATAGGGCTTGAAAGTAATATTTGCAAGAGGTCTCCCGGATATATGTCCCCGATTATTAGCTCGGTGATAACATTGAGTACCGGTTGCTGCAAACGATTTCAACATCTACCAATTGGACTATAGATAGTAACAGGTTACATGCTCGTGTATTGAGCTTGACTTTTTTTCTGTGTAGAAAATTAATTGATTTTGTGTGTTTTATAATTGATTATCTTAATATTTAATAAGTAAAATTGTAATAGATTAAATTGTTAAAAATGAGTTTTTTTTCCGTCTAAAAGGAATATTGTAATTGAAACGCAGGGGAAGTGCAACGTATATTTTTTCATTATAGATAACTTGGGCACATTTGTTTACCAATTTTGTTTATGGGTTGCCTCTTATTTGATTTTTGTTTACATAATATTAGATCTCAAATATTATACATAAAAATGTTGTAAAAGTAATTTTTTAACAAAAACAACCTAAAATCTAAGAATTAATTTTTTCTAAAAAATACAACCTCAACAAAAGAGGAAATAATTAGAATTAAAAACAAAAATTAAGAGCGTGTATATATATATATATATATATATATATATATATATATTAACATGGACAAAATATAAAGACTATTTAGAAATATATCTAAAAAATAAAGGAATTAAAATTATATGGGACGAAATGAAAACAAAATATGTAAATAATTTAAACCGAATGATTAAATTAAAAAAAAAAACTAAAAGTGTTGCAAGGAAAAAAAAAATTCTCTTATTTCATTATTTAGTTTCGATCCCTTTATTTTTCAGTAATTTTGGTATAATTCTAAATAATTTGTTTGTATACACACACACACACACACACTCTTAGTTTTGACCTTTAATTTTTATTAGAATTTATCTTTGTATTAAATATAGTTTTGGTTAAAAAACAGAGTAAGTTCACATTTAGTTTGGTGGTGTGAAATGAAAGTAAAACCCTCTCTTATGCATATATAGTTAATCTTTAGTTGTTAGTTATTTGTTATATTTTTAAGGCGCTAATATTAAATATATATCATAATGTATAATTATTTTAAGAGAAAAAACCTTTAAAATAATCTTTCTCATTATTTTAAATGCATTATTTATAATAAAATGAATATATTAAAAAAACTAAATAATTTAAAGTCTTGTATATTGATTATTTCATTCTAATTTATAACATTATTAAAAAAAATCAAGAACCATTAATATTTTTTGACATGTTATAAAATTTAGTTTTGTCTGCGGCGAAGCGCAATGCAAGTTAATCATATACTTTTTATTTCTAGATAATTTGACAAAAACAATTCACCTGTTTTGTCTATGTATAGCTTCATATATTTTTTATTCATGTAATATTAGATCTAAAATATCATACATAAAAAAGTTACAAAATTCCATTTTTAACAAAAAAAACATCGATTCATGAATTATCTTCATTATTATTCTTATTGTTATTATCGTGATAGTTAAATTGTCACAATAATTTTATTGTAATAATTATTTTAAATAATTAATATTATAATTATTACTAATAATATTATTGCTGCCACTATTATTATCGTTATAAAAAGAAAACTTTTTTTTTATTTTCTAAGATTTATTCTTCATATTATTATATTTGAAGTATTTCATAATACCAAGATTAAATTAATTTGAGAATTAAAAAAAAAACTTACTTCATTTTTTATATATTTTTTAAAGTGTTAATATTAAAAAAATATCAAAAAATATAATTATTTTTAAGGGGAAAATCCTTAAAAATAATCGTCATCATTATTTTAAACGCATTTTTCATAATAAAATGAATATATAAAAATCTAATATACAATAATTATTGTTAGAAAAAGAATTTTTTTTATAAGATTTATTCCTAATATTATTATATTAAAATTATTTCATAACACTGATATTAATTTTGTTTTTCAAAAAAACCTAGGTCATATATATATATTAAGGAGCTAATATTAAATAAATATCAAATTATATAATTAGTCTCATATATTTATGAAAACAATCTTACAAATAATCATTATCATTATTTTGAATGTTTTATCTATAATAATTATAAATTTCAACACCTAACAATATTAAAAAAAAGCAATTAAAAAACTAAATAAATGACAAAAAAAACAATTTATTTATAGATTTGAAAATATTATCTGACTTAAAGAATAAATAAAAATAGTAATTAAAAAAGAAAAAAATAATAAATATCAATTTTTAAATGATCACCAACACAAATAAAATTTAAGCATTAAATAAAAAAGCAACCTTCATAACAGTGGAAATAATAATAAAAATTTTAAAAAAACTACGAGTGTGTACATTTAAACATGGAAAAAAATAGGAACCATTTAAGAAATATATATATATATATATATATAATAGAGGAATTAAAATAAAATCCAAGATTAAAAGTATAAGGGTCAAAATGCAAAACAAATATACAATAAATTTTATTTAAAGTATAAAATTGAAACAAATCAAAACCTATATAACAGGAGCAAAGACCATATAAAACAATTGAAAGATAAGAAACTAAAATGAAAACCCAATAAACAGTGTGCCCTGATGTGTGCTTGCGCAGGCAGGAGGGAGAAATGGGAGAAACAAAGTTCAACCAACCACCGACACGTCTCCGGCCACCTTTGAATCCCACGCGCCGCACCGGGAGGAAGATGACATGGCGGAAAATAATTCTAGATGCCAGTTGGGTATTTTTTCATGTCGTAAAACTTTGCACACGTCACCCGAAATGGTGAATTTCACGCGGAAACAAACGGCGTGTCCGGCGACATGCAAATAGTAACTCACTAGAAAATATAATTAAAAATGGTAAATTATCACCACACCCCTACAACCAACTCTTGGATTTGGTCTTATATGGGGTATTTATGTATTTGGTCAATTTAAAAAAAAAAATGCCATGACCCTACTGACCCCGACGTGTACTATGTGGTTTTGTCTTATGTGGGGATATTTTTGTATTTAGCCATTTAAAAAAATATGCAATAACATTAATGCCCCCAACAATTCCTGTATATTTTTGTCTTATATATGGATATTATGATTATTTTATTATGCACAAAAATAAAAAATAAAAAATAGCCTTGGACCATGACTAAAAAACAAAGGAATTTTATTATTGTAATCCATTGACATCCATTTTGTCACTGATTTGAAAAGTGAAATCACTGTTTAAAATCAGTAATCTATATAATAATAATAATAATTGTGGAATTAAAGTCAGAGATTTTAAGGCGACAAGACCCGCTGGTGGTCCCATTAGCAACATGAAAAATTCATTAACACGGTTTTGGCTTTTGATGTAACCTCGACCATGTCCGAGTAAAGAAGTAGCAGAAACATCGAAAAGGAGAGAGCTCATTAACACGGCCTCTTCGTTTCGTGGAAGCAATGTGCTGTTTATGTTCTTCTTTGCCATTGCTCGGCTCTTAATTATGACTCCCATACCATCTTCTGACCAGACCATGCATGTGGTTCAAACCACTTTTCCACATTCTTTAATTTCTTGTATTATTTTTATACCATCAGACAGCATTATCCACACAATTTTATCTCCAAACCAAGGCCCTAGTCAGTCCCTCTCAACGTCGTCCTTTCATCGCCCAGCCAAGGGTCCACCATGATTGATTCTTTCTCTTCTGGTTATGGAAGATTGGGATGCATTCAAACCTTGTGGTTTCCTTATTTGTCAAGTAGACGTGTTTCAACTTCTTTTTTTAATATTTTTTATTTAAGAAGAGTGTCAAAATTATTTTCAAAATCATATTACGTGACTTTAACTAAGATAAAATATTTTCGAATAAATCATATACAAGTGTAAGAGAGACACACGTCTAAAATGAAAGTAGCTTCATACGCTGTCAAAATAATTTTTGATATCAACATGTCAAAATAATTTAAAAATAAAAAATAAATAAACATTTAAAACACTTTCCAAATAAAATTACAAACAGTAAATTCATAGATATTAAATAATAATATAAATTATATTTTAAAATCTTACTATTATCTTAAGCTCTTACCAACAATAGTTCATATACTAGTGTAAGAGAGACACACGGCTAAATTGAAAGTAGCTTGATACGCGGTCGTGATTGTATATTTATATAGGGTTCCCGTATTTCTTTCCTTTATAATACAAATTAAGCATTCTCGAGTCACAAACACAAGCACACAGAAGGGAAAGAAGAAGAAGAAGAAAAGACTTCACTCTATAATTCGAAAGCTTTTCTTCTCTGTCGGGTGTAAAAGGCAAAGATGAAGTTCAATAACGTGACCAAGATGCTTGTCATTGTGACAATCATTGCGCTACTGATAGCATCAGCAGCAGCTCGAAGGGGCGGAGGTGGAGGAAGGGGTAGCCGTGGTGGTGGTGGAAGTGGTGGTGGTGGCAGCTCAGCAGGTGGTGGCACCCCAGGATTACAAAGCGGCGGTGGAATCCTCTCTAGAGGAAGGGGTACAACCATCCGACACCCTGTCGGAGCTGGTGGTACCCGTACTGCAGGACATTCCGGTTCTGCCTCGCTGGCAAGGGATGCTGCCTCCATATCTTTGCATACTCTTTGCATCTTATTTCTTTTTCTAATGTTATGGTAATGTAGAATGAATTAGTATGAAAGTCAAAGTTTGGGGGGCAGATTAGAAAGATTCTAAGGGAAGGGGACTTCTGATTGGCTATCTCTGGTGTAATATGGTGTCGGGCATAAACAAATAAATGAATAGCCTATGAATTCTACGGTGATTTGACGTCAAAAGCAGACAAATATCTTTTATGGTGTTTTTGTTAATTAATCAAATAGAAGATTGACGCCAAAAGCGACGCCGCCGCCGCCGCAACCCCGAAAAACAAATCTGTGGCGAGCTGTACGTTGACTGAAGTGTCCATGGCCTTCAAGACAAGTCAATGCTGTCGTGCTTCAACCCTCCTTGCATTGTTTTTTCTCTAAAACTCTGAATTGATAAAGGGAAGTTTTGGGGTTTGAGAAAGAGGAAACAAGATGTGTTGCAATAAAATAAATCCATCTCCTCAAGAATCAAGCAATTGAATTATAAGTTATTTTCAAACACCAACGATGGAGTCATGACGAAGAGTTCAAAACTCAGGATGAAAGGATCGATACTTCACTCGTTTCATGTTTTTTCATGACGAGAAACAGAGTATATGTCGATGATGCAAGAAGACCCGCAGCTGTTCCTTCAGCAAATTCCAAATCTCCTTCGGAGGAAGAAGAAGATGTTAGTTATTAAACTTATTTATCAAGATTAAGTGTATTGAAGAGTACTATGAATAAATATAAAAGATATTGAAGAGTAAGTATGAATCTAGAGTAAGTATTATTAATTAAGAAATTTGAAGATTATAAAGATATTTTATAATATCTATATATATATATATATATATATTATATGAATTTCATAATAAAAAGGTGTGAAAGTACCTTTGTTAATGTATTATATTCTACCAACCGATCCTCTCCTCTGTTACTCCTGCTGTATTTCCAAAAGAAAACAAGAACATGTGAGGTGGCCAAGAAGAGAAAGATGAATCACCAAACCTGCATTCTCCGAATTTCCCTTTTTGAACAGATGAAAGATGGGATGGTGATTGGAAATAAATATAAAACATCTCTCTATAATTTGTCACGATGCCGCAGTAGGAAATTGTCTTTCTAGCTAGCTTTAATAACGAAGAAATTTCCTATAAGGAAGTAGGCTTCTTTCCAGGAAGTAACATCGTGCCATCACGCGTCTCCTTCATCCATAAATCCTTCCCCTCTCCCTTCTCTTACACACGCCCCGCCCCCGAAAAAGTTTATAGACAGTTCAAGAAAATATGAAGGTGGTTTCAGCAAGCAAAGGGAGCAAGACACTTCTTCTTCTGGTGGTGATCATCGGTGTGATGCTAGCATCAGCTGTCGCTAAAGGCGGTGGAGGTTTCAGAGGCGGCAGAGCTGCTGGTACCGGTGGATTAATTGGTAGGGGTACGGGTACGACTACGACAGGTGGCAAAACCTCAGCTTCTGTGACATGGGGTCCGACTTCCACTTTTTGGCTACTTCTTTCGAGTTTCATTTTTTTAATGGTGTGATTCAATCCGTGAAAGACATCTCTCTGGAGTCCCAATTCTCGCCACCTTTAGTTCATTCCTTATTTATTTGTCGCAGGGCATTGATTTCTATTAATTATTGACAAAAGCATGAATTAAAATGAAGAACAACAGAGAAAATTAACCCTAGCCTTTTGGAGACAAGATTAATTCCTTCTCCAACAACAACAAAAAAGAGCGTAATTTGATCATAGGAGATCGATCGAGGTCCCTTTAGACTTGCGAGGGATCCATGCATGCACCAAGTCCTTCTACTTGAGCGCAGGCCTCCAAAGAATGATCTCACCCTCAACCTCATCAGCATCCTCACGTTGGACAACAATATCATCCTTCGTCAGTGGTTTCTGCAATATTGACAGTTCAAGCTCCTCAACTAATTCAGCCACCAACTTCTCAAAACAACCCCAATCTATCTCGACACCATTAAAATCACCATGGTCGGGCACACTATTGTCCAATGTCTCATCGTAGACATGATCATAAAAATCATCATGGTACCGGTCGAACACATTATTAGATGCTTCTAATTTATTATCAGCATTGACAGCGTGGTAGGAATTCATACGAAAGAGAGTGATAGATGGTATGGTTTGTTTCTCTTGCAATATTTTATAAGCACATTCTTGATCGTACGAGAAATAGCTAAACCCCATGGACAAGGAAAACCCTAGGCTACTCAGGTTGCTATAACAGCAAAGAAATTAAGTAAAGAGAAGTGCTCACCGATCGATAACAAGGATATGCTAGATTTTCTTATGTAAACAATCCAGGTGTGGTCGATTATATATATATAATGGCTAATGATTGAATCAGAATCCTATTAGGATTGGTCTCTTTGATTCCCTTCTGGTTTTATTTATCCGGTCTTATACCAGTCCCCTACCTATATACTAATTCTCAAATGGGTCACCTAACACCACCAAGTTTTTCAATCAGGCCTCAAGATCTGGAGACATGCATTCCTCCAATGAGTCTAGGACTTCTTCTAAATTTCTTATATCATGTAATAAAACGGTGCCTTTTTGGGTGAGATTTGACTAACAGAATGAGAAGATTTTAGTTCGAACAAATCGACGCAGACGCATGCCACAAAATGGATCGAATAAATTAAAAACAAAAACACAGATGGATTTGATACTACCTATGTACATTGAGAGTTAATTCATTGCAGGAAAAATAATTTATGGTTTCCCCTGTCAATTCATTAATTTCATCTAGTCATTCCGAGAAAATATTCTTATTGCCTTCCGAGTTCTGGAGAAGTGGAAATATCTCGACGACATCAATGGATTCATTTCATTTGGTTCGCATACAAATTCTGAGAGAAGAAGCTGTTAGTGGAAAACAGGGCATCCCTCAACCTGAATGCCAGGTGCAGTAGGACAAGTTGCCAAAGGACAATGATCACTCAACTCCAAGCCCCACCAGGTTGGTCCATTAATGTCCTTGATTTGTAATGTAAAATAGACTAAAATGGCTAAGAAAGCAACTCCGGCATCTAATCCTGCTGAGAGAATGTAGTTGTGCCTAACCCACCATCCTTTGTATCTCTTGTAGACAACAAGGTTGAAGAAAATGCCTACAGCAAACCAGCACATATAGTTCACAGCCCTGGCTGATGGCATACCTCCTGTCCCTCCCAAGATAATAGGCACATTAATGAGTTTCATCCATGTCTTCTCTGGGAACTTGCGAGAGAGTATCAACACTGGCACCGGTGCAAGAAGGCCGATGAGGAAGAAATAGTTCATCTTCGAGTACAAACCAAGACGTCCGAACATTCTCATTGGTCCAACCACACCCCAAATGATGGAAGCATTGTAGAAAACATCATCTCCTGGACATGTCCATGGACTTCCTTCTGGCAATTTCGATGGATTACAGATGTTTTCCACCGAGGTAAGGAGCCACCAAGCCGTGCCGAAGTAGACTGAAGATGCAATTATAGTTCCTACCAGCTATTATATATAGGCATAAAATAGAATTAGCTGTAAATCTAATGTGGGATTGCAGGAATATCTAAAAGGCAATCATGAGACAATGATTGTCTGCTTAAAATCTCAATGTATACCTGAACAACAAACATGGACTTTGGGGGAATTTTCATATAATGTCCCAGCTTGAAGTCTGAGATGAACATGATTGCTTGAGACGTGCTAGTGTAGCCATAGGTCTTGAAAGTAATATTTGCAAGAGGTCTCCCCGGATACATGTACCCGATTATTAGCTCGGTGATAACGTTGAGTCCCGGTTGCTGCAAACGATTTCAACATCTAGTGAGCAGCAAAAACAGTAACAGGTTGGGAATTTCGTCGTCCGAGATCATACATACCTGGTTCGTAGTTGCTGTGATAACACCAATTGGAAGAGTGAAAATGAAAGCCAGGCCAATTGCTAGCAGGACACCCCAGTAAGGAAGCTGTAACTGTCTACCGAAGCCTTCACAAGTAAGCAGGGCTAGTCCAGTTACTATAACCAAGATTGTGTGAAACCACCATTGAGGAACAACATCATAATTCTTCTTCATTATCCTAGTGTGGACATCAGCATACTCGTCTTTCAATGTTGCTTTTGTTTGTTGCCAAATTTCCCTGTAAACACAAGGACAAGATGAACAGAAAAATAGTGTGATCTGTTAACGAGATGAAGAATATTAGCATCATTGGAAAAAACAATCATATCTATCGGTAGATACCTTCCATGGAAAAGGGCTACATGAGTTAAGGTAGCAGCCAAAACGGCAAAACTTAGACCATAAGTGTAAACAAAGAAGATACTCAGGTTGACTTTGCTGTACCCATCATATCCTGCTCTATTAAATTCAAAGGTTGTCTCATTTAGAGCTGTTGAGACATCGTAGGGTTTTCCATTAGCATCGAAAACATGTGAAGAGAAAATGGGAAAACATTTGGCATCGTATGAGTTTGTCCAGTAAGATATGGGGATTATGATGTAGAGAATCATGATGTAACTAAATAATATGTTGATAATAGCAAATCCAGGAGTGGCCAACGGAGATCCTAGAAAACCAGCTACGGTTGACCAATCAAAGGCGAACGAGCCAACACCAAGGCCACGAAGACCAGAACCAATTTGCTGGGCTGTGACTGAATCTTTCCATATCCAACAAACAAAGGAAAGAGCTGTAGATTGGAAGAGATAGCCAGGAACTATGTAGTACGCGAAGCTTGATACAAGGACGACGAGGAAGAACTGCAGCCTTGTCAGGCCTCCTTTACGCCTGATCTCAACTTCGTGCAATGCCCTGGAGGGTTGGAAAACAAAATGAATTTAGAGGTTCTAAACATAAATTGGTAGAAAACCAGGTGGGCAGCAGAGCAAAAGACACCTGAAGAGGGAAACTTGAACCAGATTGGAAGGCCACCACATATAAGGGGAATCGATTAGGAACTTCCTGAAAACCCCAGCCCATCCATATCCTAACAGCTGAAGGTTTCAACAATTGTCATACCAAGCATATCGAGGCATTAATCAATAATCTTTCGGCACTTTATTTTCATCACATGCTATCAAGTTTGGAAAGACTCACCTGCGTCGTCTGCGACAATAAAATAGCTGGCACTGCATCTATATTACCATGATAAAATGCCTTGACAATTGTGATAATATCCACTGCAAACACTGGATTTGACCCAGAATTTGCAAATATGGTGACCAGGACATGTTCTTTTAAGTTGAAAGGCCCTGGATTCAAAGAAAACGACCATTTTGTTCCTGGAAAACGGATAACTTTGTCAGGTAAAATTGCTGCCATGAGCCTCCCTAGTGGCAGCACTACAATCTGAGCTGAAACTGATGTTACAGAGAGTATATTTTGACGGTAACCGAAGAACTGATTGACAAATGCCAGAAGAGTGCAGCTTGTGATCCCCAAAACCTATGTTCGGAACGTCAAGCATGGTAATGTCGGGTCGTCTCTAATCGGAACCGTGAGCCTGACTTGCTCGATTGGCGAATCGTTTACCTCATCTGCAGAAAATTTTTGTTTTGATAAACAGAAGTCATAAATCCTTCAGCAGAGACTGCCATTATTAGAAAATCATGCGTTAGAGTACTGTTCAGCATTAAGACTTGTAATTCATGCATGCAGTGATTTTGCGTCAGCTCTACTCTGCAATCCTTAGCAAGAGCAACTTAAAGAGACGCGTTAGATTGTTCTAATTAACCTGCTTGCTTTAGCAGTGAAAAGTCATTGAGTTGACTGAATTACCTTTCACATCAAGCGCCTTGACCTTGTTTGAAAGAGGAATCTCTTTACCAGTAGTCTCTGCAAGCTCCATTCTTCTATGCCTGAACTACCTAAACTGGATCTGGGGATTCTTCCAAGTCCAACAACACAAGTTTTCAGTATATATGGTTCCTTAGCCTCAAATTTGTGGTCACCTTATGGCTTCATGATATCTCTTTGTTTCCACCACAAGACACGAAGAAAATCCAAACAGATAATATTAAATTTGATTGATGGAACCTCGTATAGTTGGCGGAAAGAATCATTAAACATTCCATTTCCCATTTAACAAGGCATGGACAATTATTGTGAAAGGGCACGCGCAGAGAAATGATGAGCAGTTTTAGATGGTGAAACATAAAAAAAGAAGAAAAGGCACCAAATGATTCATTTTCTACCTTAAATGTATTCATAATTTATTTTTTATTTATTTGAGTTTAGCAAGTTGCTATCAACCCTAACATCAAACATTATTCTGCTACATAATTCCAAACCAGCTTTATATCTATTATGGAATATATTAAGATTGTAATATTTCCTATTATGAAATGTGAACAACCTTAGGCATGTAATTAGATATTTAGCATTTATTATGGGATGAAAGTGTATACTCAGATTTCCTATTAAACCCTAATGAAAGACACGGCAGACCCTAAGGTTTTTCTTGGCTGCAGTATTCCTTCTCCACTGTTTTATGGTTTCATTGTTTTATCATGGTATCAGAGCCATAAAACAATCAAATTAAAACACACAATCAAGCAGCATACATGGCAGAATTCATGTCCGGGAGCAAGAGTGCGTCTGGTGAGAATCGAAAAACGATTTCACCATACGATATTACGTCTCTTGATAATCCAGGATTGACGATCACTCAAGTTCAACTAAAGGGTGACAATTATGAAGAATGGGCACGTTCGTTCCGAACAGCCCTAAGAGCCCGAAAGAAATTCGGGTTCATTGACGGGTCTATTGAGCAACCCCAATGAAGAATCAGAGGATTGGGAAGACTGGTGGACCATCAACTCATTGTTGGTGTCCTGGATTCGAAACACTATCGAATCCACACTCCGATCAACAATATCTCATGTAGAGATTGCACGGGAGTTGTGGCTAGACATCAAAGACAGATTCAACATCACCAATGGACCTCGAATTCAACAATTGAGGTCTCAATTGGCAGATTGCAAACAGAGAGGAATGACTATCATGGATTATTACGGGAAATTGAAAAAATTATGGGATGAGCTGGGCAATTTTGAACAATTGCCAGCGTGCAAGTGTGGGAAGTGCACATGCAATTTAGGTTCAATACTGGAAAAGGGAAGAGAGGAAGAAAAGGTGCACCTGTTCCTTATGGGTCTCGACGAGCAGCGGTTCGGGACAACCCGATCCAACATCTTGGCACAGGACCCATTGCCGGGGTTGCACAAGGTTTATTCCATCCTCACTCAAGAAGAGCAGGTGAAGGGGATGAATCGGGGAAGAGAGGAACAAGGGGATGTTGTGGCTTTTGTTGCTCGGACCCGAACCGATGGTCGACAACAAAGTGCCGTGACTCGAATCGACGGGAGAGAGAAAGGAATTTGTTCTCACTGCCACAAATCAGGACATGGAGAGGAAAATTATTTTGCCCTAAAGGGTTACCCCGAATGGTGGGGTGACAGACCTAGGGGAGATGAGAGAAGAGAGGGTGGCCGTGGAAGAGGCTACTCCGGTGGTAGAGGCGGTGGCAGGGGTCACAGAGGAGGAACCCATCGTGCCAACGCTGCTCTCACCACCATCGGGTCCAGCTCTGGCACGATGGGAGCCGAAGGAGGAAGCTCGTGCTCGCCGTTGCCAGGCTTGAGCGACGAACAATGGGCAAAGTTGCGGGTTATTTTGGGTGAGCCGAAGGATATAGTGGACAAAATGACGGGTAAGCTTAAAAATTTGCATGGGACAGTGACGGGTTCGGTGTGGATATTGGACATCGGGGCTTCCAATCACATGACCGGGTCAATTGAGGAATTAACTGATGTAAAAATAATTGATCAGTGCCCCGTTGGATTACCAGATGGAAGTAGTGCTTTAGCGGTGAAAGAGGGAACAACTGTTCTTGACGGAGATTTATGTCTTGAAAATGTCCTATATGTGCCAGGACTCACTTGCAATTTAATTTCTGTGACGCAATTAATTGATCAGTATGATTGTTTTGTACTATTCACTAAAAAATTATGTGTTATACAGGGCCACACTTCGAGGATGCTGATTGGTGCGGGTGAGAGACGAGATGGACTCTATTATTTCAGAGGGATACCGCGGATTAATGCAATGAAGATCAGTAATAAAGCGTCTCTTGATCTCTGGCATCAGCGACTGGGGCATCCTTCTCTACGAATAACAAAGTTAGTTCCTGAAGTTAATTCTAGCAACCAGGAGTTGAATAAAAATTGTGATGTTTGTCAAAGAGCAAAACAGCGGAGGGATAAATTTTCTGTTAGCGAAAATAAGACTTTGGGTATTTTTGAATTGGTTCATTGTGATTTATGGGGACCATATAGAACAGTTTCTTCATGTGGTGCTTCGTATTTTTTAACTATTGTTGATGATTTTTCTCGTGCTGTGTGGATTTATTTGCTTGTTGACAAGAAAGAAGTGTCTAGTATGCTTAAAAGATTTTTTGCCATGGTGGAGAGGCAATTTGCTCGGAAAGTCAAAATTTTCCGGAGTGATAACGGGACAGAATTTACATGTCTGAAATCGTACTTCTTTGATCAAGGAATTATTTTTCAGACTTCTTGTACAGGCACTCCACAACAAAATGGGCGTGTGGAGAGAAAACATCAACATATTTTGAATGTAGCTCGCGCTCTGCGATTTCAAGGTTGTCTTCCAATTAAATTTTGGGGAGAGTGCGTATTGACCGCTGGGTACTTGATCAATAGGACCCCCTCCTTGGTATTGGATGGCAAAACACCATATCAAGTCTTACATGGGGAGGAACCATCCTATAATCACTTGCGAGTTTTGGGTTCTTTGTGTTATGCGCATGAGAAGACGGGGGATAAAATGGCCAGTAGAAGTCGTCGGTGTATTTTTATTGGTTATCCCTATGGGAAGAAGGGATGGCGTCTGTATGATTTGGAAAGACAGGATTTTTTTGTCTCCCGGGATGTCATGTTTTCAGAAGATGTCTTTCCCTTTGCTCAAACTACTGATATGGTCCCCGCTACTCCTGACGAAGTTCATGATCTTATACCTGAGGATATATCTTTCGATAAGAGGGGTGAACCGGTCGACCACTTGGAAGACAACACTTCACCGGTCGACCGCTTGGAAAACTCTGCCACTCTTGATGAGCCGGTCGACCACTTGGAAGACAACACTTCACCGGTCGACCGCTTGGATACATCTGCCACTTATCCTGATATGGGAAGAGGACATCGTCAGCGGTATCCCTCCATCCGACTACATGATTATGTCACCAACACTATTCAAAAGAGTCCATCTCTCTCTCCACCCGTCCCACTGCATCCTTCAGGTACACCCTATCCTTTAGCACATTATGTGAATTGTGACAAATTTTCTGTGCGCCATAGAAATTTTCTTGCAGCTATCACAGCTGAGCGGGAACCTGTGTCATATTCGGAGGCAGTAAGACACGAAGGTTGGAGAGATGCCATGCAGCGTGAAATTTCCGCACTTGAAAATAATGAGACCTGGGTTGTTCAGAGTCTCCCGGCGGGGAAGAAAGCTTTGGGATGCAAGTGGGTGTACAAGATCAAATATAATTCTGATGGTACTATTGAGCGATTGAAGGCTCGTCTAGTCATTCTAGGCAACCATCAGACTGAAGGCCTTGATTACACGGAAACTTTTGCGCCTGTCGCAAAAATGGTTACCGTACGGGTATTTCTTGCGGTGGCCGCAACGAAGAATTGGGAGGTACATCAGATGGATGTTCATAATGCATTTTTGCATGGTGATCTTCAGGAGGAAGTTTACATGAAATTTCCGCCTGGCTTTCGCGTTGAGACAACTGGGGCAGTTTGCAAACTTCGAAAGTCGCTTTATGGGTTGAAACAGGCTCCTCGGTGCTGGTTTGCTAAACTTTCACAAGCCTTGACGAGCTATGGTTTCCAGCAGTCTTATTCCGACTATTCATTATTCACATATCTGGAAGGGGAAGTACAGCTCAGTGTTCTTGTGTATGTTGATGATCTCATCATTGCTGGAAATCGTCCGGGTGATATCCAGCCTTTCAAAGACTATCTCAGTGCCTGCTTTCACATGAAAGATCTTGGCTGCCTAAAATATTTTTTGGGAATTGAAGTGGCGCGCAATCCTGCTGGGTTTGTCCTTTGTCAACGCAAATATGCACTTGACATCATTTCCGAAGCCGGGTTGCTAGGGGCTCGACCAGCAGCTGTTCCTTTAGAACAAAATCATCGTCTTGCTTTGTCCACCAGTACAGCATTGACCGATCCGGAAAAATATCGTCGCTTGGTAGGACGATTGATTTATCTTTGCTTCACTCGACCCGAACTCTCATATAGTGTGCATATCTTATCCCAATTCATGCAGTGTCCACGGGAGGAACACTGGGAAGCTGCTTTGCGGGTAGTCCGGTACCTTAAGGGTAATCCGGGTCAAGGCGTATTTCTTAGTAGTGAAAGTGATCTGCGGCTACACGGGTGGTGTGATGCCGATTGGGCTGGTTGCCCCCTTACTCGGCGATCACTTACTGGTTGGATAGTGTTTCTTGGTGATTCCCCTGTGTCTTGGAAAACCAAGAAACAACACATTGTCTCTCGCTCCTCCGCCGAAGCAGAATACCGATCTATGGCCATGACGACCTGTGAATTGACTTGGCTTAAAGCTTTACTGGAAAGTCTTGGCGTGTCTCATCCGACCCCTATGTCTCTTCATTGTGATAGCCAATCGGCTCTCCATATGTCGCAGAATCCTGTGTTTCACGAGCGCACTAAGCATATTGAGGTTGATTGTCACTTTATCCGTGATGCCATTGTGGCTGGGAGTATTACGACTAAATTCGTTACGTCATCTTTACAGCTTGCCGATATATTCACAAAAGCCTTGGGAAAGCAATAATATGAATTTTTATTGCGCAAGTTGGGCATCCGGGACCTGCATGCTCCAACTTGAGGGGGGGTATTATGGAATATATTAAGATTGTAATATTTCCTATTATGGAATGTGAATAACCTTAGGCATGTAATTAGATATTTAGCATTTATTATGGGATCAAAGTGTATACTCAGATTTCCTATTAAACCCTAATGAAAGACACGGCAGACCCTAAGGTTTTTCTTGGCTGCAGTATTCCTTCTCCACTGTTTTATGATTTCATTGTTTTATCAATATCCCCACAAATCTACTAGTAAGTACCAAGTCTTGGGACAAACCAAGTAGCAGAAGCAAACAAGGCATTTATATTCTGCTACTTCTCATCTTATCCTACCCTATCTCGATCCCCTCAACTAGTTTAACTCATGCGCGCGCAGGCTGCATGTAATTCCGCAGTGAAAAGGCCACATATAAGAGCATCTCTACCACTTGCGCGTAATTCAATCATTCGGTAGGTTACCCGCCATGCATTGTTTATGCCAAGACATTAGCATTGTCCACAAGAAAGCTCATCTTTTTGACATGACATACATTGTTTGGTAAGAAGAAAACAGATGGTAATTCAATGTCATGAAATCGAATCTAAATATACTGTTAAAGCAGCCATACAAACTACACTTCAAGCAGGCATAGTTATCATCTACCATCATCATATACTACACACAGCTCTAGATCTTAAGGGCATGCAATTGACGGGAAAATTGATCAATGTACAGTCCATATAGAAACAATAATATTGCCCCTGCAAGCTATTTTATATGGTGAAGTTGGCAAGACAGCACTGAGAAACAACATACATGCAGCTCCAACAAATTTTGGCCACCATGGTTGAGAAAGGTAAAGGTATGGCTCGCCTGCTGATGTCATTCATGAGTTGTCGTTACGTCTTGGTTTTGGGTCGTGTACATCTTGATAGAATGGAACTCAAGAAGACAAGTTTCTTCTAAACCAAGTAACCAGTGTACGGAGTATTCTCATCCAATCAAAGAAATAAAATGCCAACCATCTTGCTAATTATTTTCATTCAGCCTAAGAACAACTCGATATGGATACAAAAATAAATGTTCAAGGAAAAGATTCTTCAATTTAATAATGAAACACATTCCAGAGGCTAGCAGCCATGTGAAGTGATCGACAGTAGCTAGATGTTGATCACGATGAGCTACCCTAATCCTTTTCGATGTTTTTTTTGGCCACAGGGAGGTAGAGGGACAGTGTTTTGATTTCAGGTTGGAACAAAAACTGCTACGCTTCAGCTGCTTCAACCGGATTGAAATCGAAAGACTGTCTTCGGTCTCAAAAAATGGTGCAGCATTGTCTTCTGACATCGTCCACCATAAAATTTTCTTGCTGCTAATAGGATAATAACTAAGCTTAATTGTGCTTTGACCGATCCTGCATCTAGAATTATGATGGACCCTATCTAATATATATTTCAAGCCTCGAAACTATCTCCTGCAACATGATTTCTTTCTCTCTAATTTCCTTCCATGTATCAAGTCACATGCAAGAGGGTCCAGAGATGGAGAAGAGAAGGATATATGATCCCAAAACCATATTTGGATCTTACTTATCCATCCTAATTCAAGTTATGAGGCAGGCCAGGTTTCGTTGCCATTGCAATATTGAAGGGCCCATGGGCAATAGTCAATGTTCTTTATGCGCATTATGATTAGAGATACTTTCTGAACCCCAAAAAGTAAATGATTCGTCAGCATCCAACTCTCTGTATAAAATAGGGCCCACCTCAATTTGGAAATACGGGCTTCAAATCACATACACGGGGCCCATCAGGCTTATCTTCGCTGGTGATAGGATGGGTAGTTTGTGGTCTCCCCCTCTGGAGGTCCCTTTTGGCAAACCTTTTTTTTTTTTTTTTTATCTTATAGCTAGTGTGCCCTTCTTTTCTTTACCCACCACCCCCTCCCTGCCCTATGCCCCCCGGCCGGCTCTTATTTTGCGATGGAATCTATTTATTTAATTATATATATATATATATATATATATATATATATATATATATTGAATCAATTAACCGTCTAATCTATGATCAGATCATTTTCCCGGCGATCGTGATCGGAGTTTACAGGTAGCTATTTACCGCACGCTTCGGGTTGAGTGAGCGCGTGAAACGGCGAGCATCTATGCTAGCGAATGGCGACGAAGAAATCTGCGAAGAAAGCGGGCATTGTTTTACATGACGGAGATCATCGATCAAATGCCATCCGGTGGGCCCGTATTTCACATGCAAGATCGAGGATCTGATTCCCCGCGCTGCTCCTCTCGGTATGATCAGAGCCTACTAGCTAAAGGGTTTTTATTGATTCGGATTAATTACTGCATCTATGCATGATGAAAGTTTAATTTAAAAATAAGGACCACTGCATTATTGTATTTAACTGCGGAGAAGCATGTGCCATGGCGTGCCCAGCTCGCACCTCTATGCTTGCATGGAGCTCTGTGGAATGGATCGATGGGCATTGTTTTCTTCCACCTCATGCTTTTTTATTTATTATTCTATATGGGTGAAGCCATGGATGCGCTACAAGGATAGAGGTAGCAGCCCTGTCGTTGTGGGTCGACCATTTCGGATGAGCACCGGAAAACATCGCAAAAGACAAGAGAAAGGCAACAAAAGAAGGGGGCAGAGCAGCCAGGTTCAGTCGGTTTCTTGATGTCCCAGCTAGCTAACTTTGCCATTTCTATCAGCCTCTCGTCGGACCGTCCAAGTTCCATGAAGTCAAATGTGAAGAAGCAGAGGGTGCAGGCGAGCAGGCCCTCTAATTCAGTCAAAGGGGTCTCCCTCGATCGGCGGATTGTTTATGCGAGTGACCACATGGAGGCAGGGATCTTGACAGGAATTGGCATCAAATTGTTCTCACGAGATGCTGGAATTCATTTAATTAAGCTCGACGGCATTCATTCTCTCCCTTGTGCTCATCATATGAGTGATCTAAATGAGATGCCTTGTCCCATCAGAACAGAGAAAGGATTGATTTTGTTTTTGTATTTGATTTTCGAGTGTATAAAATTAGTTGAGATACAATCATTTTTATAAATATGAAAACAAAAAATAAAGATTTAGGCCCCCCTCTCCCTGGATTTTATGTTGGCAATGCTACTTCTTGGTTAGCTTTTGGAAGAGAGGAAAAAAAATATATTTCAATCTGCAATTTGGGCCACCACATCATGGGGTGATCGAAGAACACAACTACTCCCTGCTCGATCATCTCCCAGCATTGAAGAAGTTCCCATCGAATCATATCATGAATTAGGCGAATTAATTTCTATTTAGATAATTAAATCATGTTTAATAAGATTACCCTGCATTTCTAATACCAATTGCGCTCGAGTTGTTCTCAACACTCAGGTTAATAAAAAAAAGACTACCAGATATTCTCATCCAACCTCTAGTCTGTCTATACGACTTTATTTCTCTATCTTGATATATTGTGTTTCAAAAATATTTTTGAAAAAAATTAAAATTTTTATTTCTTATTTTAAATTAAATTTTTTGATATTTTTAAATTATTTTGATGTGTTAATTTCAATCATAATTTTTAAAAAATAAAGAATAATATTTTAATGTTTTTTAAACAAAAAATCATTTAAAAAAAAAGAAATGCCTAACATGCTCTAAACGAAAGCTAATACTCATTTTAAGTAACCAACAATCCTAATGTCGGCATAAATGATGGCGCTACTACCTTCTATCCGGGTCATATATTTTCCACACAACCATAATTGTTTATATATATATGAACCACCCACAGGAAAGACAGCATCATGGCTCTACCCATGTCGAATTCATTCCTTCTACAAATGCTCAAACCTTGTTGGTGTGTCCTTGGTCCGGTTGCTAGTGTATTTAGGATTGATTTTGATACTTGAATTATTACAAAAAAAGAAAAGAAAATTAATTATATATTTTAACAAGAAACTAAAGTGCATATAACATGAATAAACTTATTTTTTGACTAGTTGATTTTATATAAACTTAAATTATAGAATGTTTTTAATGTACAAGATGTCAATTCCGAACACCCCAGAGAAGATTTGAGGAAAGGCCTTGCTTCACAAGAACACAAATATTCCCCATCTTTAAGTGTACAAAATATGCTGACTTTTTTCTTATATATATTATTCCGCTTCTAATCTTTATTGCATTTTTCAACCTGCAATATTCCTTTTCTTGTACGTTATGACTTTTCTTCTTCTTCTTCTTCTTCTTTCTATCTATATATATATATATATATATATATATATATATATATATATATATATATATATATATAATTTAATGGGTATGAATAGGGGTCGATTAATGATTTAAGATATTTTCATAAATAAAAGAAATTAAATGCATATTCATGGATGGAGTTTTCTATTATTTATATTCAAACTTATATCTAAAATAAATATTTAAATTACTTTAATTAAATTTACAGCTAATAATTGACTTATTATTTGAGATTGTGTCGGATATATCAACCCGTAACCCAACCCGTAACCAGGCTTATTCAAGGAGGTTTGGTTCCGCATCTAACAGCTTCGGCGAATATGCCTCGGGACAGAGAGGAATGAAGAAAACACAAAAATCCATCCACCCTTCATTTTCTCTCCAAAAAAACACCAATCAAATAATTGTAATTTTATATGTATAAAATAAAACATAAAAACTTTAGCTTTATAGCTTCGCTCTGACTCTCTCTCTCTCTCTCTCTCTCTGCCTAATAGTCCACCAGAAACACAGTTTCAGCTTCTTCTTTTCTCTTTCTTCAGACAAGCTTATTTAGGCTACAAGGAGCTCTCTGTCTACAGTGTGTTTGTTGCTAAAGTTAAAATCTTCTTTCAGCTTTCCTGATCTTTCAAGCTAGGTACTTTCTTCCACTGCTCATCTCCCTCTTTCTTTAATGTGGTTTTCTTTGCTCTATTTTTTGTCATATGGGTTTCCGCTGCTGGCTTGGATCTACTGTGGGGTTTGGCTAAAAGTAGTGATTTTGTGATCAAGATCTGAACTTTGCTTGAATAACATTGGATCATGCTGTTTTACTGGGCTTGTTTGAGAATGCATTATGTCAGTTGCAGACTTGATTGGTTTATTCTTTACTCTCTCTTTTTTTGGTGGTCCTTGAATCCTTTATGCTTGTTTTTCATTTTTTTTTTATGGTCCTGGTTTTTGTGTTCCTTTTTGGTGAGCTATGATTGCATGTTGGGTTGGTTTTCCTAGCTTTGGAGTTTTGTTCTTGCTCAATTTTTTCTTCAGTGTCATCTAATCGAACTACGGGTGCTTTTTTTTTTTTATTGAAAATGCTCTCTTACTCTTCTTCCTGGGAAATAATTAATTTATTGTGATTTATTTTTTAGCTTTCTGTCTGCTTTTTTCTTGAAAGTTTGTGTCTTGACCTAATTTAGGTAGACTCAAGTGCCCTAATAGATGATGGTATCCCTATGTTGGAGCTTTATGGTGATTGTGCGATGTGTAATGGGTAGGTGGTCTTTTCTGATCTGACTTGTGATGCTGTGTTTTGGCCAAATGAAATTAGAGTTAGCTATGCTATCATTTCTATATTGGTATTCTTCCATCTTAGTTGTATTTCATACCATAATGTCCTTCGGGTGTCTTCTATATGGTTACGCACCTAAATCAGTGTCCTCTGGGTGTCATGGACCTCTATAAATACGCATGTATATTTTGTTCTTTTGCATAAGAGTTGGTTTTTAGGTTTTATGCTGCATTTGATAAGTAACTTATTCTAAATTTCTAATGCCTCTGACAGAATAGTTGCCGCTGTTGGTGAAATTGGATAGCAACACTGTTGGGGGGCTGCCAGTGGGCAGATATGGTTCCAAGTTCTGGGTGCTGTAAAGTGGATTCATTCAATCTGATGTAGTTTTGAAACTTTGTTGTCTGATGGCCTCAAAAACCGGTAGCAAAGCTTCCTCAAAACAGCACCAGAAAACGGCTGGTTTTCAAAGAGCGGATGCCACTGATCTTAGGCATTTGTCTTTGCAGGGCTCAAAGCCAAGCAAGCCCCAGCTGATTAATCATGAGCAGGTACAGTCTTCAGTAGAAAATATGCCAAAGCAGGTTTTGTTAGAAGCATTTGAAAATAAAAAAAATCCAAATTCTAATCAAGAGGGGGCTTCTGATTCTTTGAGTAATAAGTTGGAATCAAATTCTTCCTTTCCCTGTCTTGAACAATTATCAACTGAGGTGGATTCTATTGTCAATGAGACTAGAGGCTCTCAGGATGTTTCTGTTGATCAAGAGAAGAAGATATCGGAACATGGAAGTGTAAAAAACAGCTCGGTATCTGCCAAAGTTAGTGATGGGACCAGCAGCCTGGCTAAGACGAGTGGAAGTGCCAAAATGAGTGACCGTGTTGATTACACTGAGAGCGGCAAGAGGAGTTTGTGTAGAGGAAGCACCAGCAGCGATGTTAGTGATGAAAGCACTTGTAGCAGCTTTAGTAGTAGTATCAACAAACCTCACAAAGCAAATGACTTGAGATGGGAAGCCATCCAAGCTGTTAGAGCAAAAGATGGGGTTTTAGGTTTGAGTCATTTTAGACTGCTGAAGAGGTTGGGCTGTGGTGATATTGGTAGTGTATACCTGTCAGAGCTGAGTGGAACTAAGTGTTATTTTGCAATGAAGGTAATGGACAAAGGTTCTCTTGCCAGTCGTAAGAAGCTGCTTCGGGCTCAGACAGAGAGAGAAATATTGCAATCTTTGGACCACCCTTTCCTTCCGTCGCTCTACACCCACTTTGAAACAGATAAATTTTCATGTCTGGTAATGGAGTTCTGTCCTGGAGGAGATTTGCACACTCTTAGGCAGAGGCAGCCAGGGAAACATTTTATGGAGCAGGCAGTAAAGTATGATAAGTGAACTTTGATTCTTTATAGTGTTATTTTTATACAGTAGTCCTGGAATTTGAATTTATTTGCTACTAACATGACAACAGTTTTCATAGATGGGAAGAAAGTTTCTGACCTACATTTGGGTGTATTTTATAAATCTGGAAGTGCCACCATAAAGCATATAATTTTATCTTGGTTGTAATCCTAGGATCTGCAGCAAGAATATAACTAGTGTTTATAATACTGGAAGTAAAATATAAAGGAGCATAATATAATTATCTCTTGGAGCTTAATGCCACAGAATCTGTATAAGTTCTATATGCCCCTTCATCAGGTAGATCTTCCATGAAAAATAGGATGTTTGTTTTTCTTTCTTTAAAAATCGTTCTGATGTTAATTGATATTTTAGTCAATGGAACAATTAAATAGTTGTGGCATTCATGCATGGCAATGGCTAATTGATAAAACAAATTGAAACGACAGTTTAAATCTTACAGGTAATGCATTATCCTGAAGAATCTAAGTTTTGGAGACATCCCTTTGACTAACCTAATGTATGTAAAAAGGGATTAGGCTATCTAGACCCGCAACTTGCTTTTATACCCACAATGTCTTCTTACTGAATCCTAGATGATTTTTATCAACTAGCAAACTTTACATTTTAGTGACACTCTTACGCATCTTCAAACTGCAAAATGGAGCTTAAGTAACTATAATCTAAAGCAGGATGTAGAGTCACTTTGGAACTGAATTTATTTTGTGGAAGTTTGATACATGGCTGCAGTTGCACTCTTGATGTAAATTTTGATATAAGCTTAAGCTATCGGTTCCTTTTAAAACCAATAGTAGATTCTGTTTAAATTTAGAATGTTTGAGAAGTCCAATAATTGATGGATGAGTTATAACCGTTAGTCCTGAACCTTTGAGAAGATGTACTACCCTTAAGGATAACATTAGATTGAAAGAACTAAAAATCTTGGTCTCTTTGTCAGGTAAGTTGGACATGTGGAATTTCTCTAAGAAAGAGAACCCTATCCCATTGGTGGCTCATTTTGTAATCTAAAATTCATTACTTGTTTGACTTTGATTTTTTCTTCATACCTGCATAAACACCTGAAAATGACTGTCTTTAATCTTTCCAACTTGCAGATTTTATGTGGCAGAGGTTCTGCTAGCTTTGGAATACTTGCATATGCTTGGGATCATTTACCGTGATCTTAAGCCAGAGAATGTTCTTGTGAGGGATGATGGACATATAATGCTCTCTGACTTTGACCTTTCCCTCCGCTGTGCTGTGAGCCCAACACTTGTCAAAACAGCATCTCTTGAGTCTGAACCGTTCCGAAAGAACCCTGTTTACTGTGTTCAGCCAGCTTGTATCGAGCCTTCATGCATCCAGCCATCCTGTGTTGCTCCTACAACATGCTTTGGGCCCCGCCTCTTTTCTAGCAAGTCCAAGAAGGATAGGAAACCCAAAAACGAGCTAGGAAATCAAGTCAGCCCATTACCTGAGCTCATGGCTGAACCAACGGAAGCAAGGTCAATGTCTTTTGTTGGAACCCATGAGTATTTGGCACCTGAGATCATCAAGGGTGAAGGTCATGGAAGTGCTGTTGACTGGTGGACTTTTGGAATCTTTCTATATGAACTCTTATTCGGGAAAACTCCCTTCAAGGGATCTGGAAACCGAGCCACACTGTTCAATGTTGTTGGCCAGCCTCTTCGATTCCCAGAATCACCAGTTGTCAGTTTTGCAGCCAGGGATCTCATAAGGGGTTTGCTTGTAAAAGAACCACAGCATAGAATAGCATCCAAACGAGGGGCAACTGAAATAAAGCAACATCCCTTCTTTGAAGGCGTGAATTGGGCATTAATACGCTGTGCTACCCCACCTGAGATCCCTAAGCCAGTCGAGATTGAGCGGATACCTGCCCCAGCATCAACAAGTGAAAAGGCCGCACCAGTTGCAGCTGCTCCTGGTCAAAAAGGTTCTGATAATTACCTGGAGTTTGATTTCTTTTAGCAATATTTATTACAGTTTGCAAATTGTTTCTATTTAAGGGGAAGAATTGTTCTGAACATCTCTGGCGTTGTTGGTGATGAGGATGAAGTTTTTTTTCCTTTTTTTCTCCGTTATTGACAGATGATAAGGAAATGTAATGTTTGTTGTTGCCTGTTAAAAAGTTTGAAATTTGCATCACATAACTATTGCCTTGGAGTCTCCAAGTGTAGGAGCTTGGAACTCCTTATTGCTAGACAATGGTTCAGAAATGCGGCCGTGTTAGTGCTTCCGCGAAGGGAACTCCCACGAACTCATCGTCGTACTAGTTTGAGTTCTGAAAACATGTCTCTGGCAAATGTACTTAAGCAGTGGATTGACTTCATTTGATTGGCCAACAGAAAATACAGTCCAAAATTGATTTCTATCTGCTGTTTGATATGTAAATACATTTACATGATGTAAGTTCCCATCTTTGGTTTTGAATCAATGGCAAAGAATCACGGACAAGGTTCATGACTGAATGGCAGGCCAAGAAAAACAGGTTATGAACATATGCTTCACTTGATTCCCTCGTACAGTTGAGGTGCTAGAAGGACATCCTCGTCCACCAATCTTGAACTCCTTCGGCATAAAGTTTTTCCGGTTTCTATGAATTTTGCAGTTTCCATAGAAGAAAGCCAGGTTGTTCCACGGGAAACAGCGGTAAAAAACAAAATGTGCACGGTGGTTGTCGGTGATGATGAATGAGTTAAAAGTAAATGCGGTGAGCGTGGATCGAACACGCGACCTTCAGATCTTCAGTCTGACGCTCTCCCAACTGAGCTATCCCCGCTATGATGGCACATGCTGTGTTTATATATTGAAAACAAACATCTTAAGATGGTTTGAGCATGTGCAAGCAGAGGAATCATTGTTTGTATTGGATTGATCTTGCAGCCCTGTGGTGATCATCGTGGGGTGAAAGGTGAAAGGTGATCCAATCATATGGTCCATCTTTAAATGTCACAGAACTCCGGTGCGTGGTCAGCTATCCCACTTCCTCCCCTAGATCTCAATTTCCTATCCATCATAAAATGCTGCAAGTGCATGAAAGTAAGTTTAAGCTTATTACAGAAAAGGGTTCCTGGTAAAAACACCAAATATCTTAAATTGTAGGTAAACAATGTACCTTAGATTAGACTTGGAGGTTCCAAGAACTCACGTTGAGAGACGGGACGAGGTCCGTCATAGCCTTTCCAACCATATCACTTTCAACGAGGATCGTGTCTACCCTAACCTATTTCACTGTGATTTTTTCATGAATTAACAAGGACCCACTTCTAATCTAACAAGCATGAACCAAAAAAAAGTATGTGCTCGTTAGTTGTACAGCCTTGGATGCAGTGCACATGTCGAAGCTCTTCTCTCCTCCTGCCTCTTACCTGGGCCAGGTAACCCTCCACCTGGTGAGCACTAACTCGGCTGCCATCCACAAAGGCACAGAGCTCGTTCAAAACCCTGTCCAGGTAAAAAGCTATCTTTTTCTACAGCTAACATGAAGAGAAATCAACTATTGGACGGGGGATAACCCACGGTATTGAAGTCAATGATCGCATTCTTCAACGTCCAAGAAACTGCATCATCCATGCTAGACTCCCTCTTTCCCTACACCAGCATAAACACAATCTACCTGGTGATCTCCACCATTGTGTGCATCAAAAGAAAACAACCTTCCTTCTGTGTCTTCTTTGATCGATTTCAAGGACACCCCATGATTTATCTCACAAGAGAGCACTTGAATTCTCCTCTCTTCAACCTCACTTACAGTAGTAGTAGCGCTACCACTGCTGCTCACATGGCTGGTGCTGAAAAGAAACATTATTATCTTCTTTCAGGTGTGCATATGGCTGGCTTGATCTCTCATATTTCGGCCCAAAAATGTAAAATGTGTGTCCAAGTGATCTCTTTAAGCTAATATTTGGGCTTACAGTGTATTTTTTAATATGTGATAGTTGTTGTTTTTTAAAATGTTTTTCTTTTTTAAAAAACAATCAACTTATTAGATGCCGACTGATTCCTTCCTTTTTCTTCTTCTTTTTCATGATAAAATTCAAGCGGCACATCCAAACGAATAATACTTAGATACCCCCTTTTTTAAAATAAAATATAGAGCTATTAATTTGGAGATCGGTACATCCAAACGAATAATGTATGAATTAATAAATTAAGTCAATAGTGAGACAACTTGTATATATTTAAACAAGCGAATGGACTAGTGGGCTATACAATAATAACTCATAGATCATATATATTGACCTAATACGTTGACGAGCAATCAAAATATTCGTGGACTTGCTTGCTATCGACAAGGGTATGGTAGTATGGAATTTGAAAAAAAAAAGAATTATTGTTAAATATTTTAGGAGCGCACTTTCACCAAAGAGGGTTGAATAATTTGTTTTCGAAGTGAAAGTGAATTCTAAGGGCAGAGTCCATGCCGGCTTTGTTGATTGTTGTTTTAGGAAGCGGCCACGCATAATTCAACCCTACAAGGCCACGAACACAAATAAAGAAGGTTGGACGGCTTAAATGAGGTGATCTGGCACCAATAAATTTTCTTTAAGACCAGATGTCAGGTGGTTAGATCACTTGGTACAAGCATAGATAGAAGAGTTCATGGTTCAAACCACGTAAGGTAAGCTGTCCAAATCAATGGGTGGTGAAATTAGAAGCAGTAACTCAAGAGGAATTTGAAAATCACAAGCCAAAAAACACAAGTTAAAAGAGGAGAATTTTTAAGCATCTTCCCTTCACTTTCTTCTGTCTTAAAGTCACTAAAGAACAAAAAATGTTGTGTGTGGTGCCATGTGAAGCCATAGATTAGAGATAGAGAGAGAAGCCCTTTTACCTTCAGCGCTTCATTTTCTAGGTGGGCTATGGACTTTTACTCGTAAACCCTCCTTTCTTGACCTATAAAGTCCTCTTCTTTAATGCTACATGAAACAATACGGTACCTTAATAACCTTTGTTCAAGTGTTAAAGTATCCTCTAAATCAAGTGTTGGGATATAATTTACCAAGCGGTACAGAAGACTAGAAGAATCAATAAAGAGAAGCTGAATAGTTCTAACCCTGGTTATTTGCTGGTGCTTTTCTTCTTGTCCTGGTAATTTTGTCAGGAGAGGAAGAAAGAAATAATGGGGACTTATTCAAATGATGCAATCAATCAGCTCAAGGCATTGATCGATCAAGGTTCAATTCTGATCTCCTTTTACTCGTTCACTTTTTTTAAAAAAACATTGCTTAACTTTACCCGTTTTCAATTGTGCTTATTCATTTCAAAATGTGATGGCAGTTGAGGAGCCATTGAAGAGAACTTATCAGGTTTGCAGTTTTTTCTGCTCTTTATCTTTGTTCCTTCTTTATGGGATCTGTCTCTTTAACTTGAAGTCAAGATTTTTCAAGTCTTTTTGATATTGAAAGTAGGTGAATTATGTAAATAACAGTGAATCATGTAACTCTGTTGTTATTATCTGCAGAACGTGATCTTTCATGATTTTTTAATTCCACTATGATGTTTAATCTTGGAAGTTGTTATTAAGGTGATAACTTCTAAAGAAATTAAGGGAAAAAACGTGGTGTGCAGTCCTAGTAAGGTTTGGTCTGGGTAAAAAGGATGCTTATTGGGCTTCTGGCTGTGTTGAATTTGGTATTTCATCGCTTGATATCATCCTGGATTGATGAGAAGCTCTGATCCGAGCTGTTATCTGGGGTTGGTAGAAACAATCTATCTTGACTGACTACTAATTGTTGTAAACTCCCTTTCTGGGTTTGTTTATAATTCCTTTCTTTTACCTAACTAAGTTTATAAATGTCAAACGAATGTCAAAAAATTTTGTTGCCATTATGTTGTGTCAGCATAGATTTGCTTATGTTTTGGTTTCCTTGGATTTTTATGCACTTTCATTATCAAACCTCTGTAAATTACAGTTTCTTACTATCTAAATTTTTGTTTCTTGATCTGGCAGACTGTCCATCAAGGATATCAAGCTGAAACACTGGCGCGTTTTCTAAAAGCTAGAGAATGGAATGTTACCAAAGCCCATAAAATGGTTAGCAGCAACTCCTTTGGTTGCCTTGACCTGTGGATCTTAAAATTTAGTTCCTTAAATTTAATAAAAATAGTTAAACCTCAATCACCTGAGTTGATATCTGTATGATGCTGCAGTTAGTAGATTGTTTGAACTGGAGGGTACAAAATGAGATTGACAATATATTAACGGTAAGCTTTTGTTAAGATCAAGTCCCACATTTATTTTTATGTTTTCCTAGCTTTCTCAAGATGGAATAGAAGTTTGATGTTGGTGTATTCATTAGAGGCTTCTTGGTATTGTGCTAAGACTTTTATGTATTGCACTTCTAATCTGGATGCCGCTCCCATATGCAGAAACCCATAGTACCAACTGATTTGTACAGAGCAGTGCGTGATTCCCATCTCATAGGAATGTCAGGTTACTCCCGAGAGGTGCTCATTTTATGCTTATATTTGTCTTGTTTATGGTTTCTTAATCCTAGTTTATAACCTTTCAAAAACCCTACTGCATCTTGTGCAATGGATAAAACAATATTGTTTGTCTCACACAAAATCTCAAATGTTCTTGCAACCTTTTCCATCTTATTCAGGGGCTTCCTGTATTTGCTCATGGTGTTGGGCTCAGCACATATGACAAAGCATCTGTAAGTATTGCTATAAAATGCTTTATCTATGCCTCACTGTATAAATCTTAATGTTTGGATTAGTAACTTTTTGACATTAAATCTTAAGGCTGTGAGTGGTCAAGAATCCAGTATTTTACTTGTCTTATTTCATTATAGGTCAACTACTATGTGCAGTCTCACATTCAAATCAACGAATATCGGGACCGTGTTGTTTTGGTGAGTATTTGAGTTTTGCAACTTCCTACTTCCGAGTTATTAAGGTGATTTTTTCTCACCTGCATATTTTTTGCTGTAGCCTACTGCATCAAAAAAGTATGGGCGACCAATAACAACAGGCGTGAAGGTTTTGGATATGACTGGCCTAAAGCTTTCAGCACTGAACCAAATAAAGGTATAACTTTCTGGGCTAGTTTGTTTCGTAAATAGGACCTGTTCCTTCAATTCAGTGTATATTATTTTATGTACTTTTCTTATTCAGAGGATGATTCAACTTTAGCAATTATATTAGGCGGGTTACTTTACTTGAACCAGGAATTCCGGCCATCTCACTGATATTTTTTTCTTACTTTAAACCTCTAACCAGTATATTGCATTGAATCTTTGTCACTATCACATTTCTGAAAGGGTGGATATAGTGCAAAAATGCCTATGCATCATGTCACATTGACCGAGTGTGTTTTTTATGTTATTGCAGATGGTGACCATCATTTCAACTATTGATGACTTAAACTACCCAGAGAAAACACATACATATTACATTGTAAATGCCCCATATGTGTTTTCAGCTTGTTGGAAAGTAAGCCTCCTTTTTCTTTATGATCTCGGATAAGATTGAGTAGAAAAATGTTTTATCCGTGAAAACATTGAAAGGACCTTGTTATAAGCACCATTTTCAAAATTTGAATTTTTGCTAGGTTGTCAAGCCTCTACTGCAGGAGAGGACAAGAAGAAAAATTCAAGTGTTGTCTGGAAACGGGCGAGATGAACTGTTAAAGGTAAAGTTGGCTTCTCTGTGAACCGTGATTCTTGAAATATTGGAAATTTGACTGGTGCATGTTCTGCTTAATTAACTACAGTTGATTTAGTAAATTTCAGCAACTTTATGGCCACTCTTTTCGTTTCTCATGACACACCATATCTTATGGACTAAGCTAGATGAGCATGTTCAATGTAGATAATGGACTTTGCATCTCTTCCACATTTCTGTAAAAGAGAAGGGTCTGGATCATCTCGACATTCAGAGTATGCAAATGACAGGTGCTTTTCCTTGGATCATCCCTTTCATCAACAGCTATACAACTACATCAAGCAGAGATCTTCAGAGAGTGAACCTTCTCAACCAATCAAACAAGGGTCTTTCCACATTAATATGCCTGAACCAGCTGTTGAAGGAACAGAGATAGCTAAAACAATCGAATCTCAGATGCACAAGTTTGAGGAAGGGAATGGGATTTCTGGGTCCCTGGACAGACTCAAAATCAAAGACAACTCTGACCACAGAACTAGGAATTGCCCGTGATTCTTGCAGAGGGTCTTAACTCTTGATGCCTGAGGACTCGGCTACAAGTATACAATATAAATGCATGTAATAGTAGTCGACCATGTTACCTCTACATGGCAGGGGAAAGCTTAAAGCTATGCATGTAATCTGATATTCTGGCTGGATGATCTGTATAAAGCTCAGTCCCAGCGTGACATGGTGTAGGAATGCAGCGGAGAATAGTAATTTCTAGCTTGTAAGTCTTACATTGATAATAGTCATAGAGAGAAACATGTTGAATCAAAATACCTTTTTTTTCCTCGAAATGCCCAAATCGCTTATGATGGCAGGTATATGGGTGCACAATAATGAATCTTTAGTTATTTTTTTCCCTCTCAGAATTGGTTTCGTATGATAGAGAATACATCATGGCAACAGCTCATATTGACAAGGTTTTCTGGTTGGTAAACATATCAGCTTGGGGAAATCATACCAAGGATTTACCAAACATGTGCTTTTGAATCTCAATGACTAATCTAAATCACCTGCAAGATCTGATTTTCACAGGATTAATTGAAGAGATCCCGATGACTCATTTGAATGTTCTACCATCTTGAAGGCACTTTAAGCTACCACCATCGTCTGCGCTTCCTTATGCCACCTCTGGAGTTGAGCCTCGAGGGTCTTTTCTGCAGCCTCTGACATTTCTGCTGACCTCAAAGCCATGTCAGTTGCTTCTTTAATTTCTTCAATTGCTTTTAAATTTGCCTCCAATTTCTTTTCTGCCTCTTTATTTCTAACCTTCACTGCTTCTATTTGAGCCATTACATCAGCCACTTTTGTATCTGCTATATTTCCTGATTCATCCACTTTCCTTTTCAAACTCTCAAACTCTCCCGGTGCAAGTTTGATCTTGTTGTCGAAATCTTGATCTTGAATGCTCTCTCTTTCACATAAGGTCTTCATATCTTCGTGAGCTTTCTTTTCTGCCGCCTTGGCTTCCTCAGCCTCTTTAAGAGCAAGTTCTAGCTTTCCCTCCGCATCTTGAGCCAGTAATCTGGCATTTTTTGTCTCTTCCTTGAGCCCTTCAGCATTCTTCTTCATCTCCTCAGCTTTCTTCTTCAACTCTTCGGCTTCTCTTCTAGCACTTTCAGTTTCTTTTTCCATTGCAGCATATTCCTTTTCTATTTCTTTCTCTAGCAATTCAATTTTCTGCGTCTTCACGTTTTCCAATTCTGCTGTAAGGGATGTCACCATATCTCGAAGGGAACTCTCTTCGGTGGCAATTTCTTGCAGTGCCTTCGTTGCTTCATTGAACTCGATGGTTAAAACCTCCACCTTTTCCATTTCCATGGCATGGGCCTTTTTCATCTCTTCTTGTAAAAGCTCAATCTCTGCAGATGTTTCTGCGAGGCGAGCCTCGAGATTCTTTGTGAGCTCAGGATCATATTCTTTCATCAAAATCTCCAAGTTCTTTTCTGCTTTTGCCATGGCAGCCTTACAAAAATGTATGCGAGCATCTTTTTCTTCCACTAAATTTGCCTGCTGTTGTTGAATTTGTGCAGAGGCAGTCTTCAGTTGTTGAGCTGATTCCCGCATAGCTCCAATTTCCTTCGAAAGCTCACCAGCCCTTTCTTTGTTCATATTTGTTGAACGCTGAGTTTCTGCTGCCTGCTGGAACGAAGATGATTTTGCCTCCAATGCCGCATCAAAATCCTGTCGGATTTTGTTGATTTGTTGCTTTGCAGCATCGAGTTCACGAGCTGCCATCTTGTACTGCTGTCTTGCCTCATCCAATTCCCGTTTACGAGCAGCATTCCCCACGAGTTGTTGCGATTTTGCTTCTTCAAGTAGCCTAGCCTTTTCTTTCACCACTTCTGCAGTTTCTATTGCTGATCTCTTGGAATCATCTACAGCTTTGAGCTTGGTGGTTAAATCATTCAATGTTCTCTTCGCCTTTTCAAGCTCAGAATTCGCTCGAGCTTTCGTAGTTTCGGCACTCTCAAGCACTCTCCTGAACCTGCTTACTTCTCTTTGAGCCAGTAGAAGTTGTGTCTCCTTGTCAATCACATTCTAGAAAATCAAAGGCTTAATTTTACATTCAATCACAGATTTGAACCTTTTCTTCACCAACTTTACCAAACTCTCTCTCACACACACATGCAAACACACACATTCCCTAAAGCTTAGAGATTTTAAAAACATCCCAATATTTTACCATAACATTATGTGCTCTCCATTGATCAAAACATGCCCTAAACTTGTACAAAGAAAATATGAAAATTTTGCCCATCAAGCTATTAATCAGGAGTTATCATCAATTGCATTGCAGGACTTGGCATTGGATTTTACCTCTGAAGAAAGCCTTGATCTCCTGACAGCAGGTTTCCCTTTCAGAGCTACTTCTCGAAATAAACTAACCGCAGCTTTGACAGATTGAAATGGCTTCTTGGTGTCAATCTCTCCCACCTCTGCCCTTGGTGACGCCGAACCTTTTTGTTGATCCGCGTTTGCCATCTTTTTGTTTCAAAATTTGTCCCTCAAAACTTACCTGGATGATCAACCAAAGCCCACCATTTGCAAGCCAAATCTTCAATGGCGTAATTAACACCCTTTAGGAAACTAATCCAACCCCAACATGTCAAATCAAAGGACAGAACAATGTTCAATATTCCAAGCTAAAAACAATAATGCTACATAAAATGAACACAAAACGAAGCAAGAGGTACCTTAAAAACGTTGTATCTTGAAGAGGAACCCCCCCAATGAATTTCCAGGCTTAAACCCAAATCATATATAATGATATAATTGAAAAAAGGCAAAAAACAGGCATTTTGCGTTGTACTCATCTTCTATTTTGGTGGGAAAGACAACGAATTGCACGCAGGATTTAACGGTCAAAGTTGATAGCCTAACAGAAATAGGATTTTATTTCTGATAGATAATACTGGCCCCAACTTTCACCTGTGTAAACCTCACCTGACCCCCCCGAGATGAGGGCATATTTGGAGAGATGAAAAACTAGAGAGAAAAAAAGAGAAAGAAATTGAGGGGGTGACACCAAGGTTGTTAAAATCGATTTTTTGACATGATACAAAAAACATATCTATAACTCAAGTATAATTGACTGGAGTCGACTCGTGATTTTAACAATCTTGGTTGAGATACATGTTTAATAGGTCAAAGTTGTAGATCAAGTATTTCTGATTGGAGACTGTCTTAATTAATTGTATTTATGTGTTATTTAAGCACAAAGAATAAAAGCTAAGCTTTGATTTTAAATAATTTTTGAAAACAAATACTCATATTATGTTAATATATTATTAATATTAGAGTAAAAAGCTCTAAAAAAACCTTTTAAAAACTATGGCATAATTCAATATTTTTAAAAGTACTTTTTTAGAAAGTGAGGCGACATTATTATTATTATTATTATTATTTTATTATTATTATTATTATTATTATTATTATTATTATTATTATTATTATTATTATTATTATTATTTTCAATATCTAAAGATTGAGATATAAAAAGCTAAAATAAAAGAGAGAGAGAGTAATAGTGATTTACATTATTCGTTTTACTTGTAGATTAAAGATTCGAAGGAAGAAGAGGAGATATTGTGGAGCCGAGTCGTCGGTTGTCTAATGCTTGACCCGGCTTGTAGGAATTTTTACTTGGAAGTCGACAATTTACCAAGGCAATGTCGAGTCTTGGTGTTTTCTGAAGTTGCGTGTGCAACTCTTCCACGACATTGAAATCAAGTGAGTTGTCGTTTCATTTCATCTTTCCATAGAGCTACAATAAATTGATTCCCCTCTGCTTCATTTTATATGTTTTACTGCATGGTTCATTTTCATAAAGTTGGCAATTTTCACATGAAAGACAAAAGTTGGCCTCCCGGCAGTCAATTTTTTATTTATTAATGTCTTCGTCTGTACCAATTTACTCGTAGTTCGACTAATTCTATGGACCCTGAAGTTAACGATCATATAAAATTTTAGCGACTATCATAATAACAGCTAAAAGGCTCAAATTTGAGACCTCAAGAAAGATTAAACCCTTTAATTCCAAACATTTTTTAGTTTCTTTATATTTGTACCCTGCCAATTCCTCTTATTGAGTTTAAGGTAATATAACTATCTACTAAATTTAAATAAAATTATCATTCTTAATCATAGTTATAAAATTTGATTTGGCCATTCTATGTTGATGAAGCTAAATCAATTGTATTTGTTGTTATTGATCTTTAGGACAGCGACCATTTTTTCATGTTATTCTTACGCACTTAACTGATATGCTTAACGTGTAGTAGATTCTTCTGCAATTTGGTTTTTATTTTGTTGTATAAATGAATGGTTTGTTACTAAATAAAATGATCTTCTGTAATTCTTCGGAAGGATTACAGAAGGTTAGCAATGGCAGAGCTCTCCCAAGATCCAGAGCTCAAGGAATCAAACGGGCATCGCCTCAAGGCTAAACTACTAGAAAAATCCAATTCAGTCACAAACAAATGTCTTTCCGAACTGCTTTCATCACACTTCAAAACTACTTCAGAACACACGGCCAAAACACACTAGTTCTTGCCTGAAGGACAGCCAATACTTCCAGTGAGATTAGGCTGTGATTTGGAAATCTATTTGATACATTGATCTAAAGGGGTTATGTTAGGGAGAAATTTACTGCAGATGCATTTCCCTTGTCCCCCGCATCATTAAAACACACTCCTACAACAATCTTAGTTCTGCACAACTTTTTTTTTTTTTTTATAACCGGGGTGTCCAGGCCAGCTTGCGTGCACCACAACTAAATCCTCGGGCCCACTGAACATCCTGCAAACCCAATGTGCATGTAAGGCACCGCGGGGGTGACAGACGTGTCTGGCAAGGCTTGAACCTGGGGTGAGAGGAAGGAAGAAGCCTTTCTTGACCACCAGGCCAAGACCCTGCTGGCAGTTCTGCACTAGTTTGATGAAGCAGCAGGAGGATCAATTAGCTTAATCTTTAGTTCGATCTCCCCCGACTTGACTGCACAGAGCCTCAACCAAACACTCTGCACCACTTCACCATTCATGCAACTGATTGAGCTTTCACGAGCTAGACAATTGTCGGTATCAGGAACAATCTTCCTTAAAATTGTCTCGGCTGAAGAAACCTTGGCGAACTGCTTCAATCTAGCAGCAGATGCAAGTGGTTGAAGGTTGAGGTGAGCATGTCCCATTTTGTCATCTGCCTTGAAACGGTCCTTATCAAATACTTCCTGCAACAAGTGCAAGAATGTAACTAATCAAATGCTATAGAAATAGAGATCTTTATTCACAATTTTACCAATTAGCATCTTAAGCTACTTCACCGCTTATTCATCTGCGATTAAATCCCAGAGAAAACGTTGCCCTCAGAATGAGCCCATCACTTTCACTAACTTCTAACAGTTCCATCTATTGGCTTGGCTTGGCTTGGCTTTACAAGAAGAAAAGTCATCGATTATTTGCCCTACTCCATGTTTTTCCTCCTCAATGACAAGAGTAAATGAAAATCAAGGAAGCCTATTAACAACACCAAATGATTGCAATGACTTCTGCTTGTTGCCGCTAGAACTTAATACTTGGGGATCAATATTCTTTCGTCACATGGAACCATTTCAAAGTTTGCAAAGACAAGGAAGAGACAACCGAATTGTATTATATCTTGAAACAAACTATTCGATTGACATAACTTTTGCAAGTTGAACACAATGAAGGTATTAGCAGCATAAATATCTAAGAATTCAAGGAACTCACCAAACTTAGAACTCCAATGGGTTCTTTGAGTGAGAAACTTAGCTCTTCATTCCATACTGGATTAAGACAACTGTTGATAAACTTGGTCTTTGCTTTCTGATGCAGGAAAGAAAAACTCAGTAAGTCAGCTTAGTAGAGTCCACAAATTGATAAAACAAAAAAACAAAAACTGAAGAGGAGAAAGAAGTTCAGTAAAGAAAAGAGAAATTGGGCTGATAAAACTCCAATCAAAGACCAGAGAGGAGAAACAAAATGGGACTAGATCAACAGCAATGTAATGACAGGGGATATTATGACTACATCCATCTACTTGACCCAGAAGGAAAAGCCATAAACTTTCTGTCTTTTAGGTTTCAGAAGTTTATCACACCAGCAAATTAGTGTCCCATAAAGCAACCAACATCAGTGCATTTATGATCATCAAAAATAGAACCACTTAGTGCATAGAAACAAGAATTATAGAGCCTAGAATCACCTGATTGCCCAGCTTGACGACTACATAAGGATCACTAGTCTTGAAATCCCTGATAACCAATTTTCTCCCTTTCACAACTGTAACCTTTAGCAATCCCAACTGCTCCCCCATTGCTTAGTTGTAAGAAGAAACAAAAAATTCAAAAAGACACAACACTGCAAATCACAAAACAAAACAAATCCAAATTAAATTAATGAGTAGACAATCTCTAAAACCTCAAAGATATAAATGAAGGATTAAAACCCAAACAAATTTTTGCATTTACATGAGTCAAAAGGAGAGATAAACTGAAAAAAGAACCCATGAAAGAACAATAAATTAGAAAAGATTAGAACTTTTTCAAACGATCACAACCCAGTTTCTGAAGAAAAATATGCATCTTTCTTATCTAGATTCCAGAAAGAAAGCATTTTTTTTTAAAGTTTAACCTTCTCATAGAGAGAAAACCCACAAAGAAATCAAATGACAATTTTAAGACAGCTTCCAATGGCAGGAAGTTAAAAAAAAGAATTGCATAAGCCTTAACATTAGAACAAAGCCCAGAGAGAAAAGGGACCTCTTAACTCTGTTGAAGAAGGGTAAGGAGAAGCAGAAACAGCTTAGCCTGAGATCTCAAAGGAGAGATACGAAAGGAAAAGAAGATTAAAGAAGCAGCAGCGTTTGGTTTGGTGGGTTATTAAACTGGTTTTAACTGACTAACAAAACCCTACAAAGCAACAACTTATAAAGTTAAACAAAGATAATCATAATCTTCCATGCAATAACTGAAAGTGAAGTGCTATAACTCTATATATAGAAACTACAGTGAATGCAAGCAAACTGAAAGCTCATGCTTCTTCATGTGTGCTGGGTTTCTGTTTCTTTTTCAAGTGTATCAAAAACAACCTTAAAAACAGAATTTAGTAAGAACAACTGCTCCTGGTCAAACACATGTTTTTTCCCTTTTTTTAATGTTATCCGTTGCTTTGATATACGGTCAAGTTTGAGGATTTTGATCTTTTGAATTCATTGACTGACCTTTTTAGCGAGTCTGGAGCATGAACTTTTGACCGGTCTTCTCTTGTTCTTTCCTTCATCTTTCCTCCTTTATCTCTTTTACCATCTCTGGCCTACATGCATTTTCAATTTTGTTATCTACCATCATGTCTTTTCTTGATTTTGGTTATATTTCTTGTTGATAGAGCTTGAAGAGATTGATAACTGATCATGTTAAATAAGTTAAGAGGAGGGTCTGGCCTGATAGTTATGAATCTCGTACTTGGTTTTCTAAATTTAAACATTAGAGTCAACATATGAAAAAGATTATTAAAAAAAATTATCACATCAAACTAATTTTTTCTTGCATGAAAAAAAGCTTACCATTAAATTTTATTTTTGAAATGACCCCTTGTTGAATCTCATATTGCTTATAGTGCATATTGTAAAAACGTATGAGATACAGAATACAACATTACATTCTTAAAATAGAAATCTGGAGAAAATATCTTAATTCAAGCTTAATTGACCATTCATACAGAATTGGTACAGACTACAGAGATGGTTATTCAGATATCACGACGTCGGTGCACATTATTATGTAAAATGAGTTTCCCATTAAAAGCTGTAATTAAAGTTTCTGATGACTGAATCTTAATGGGATCGCTAATAAATGACCAATCATGAAATTGGAAAGTGAGACTCCAGCAGATATCGAAGCTTCAATGCAGAAAACAAAGCTAAGTTGGCCGTTAACATGCTTTGAATGGCCCTGAGAGAAGCATAAGCCAGGATCACACTATCTTTCAGGTCTGCATGTCACAGACCATTGCCCCTTCAACTAATGCCCCCTCAAATGACGAAATCCAAGAAGTGGATGCCATTGGAGTGATAAAATCACCTCATGTAGGAGATATTCAAGACACAAGGTAAGCTTGATGTCCAACACAGTTGCCCACAAATATAGTCCTTGGCATTTCAACATTTCTATTTTTAGCTAAACTCCAACTCGCATCAGCTGTGCTCCTGCCTAACATTAGTTATCACAACACAAACTTCTGCATAACATAAGTTTTCGACGAAAGCTCAAGCAAAGTAGCGCCACAAGAACTAGCATATCACCGAAGGAGAAGAGGGAGGAGAGAAGAATATATTGATACAAAACCAAGTAACAAAATATGCTGTCGATTTATAATTCCATGGGTGCTCAAACTCAAAATAAATATCTTTCTGACATACAGCAGTATCCCCGACTGTATCTATACAAGTGACCTATCAATTTACCAATCCAGGTGGTTAGAAAACATGCACTAGGACTACAATCCATGAGCAAAAGACACCGACCTATCATCTACCACCGTCCTGGAAACTAACACTAACATTCCTACCTTAGCATTGGGAAGGCCTTAGGTTACTTTACAATCATCTGTGCAAAGGCAACCGCTTGAGATATTTTATTAGTGTGTTTACATCGATGAATGGCTTTCAACTTCTTTGAATCCGCACCAGCTACACCAACTAAACAGAGGGCATGAAAACTAAAGCTTCACAAACTTCCTGGAGATTGATCTACGGCCTGAATGGCTCATCTTGCTCGTTTTGATGCTGATTTCCCTACTTTATGCTTCCAATTGCTCTGCATTTGACAAGAATGAACTTAGAATCTTGATAACACAATTTGTAATGCATAAATAATCAGAGGTATAGAGGCTAGTACAAGAGTTTCATCGTCAGAGATTTTAGCATCCTCTGCATTGACAGGATTTGAAGATTTCTTAAGGAGCTTCTTTGATTTTCTACTAGGTTTCCTGACATCTACATCTTGATTCCCTTCAGAATCTGATTTGTCTTCATTGCCTTCCAGTCCCAAGGCTTCACTTGATTGATCTACGTCTTTCTCTTCTGAATGGGATTCCTCTCTGGGATCACCCTTTTTATCTTCTGGTATGCTTTCCATATCTTCAGAAACTTCTGCTTCATAATTGGATTTCACTTCTCCATCAGATTGCTCAGAATGATTTGATCTTTCCTCTGTGTCTTCCACGTCTTTACCTTTGGAAATTGACACCACTTCCTTGTCAGATCCATCAACGTCCATCATGCCCTGGGACAACCTTTCAGCATGATCACCTTCAGAATCATCTGAAAGAGGATGAAAAGAATATGGAGAATTAGTAAGAAAACAAATGAACTCTTTACACACTGCCCTTGCAAGATTGTATATCAATAGCATATATAACAAACAAAATCAATTTGAAAAGCATGAAAAACGCTTCACCTGATTTCAGCTTATCTCCTTCAGATGCCATGGTGTGTTCAGGGCTTGATACATCAGAATCAACTTTGTTTTTTGGCTCTTTATGTACATGCTTTAAGTTTTTTGATGGAGTTCTTTTCTTTTTCACACTAGAAAACAAAGATCAATCCATTTTAAAGCGCTTGAATGAAAATGAAACACAAGTAGGCGACAACATCAATGATTACAAATTTCCAACTCACATTGTCACTGACTTCTTATTCTGACTAAAACTACTGGATTTATTTTTTTTCTGAGCAGGTGAACTGCAAGACAGTTAAAATAAATATATTACACAAACGAGGGACACGGAGATTCCAAAGGGACAAGTTTTTTTGTAATTCAAACATGTAAGAAACATACAGGCATTGCATAATGCCATAAAAAAGAGGTCCCAGAGAACAGAGCATTGCAGCGAATTTATGAAGCACCACTTGTTTTTTTTATGTGTTTTAAATATGAGAAGATATTCTAAATTTTCATTGGAAAGATGAGACTTTGATACTTACATGTCCTTTGAAGGGGTGCGCTTAAATGAATTTGACTTCTGAAATGGTAGAGGAAAAAGTAAGCCACTGCTTGTAGATTTTCTTGAAATAAAGTGCAGTTGGTTTAGCTTAAAAAACAATGTTGGAGATTGAATAGAGTAAGACCTTTCTGCGCTTGGGCCCATTGTCTGCGAGCTCCCACCTCTCTTTTTCCAAACGGAGTACTTCTATATCTCCATCATCATATAATATCTATAATCACCAAAATTATGCGCAAAATGAAAAACAAATTAGTTCAGTCAAGCACTCTCAAAATATGAGAAAGAGGGAGTGATACAACATACCACATGTTTCCTTTTCAAAGGATCATAAGATTTGATGGTGCCTTCATAAAACCTGTCAATTTAGCAGTATAATACATCAGAAATGTATCTTCAAGTTTTCTAAATTTAATTTGAAGAGAAGAAAAGCAGTCGGGTCACGTCATGAAAAGTTTTGAAAACTAGCCTAGCCCCAATCCTCCCCTTACTAAATACATAGCGGTACATCTGCACAACAAAGACCACCAAGAAAAAACATAGCAGAATGGAGTATCTTGAAATGAAGTAACAATAAGAGAAATGTAGAATACTCACTTCTTATCCATGGGCCACCAAACTTTTATTCTGTAACCCATAATCTCCTCAATGTTAATGCCACTTTTCTTGGTTGTGCACTGAAAGGTAATAAAAGTTGAGGGAAGGCATACAAAAAATTGCCAGCAATAAAAACTGTTCAGTTCAATAAAGAGTGAAAAAGAAAAAGGAAAAATAAATTATAAATACACAAAAATTTTCAGCACATTCATGGGTAAATTTTAAAAGAGGCTAGAAGAATGTTTGATAAACAGTTACAGGTCAAAACTACATAATTGGGGAAGGGTGGGTATAGTGAAGAAAGTAGAGAGCAAGGAGGTCATTACATTCGGTAATGAATGCCTTTTAGAGGATGCTAATAAATTTTTGGGTTACATCCAATATCCCATTCAGTCTAGAATCTAGATTAGCATCACCATGTTATGCAGTAGCTGTAAGACTTAAATCAGTTTCATGTAACACAATCATGTTTAAATCAAGATGGTATAAATGGAAAGGAGGTAAAGATGCTAACCTTGGCCAACCCTACTACACTTCTTCTCCGCTTCTTCACAGAACCGGTCAAAGACTGGGGGCTATTAGTTGTATTGACCTTATCAGTCTCCATTAGCACTCCAGGCTTCCGTATCAGAAGTATATTCACAGAATTAATGACTACAAGAAAGTAATTATCATGTACCTTTAAAATGTTACTTACAAGGAGAAAAGCTTACCATTGGACTATCTTCATCAGATTCTCCAATTTCATTTTCATTGCCAATGTCACCCAACTCAGAGCTTTTGCCTTTAAGTTTGGATGTGGCATTTTTCTTCTTTTGAATGCTCGATACTAACAGTTCAGATCCAGCACTCTCAGACTTGGACTTTTTTCCTTTCAAATCAGGGCTTGAATCATCCTCCGAAGTTCTTGAAGGAGCCTTTAAAAGATTTCGGGGAAATCTAGAAGCATTATGGGCAGATGATGATCTTCGACGTTTAGGTACCGAAACAGGTGTCGTATCACTAACATTTCCTTTTTTTACTTTTTGATGATCTGATTCTGACTTTATCTTCCCACTTAGATCTTTGTGCCCATTGCTTGACTCAAACATATTAGATAGCCCCATATTATCCAAATTTATCTCCCGGACCATCTTCAAGATATCAACATCATTTTCAGCATCTTTAACTTTAGCTGATGAAGACTTGTTCTTTTTTGTTTTTCCACCTTTATTTCCCTGAGATTTTAATTGCTTTATCATTTTTCCGAGAGTTACTTCATTAGCTTCTCTTTCACTGTCATTTAGAACCTCATCCCCAGCAATATCTGAACTAGCCTGATGTGACAAAAAGGATTATTATAAGATGCTAAAAGTCGCATATGCCACAAAAGACTATCACTAAATATTTACTGTAACACTGACGATACTTGTAAGCAATACAACTTACTGTTCCATTAGTTTCAAACTCAAGAGAGTCAAAGTGAGTCAAGACACTTTCATCAGCCAACCATGTTTTCCCTTCATTTGCCTATGAAAAGGCACACATTATCGTTAATAGAGCTGATAAATGACTATTGAGACAGATGATACTAAACTAAATAATATCCAAGTGAAGTGGATAAGGTTATATACTAAGATGAGTCATCACCCATGTTTACCAATATCAGTTATACATTTACTACAAGAAGGTAAATGATATTTTGGACAAGCATACCACAGCATCTTTGCATTCTTTATGTTCATATATTTTGTACAGCAGTGGAGGCAAAGAAACTGATGAAGGCAAGGTTTTTAGATCATCCTCCTTTGGAGCTAAGCGCTTGATGATTGACAGCCCAAGTTCAGAGATAGCATGTGAATTCTGTAAAATGTTAAAATCAACATGCATGAGATTAACATTTTTCTTTCATTGAACTTCAAGTTGATTTTTATAAGTTCTGGGTGGATAAGTGTTTTTTTGTTTAACCTTGCCGTGATTATAAAAGGTAATAATAAATACAAACTCAGAGACATTTTTCCCCAACCTTTGACTTATCTCGATCAACTACATCTTCTGAGCACTTTATACTCTGAAAGATGGAAACTATTAGAGAGTTGGTCTCTTTGTCATTGTCCTTCTCCTTCTCCTTCTCATTTTCCTTCTCCTTGTTAATACCAGCTTCCAACTTGACACCTTCATCTTTATGCACCAGCATAGAAAGGATCAAGTACAGTTGCCTGGAAAGAAGGGAGGAAATAATGTTATTCCCTCTCAATATAATCTAGGCGGCCTTTATTTATAAAATAACGTTGTATGATATAACCTACAAAAAGCACATTTAAGACAACAAAATGTGCAGTTAGATGTACCGGTATATTGGTTCAAATGCTTTAATATTCTTGCACTCATCTACATTAGGACATGATTGATGTGCAAGAGCATGGACCAAATATGGGAGAATATATTCAGGATAAACTGCCAAGGGATTCGCATCACTTTGCACAGAGACATGTCGAGTTTTAGCTTGTTGCAGCATCTGAATAATATCAGCTAGGTTCTGCTTCTCCTGCCATTCCAAATAAAATTCAAAAACATACAACAAAACTTCAGAAATCTTACCATGGCAGGAAACATGGTATCCGTTAATTTGAACATAGGTAACAATTGTATGAAAAAATCAAGTCCAGTACAGAAAATTTGACCATAGGTAACAATTGTTTGAAAATATCAAGTCTAGTAGAGATACCTCCTCAAAATCAAGGGGTTTGGATCCTGTCATATTAAATAAGAAGGCACAAGCATACTTTGGATCCAGAACACGGTCCTTGATGTATTGGTGAACTTTACTCAGAAATAATTTCCTAGCTTGCGGGAAAGCAATCTGCATGACCCAAAAGAAAGACGGGAGGGAAAGTAAGGGATTACAAACAGCAAAAATCATTTCATTACATGTAACCTAAAAATGAAATTGTCGTGTATAAAGAGAGCACTTCAAAAGACTACACCTCTGGTGTCCTCAAGGTTAAATGCAAGAGATCAACAGATATCTTATGATCCCAATGCTTCGATAAACGAAGAACTGCCTTTGCAGAAGCAAGCCTCAAGTGGGCCTTATCAACTGAACTGTATGATACAAAGAAAATATATATGAAATTGCAAACCTAGTAAGCCCAAGGGGGAACAGAACAGTTTATACATGAACTAATAGAAAAGCAATAAACATAATACCTTGATTCAATATCTTTCGATATTTCTCCAAAAATAAGTATGTTTCTAAGGATTTCCAGATGGCTGTCAATACCATGACGAAGCTGTACATCTTTAACTGGCAAGTAGCTGTTGACCAATGTCTTGATTCCATATATCTGCAAGCAGTTTTTAATAGAATCCAGTTTGTAAATTGGTCACAGAATAATATATATTCTAAAAACTAGATGAGAAAGAAGGCAGTGCGATCAATATCCAGACCAAATTATCAAGTAAATATTGACATTACGGCCATTGTTTTTAATTTTCAAAAGGAAGGGGGGGAAAGGACAATTCCAACTATACCTTCAACAAACAAAGTTCACTTCTGTCGTCCCAGCAAGCTTTTGTATTATCTTCTGATTTCTGCAACATAGAAGCAACGCTAATAATAAGTGAGTTATTATCAAGTTGTCCAAAGCATTGCATAAGTTAGGGAATTGCAGATGCATACACTACTGCATTCTAGAATTTTGCTCTTAATGAATTTTTCAATCTCTTTTTCTCTAGTTTCAAAAACCGGCATTGCAGCTTGTGCTATGCATCCCAGAGATTGTAGTACAGCAGGCAAATGTCTCTTCTCCTCCAGCATGTCAACGAGTCTCTGTAAATTGAGAAAGAAATACCATGAATGCTGGTATTAACATACATATGAAGCATTCCAAAATTCTAATGATTGTCGCGACCGCGTTCATGACAATGATAATGGATGCAGACACCAGCAAAGACAAAAATGGAACCTTGTATAAAACAGAGAGGGACTTGAGCCCATCATCTTTTGTGATTGTTGCTAGGGCATGCACAGCATACTTGGCCTGTCTTCGACTACCTTCTAAGCAAAGCCTCTCCAATATAAGGTCAATAGCACTGCAGGCGAGTGATAAGAAGAGTATAAGCATTTACATGCAATTATCTGGCTCTAAAAGTCAACAATTTAATGCAGCAAACCTTGATGACTCTGCAAGTTGTTCTCGGATTGTACCACCAGCCTTTGCCAAAACATGCAAAGCACCTTCTTTTATTATTTCATTGTCATCTTTCAGAAAATTTATTAGCTCTTCCCCTGAGCCACCAAGCAGCAATGGACTGAAGCGAGCAAGAATCTGAAAATTCATAAACAAATAAATATATAGATGGCATTTGTTTGTTCACAGAAAAATAGTAAAATGTGCAAGTCAAAATATGAACAAAAAAGGAATAAAAGAAAGTTCAGATAGATTATCAAACAAACTGAAGGCTGAAGTGCTGCAGCTTCCTACTACAGCTGCAACAGTACAAGCAAGCACATAGAAGAACCTGTGTTTGATATAATTATAAAGACAATATAGTTTGTGAATGAAGGGATGCAATTGCATCAAATAGCATTAAAGACCATAGAGTGACAAAAATGTATGAGCACGCAGACATAGATCACATGGTTGATAAAAAACTCATCATCAATAAGATGTATAATTGACATGTTCTTACCACCAGTAAATCCATACAGGATCGAGTAAAATGCATATTTCCAGCAGAGCTATGCATGTTGACATCCAAAAGAATTTCTTTCACATGCTCCTTGTTGAAGAGTAAATAAGAACACTTCATTGAAAGACTGCTCAAAAAATCATAGAGTCGGTGTTTCTCGCCAAGTATTTTAAGTAAATCATCCTGCAAGAAACAGAAATTCTTGATGGGGTAAATTCTCCACAAAAAAGAAAAGAAAAGAAAAATGCAAATGCAGCTTCATCAACTAATATTAAAATCTGGCTAGTGAAATAGAACTCTTAATTAAGAAAAACAAGACCACTCTCACTTTAGTCAACTCAATAGAACCCCAAAGATTAGACTACAGTTCATAACATTCACATCTAACACTGAATTGTTAGATTACTTATCAGATATTGACCGTGCTCATAAACTTTTTGAAACCATTTAATATAATATCACTCACCCGACCAGTGCAAGCTTGATGGAAGCTAGTGCTTGGATCAAGTAGATTTGTTAAAATCTTCCAGATATTGGCATCTTTCAATTGATCAACTATATGAAAATTTTCCTCGGCCTTGGTAGGCTCTGCAAATGAGCGAGACATGATCCGAAAACAGAACAGAACCTTTTTTTGGATCTCAGGAGTATCTCCATCCTGTATTTGAATGAGAAGTAATTGCTGGATTTTCATTTTCTTAATTGAATCTCTTTACTGAATATAAATAATTTAATCTCCAAAATTTACAAACCTGATGCATCTGCCTCAGTAGTAGATACCTCTGCATCTCCTGCTGTAACCTGCAAACCATGAGGAAATACCCAGAAAATCAGTGCACAATTCATCAAATAAACACAGATTTAACAATTTCAGCTTGCGTTGCCTTGTCAAATCTAGCATTCTCAACATACCTTTGCTTCTGCTCCAGTATTTTTTCCAGAGCTTTCACCTCAACTTTGTCTATGACCGAGAAGATTCTTACCCAATATTTACTTCTATCTTTTACTGCAAATTCAGTCTGAAACAGAGAGCCACAAAGAACGGATTCAATTGCATCTGATCTGCAGAACAGATTACTGTGTTAGACACATGTTTCACAGATATTTTGTTGAGAAGGAGGTTCTAAGAAAGCTTCATAGCATCAGATAAATCAGCACATTTTTCTGTAAAAAGCAACTAAATTTTAATTACATTAGTGTAGACAAGCAGTCCAAGATAATTGCAGCTCATGAAGACACCAAAGGAGGGACCTGGCCTTCAATAGAGCAGATGAATCGGAAAAAAAGATGATTCTGTGTGGGTGTGGGTGCATATATATTATATATTTTAATATATCTAGCCTAGCACAAGCCAAGAAATCTTGCCTGAAATCTTTGTCATACAAACATCTCAAAATCCTTCCAGGAATCCAATCATATTCACCAGGAGTGATTGAGCCATCAGAAGACTTTACACAATAAACTCTGAATATCTCAGCCATTCTCTCCATAGTATATCTTTTAACAAGTTGCTGGGAATTCCAAACAAAAAGAAATGCACACATCAGAACACTATACATACCAGCTAGTATACAGTTCAGAAATAATTTGGGAACAGGGAAAAAAAGGAGAGGTGTGACATACAGATTTGTCTCGAAGCCGTTCTGCAACTAGTTTTATGGTTTCGACAGGGACAGAATTCAAGGCATGGCATGCTACATCACAGATTACATCAACAACCTGCTTTCGAACATTCTCATCATAGTCCAACAGTCGGTCACAAAGGGCAGCTGCAAATAATGAACTAGGTCATAATCAATTGGGAATTGTATATATAAACTTGCAAAGCCTCTCCATCCAAGGACTTACAGATGATTTGAGCTGCCTCTGCTCTAAAAGGATTTGACAAAAGACAGCCTTTGACACATTCAAGGACACACATCCGGATGGTAACTACTCTATCACTCAATCTTTTCAAAAACTCTGAAAAGATTGGCTGAAATGCTTCTGTGATGGCAGAGCCAGGTAAAGAAAATAGATCCCCAACCAACCCCACTGCTTTTAAACGAGTGTCTAGCTGATCAGTCTGCAAATGTTGAACCTCATGTATTAAGAAACTACTCGCCAAATTTTGATAAGTTGTAAGCTTATACTGGATTAGTGATTACCAGCAGCTCTCCTGTGAGGTATGGAACGACTCCTGATAGAATCTGAGGAGCACAGCGGTAAATATCATATATAACTTCATGGTAATCGATTTTACTATTTGCCAACCTGCTATCTCCTGACATTGATGATATGAGAAACTGCTTTATGCCAGCTTCAAGTTTTCCTGCACAAAGCTCTATAACTTTCATGGCAAGGTTCCTTGCTGACATAGAGATATCCTGGAAAAACAAGTTTTACATACTGAGTGCCATCAAAAGCAATATGATAAGAAATACTAAGCAAGAGTAAATGTTGACAACAAATACAGAGCATACATCATGCACCAGCAAAGAGTAGATGTACTTACACTTCTGTTACGACCTAATACAGATAAGATAACAAGTAAAAGATCCTCTCTGAGATCCTCGCTTTCCTCTATGAGAACAACCATTATTGTTTGCATTGATGATAATACACTTTCTTGATGATCATCACTGCATTTTTCAAAGTTCTCTAATCAATATCCATTAAATATGGTGCAAGGAATCCTTTAATTCATTAAAACAATAATGAAGAAAAAAGGTCGGGCAAAGCCAGGAGAGGGGTGGGCAAACAGCCAATATCCATCCCCACATGTGTTGTTAGGACATAAGTACAACCATATCATTTTCAATACAATGATCACTAATCCAGGAAGTGATCATTTTATGCTATCAATAAACAGCCATGTGAGGGACTGAGAAAAAAAATAGAGAAACTATATCATATGCACGCAAGAAATCTAGTTATTTTTTAAATTCATTGACACTCTCCACTGAGTGATGAAACAACTACCACCCTCCCAAAAATTTCAATAGTAATGAAAAGGAATTATACTGATTGTCTGTAATTAATACTGTTGCAATGAACAGTGATATAAAGTTAATAACCCATTGGTGTTACTTGTTATAAGTGCATGGAAAAGGTGAAAGTACAAAATAAAAGAATATGGCTTCAAAACTTCAGAGGCAAATATAAGCCATCTTTGCAGGTCAATCAGAGAAGAATTTTCAAGATTAAGAAAAAACAGGTGGAAACACTATAAATGTAAGCCCTTCATTGTCACTGAAAACATTACAAAAAAAATGAACAAAACACACCTGGCAACAGTGAAAAATGTACTGAACATCTTATTCACCAGATCATTACATTCAAGATCCAGCATCACAACACAAGACCTATATTTGGCAAGAGTCTCCAAAATAATAACTCTCCTTCCAAATGATGGACCACCAGTATCACTTAACCCACTAAATGTGCCTACGATCAAGTGGAATATATCCTGCACATAGATATGAACCTTGAGATTGGATTAAAATTGAAAACCTTATGATTAGTAATAAGGTATATTAACTAATTCTATTTATTAATTGATCTAGTAAAGCATACAAACCTTTAAAACATCATCACTGTAAGGAGCTTCAGGTGCAGTAATTCGGGTTATCTCACAAATACAGGTTGCAACTAGAAGCTTAACATCCCTATCTTGATGCTTCAACAATTCTGGCTTTACAATTGCATCAAGAAAAGGCTGCATTGACTCTGACACAGAAGCTGGTGGTGATTGATCCATCTCAGAAAGACAAGTAGCAGCTTGCTGCAAGCAAATCCATAAAGGAAATATTTTCAGCACATTAAAATCCAAACAAGAAGCCTCGGGTTGTACATCTGTAGCGTTAGGGAATAGAAAAACTCAACACTATTGCCTAAAACTCAAAATTGTTAATAGATCGCATACACATCCCAAGGTCATCTCATTAATAGATTCCAAACACAAACAGAGGTCAAGTACATTTAAAAAAAAAAAATCTTATAAACAGTAGCTTTTAGGTCAAGAGCAACTTGGAACAACACAAATTCAGCACCTGGTTCAGTTGCTATTCCTTTCTTTTTTTATGGTAAAAGAAAATCAATATTAAGGCTTATCAACTCTATCAGAATACTCAAATCTTGCATCAAAGCCATAAATTTTAATCTCAAAAGATTTAACTCACTGACAACGTGAAAGTTAGAACAACAATTCTTGCAGATTTGATATGTTAATCTGTGTAGCCCGTAAGTTTCCACCCGTCTAAACTTCATATATCTAGTCAGATTCAGATTTTTCTTTGCCATACTTTTCTGTTTCACTAAGCATCCACTTTCCTCAGCTGAGGTCAGTTATTCAGTCCTAGAAACAAAAATTCTGAAGAGCTCAACAGGATACACTTTAGGACCAAAAAAGGCAAATTTAACAAGCGACCAAGCGAGATTTTTCAGGAGCTGTGAACCCTTTTGAATGGTTGCGCTGCTAACCCTAATTCAACCAAATTCCCGCGAATATGACCCTAGACAAGCAAAAAGAGTTCACCTAAACAATCTGCTTTACTCAAAAAACTCAAGCTTGACTAGCTTAACCTGAAAAGGCTCCAAACTTTAAGCCCTTCTTACAAACAATTTTCCCAACGAAACAATTCAGCTCAAACAAACCGACTTTCACTTCTTTTCATTCCCTTTCTAGGTTTTTCTCAGCAAACAAGCAGACAGCAAAGTTTTACTCAAATTCAAAAATTGGGTTTACCTTTAAAAGTTTAATAACACCATCTTTAGTTGAAGGAAGTGTTTCCAGCTTGAATCCCACCTCCTTTAACTTCTCTTCGAGCTTCTTCTCCTCTCCCATTCTAAAAAGAAACGCTTGCTGGTTTTTGAATTTCCAAGATTCAGTTTTTCAGACAAAACTAAACTACTGCTCTCTCTTACATGTCAATGGGGTTAAAGGGTTCGTTTTTTTTACGAGTGTGTTTAAAGCCTTCTTCTATTTTATGGTTTTTGATTTTGCGTGTGATTTTCGGACAAGAAGGCGAAATGAACTCGAAATGTAAGTGAAATCACATAAATTTCTGCTACCTTATTAACAAATCTAGTCTTTCGCAGATACTCACGTGTGGATTTTCATTTTCTTCTATTGCTGTGATGCCCCTTTACTTTATCTTATTTAACTATTTCTCTCCTTTAACTAAATGTGTTTTTCACCATATGTTTTTGCGATCATACTTGTATTTTTGAAGATTTTTTATTTTTAAAAAATTATTTTTTTTACTTTTTTAGATCATTTTAATTATTGATGATAAATTAAAAATATATATTATTTTAATACATTTCTAAATAAAAATTATTTTAAAAAACAATACCATAATGTCAAATACAATAAAAAAAATATTATTTTAATTATTGATGTTAAATTAAAAATATATATTATTTTAAAAAACAATCATTATCATAATGTCAGAAGAAAAATGAAATCGTCACAAGGTTGAAAATTTGTTTCTCTAATGTGTATGCTTTGGAATGTTATATACTGTTTTTTAAAAATATTTTTTTTAATTTAAAATAAATTAGAGTAATGTATTTTTTAAAATAAATTGTTTAAATCAACACATTAAAACCATAAGAAATATATCTAAAAAACATTGATTTGATATTTCTCATATAAATAACATATTCAAACACACAGAAGACTTTGTGAAATTATATACTCTAAAGTTTGATGATCTATATATAAACTAGTTCCTTGGTTATAAGAAATAATAAAGAGTACAAGGATTATTTGATCAAGTATTAAAAATTAAATGGATTATATATGATTAATTTTCCCTTTTATATATAATGATTATGTGGATTAAGGTTGTCAATACCGTTCCGGTTTTTCAATTGGTACAGAACGTTTCGGTTTTGGAGCATTTCGGCGTGCCGTTTAGAAGTTGTACTGTTAATATATAATTAATTATATATATATATATATATATGAAAAAAATTAAAATATTAATTTAACAAGCATAATTAAAATTCAAGATAAATTAACTTTAAATTATACAATATAAACACAAAGTCAAATAAATATAATCTCAAAATTAGAAACGCAATCACAAGTTAATCAAAATAAGAAGGATTTTAAGCCTAGAATGGTACCGAGACGTTCCGGTTGGAATTTAGCCGGTATTTCAGGAATAGACCGGAATTAAAACCAAGACGAAAACGACGTCGTTTTGTCTCGGTTTTTTTAATAACACGGAATATTCTGGCCGTTCTGGCCTGAACAGAACGGTATTGACAACTCTGATGTGGATAACTTGAGGAATAAATGGATGAAAAAAATTAAATAGAGAGCTGATTAAGGTGTGACTATGGAATGCAATTCATTGTGATTCATGCATGCAAGATCGATACAAATCACATCCGTTGTGCATGTTCTTACATGAAATAAATATCAAGTGGTTAAATGATCGTAGACATGTAACATCGTTTGTACATAATAATTTAAATAGAAGGTCGCATTCGTGATGGACGGTCTAAATAAAAAAAAATATTTATAAAATTATTTTAGGTTAAAAAAAATAAAAGTAGTTTGTGAAGATTAGTTAAGTATATTGTTGATTTACTTGCTGTAATTTTTTCATGCTAATCTTATTTAGAGTTTGTTTGATGTTATGGTAGCAATTGTTTTTTATTTAGAAATTATATTTAAAAAAAATTATTTCTTCGAATTAATTTTTTCTTACCTAATTATCTCAAAGTGATCCAAAAACATCAAAAACAATTTAGCTTGTTGTCCCTCTAATGTGTGCATTAATTAAAGTACACAAGTAATAAAATATTATATTCAAAACTTACCATAAAAACATATAAGATCAATTATTAAGTGATTTGATTGATTCAAGGATATATATATATATAAAGTAATTAAGTTGTGTTGAAATGGAAAATAAAAGGATGATGTTAAGCATACCCAAAACCTTTTTTTGAGCATGAATAATCAAATAACTATCTTAGTTTTGCTCTTTTTTTTCTTATTATGCATTTTAATATATATATATATATACACACACATACTTGTACATGTACAGTAAAATTACATTCCTATTCTTTGTCAGAGTTTTGTATAAGCTCAAATTCTATACAAAACAAGATTGATCTATAGGAATGAACACCAATACATTATCTCATTACCCTTTTTTGTTATCGGAATAACATGAATGCCCTTTAACTTTTGGGAACATAAAATTTTGCACAAGTGTGTATAGACCTCATAATTACTCATTTTAATTAAATAATATTTTTGCTATGTTTTGATTTAAATTTAAATTATAAACAATATATAAATTAAATGATAAATTTTAATGGTGATATTAATTTATATATGTGTGCATGTGGCAATTATTAATTTATATATGCGTGTGCGTGTGGCAATTAATTAACATGAAAAAGTAATAGTTGGTTAATTAGTAATGATGATTAACTATGAAAATAAAAATGAATGTGATTTTAATTACTTAGACAATTATCACGCGAGAAATTTATTTTCTATATGTCATAAATTAATTTCTTCTACATATGTTTTAAATAACTCATTCACATCTAACCTTAAAAACTTATAACAAATCTCGTTATCAATTTATATTATTTAAAAGAATATTTCATGAATAATGTCTATAAATGTTTTTTTTCCCCACAAATTTAGGGAATAAACAATGAGTGTTTGGATTATAATGAAGACTAAATTTAAAACTAAAGTTAATATTAGGGTTTTTATATAGTTATGCTTAGTATCGATTATAAAATTCTACAAAGATCCTGTATTATTATTATTATTATTATTATTTTCAATGTGAGTTGTGTTTGCAATATATACACACGTATGTTTTAGTTTTTTGAATAGTATAAAATTAAAAAAAATATATAGAATAACAAGAGTTTCTCAATTGCAAATAAAAAACAAACCATAAAACATAAGAATTCAATGTGAGTTACATGTCTATGCTTTCTCTCAGCACAACTATTTTGGATAGGTGTATATGCACAAGAGAGTTGATGATGAATGTCATAAGTGTGTAAGTGAGTTTTGAAGCAAATGATAGTAAATTCGACACCACCATCACTTTGAAAAACTTTGATGCGAGCAAAATGTTGATTTTCCATAAAATTTTGGAGTTGAAGAAAAATATCAAAGAAATTAGATTTAAATTTCAAAGGATAAAATCAAGTGAATCGAGAATAATCATCAATAAAAATGATATAATAGAGAAAACCCGAAATAGATTTGACAGGGGAAGGGCCCTAAAGGTCACAATAAATAAGATCTAATACATGTGACGACCGATGATCATTTCAAGAATAAGGCAATCGATGATTTTTTGCAAGCTGACATGTGCTACATAGTGAGGGAGAAGGCAATAAAGATGTAAAAAAGAGATGTCCTTTTTTATTTAGAAAAGAAATAACAAAATGATTCGCATGGCCTCAACGAGCATGCCATAAATCATATGAACACGTAGAGATTTATTTGCAAGGACAAAAATAAAGGCAAAGAGGAAAAATATTTGTAAGGGCTCCAGCACATATACCCCTCAATCTCTTCTACCAGTCGCCACCACTCTTCCTATTTAGGCAATTCTGGACAGTAAAAAAAATCCATCAAAGGTAATGGAAAAAGGAAAATTAGATGTTAATTTACTACCGGAAAAAAGATTTTTAGTGAGATGAGGAACAACCTACTCATCTAATAAGTGAACATTTGGAACGGGAGAAAGAGTACTAATGTGGGTAACGGGTAAAGAAGCATTGTTTCCTATGATCACAGAATCCTTACCTATATAATTTTTGGATTGATCCAAATTAGATGAACCGGAGGTCATATAAGCTGAAGCTCCATTGTTTAAATACCTGTCAGAAATCTCGGGTCCAGATTCTCCAGCAAGGGAATAAGAAGCATTGAAAGCTTCGGGAAGATGAGCAAATGGGTTTGGCTGAGCATATTGTTGGTTGCAGCTAGCAACATAGTGGCCCTCCATGCGGAAGATTTGGCAATGAGGTGGTCGACGACCCTGGCCAAAATGGGTTCGTCCCCGATTGAAGAGATTGTTGTCGTAGGAAAGGAATCGACCTCGCTGGTTGTTACGGGAAGCAAAAGGAGTGCCATGGGCAGTGCTGCGAGCACGATAGGTGGTTGTGAAAGCCATATTGGAGGCATTAGAGGATTCAAGAGATCAAATAATGTATATATGGTAACCATGATTAAGGTTGTGGATTCTCAACAGAAGTGACTTTCTTGGCATTCCTTATCTCACCGTGGGATGATATGTTTCGCTTTGACAATGGGTTCACAGTTGTGTGCTAATTACTGTATTTCGTCAAGCCCACGTAAGCTGATCACATAAACAAATTAATTAAGAGCAATATTTTCTCTAGCAAGCAAAGATGTATAGACTCCTGTAAGAAAGCAACAGATGATCAAAAATATGAATTAAATTTGAAAAATACAAGGAGTTTGGACAATTGATCTAGGCGAGTTTTTTGATATCTCAAGATCCAATATTACGTGTTGTGTTGTTTTGTAGGTTTTTTTACACAGAAAACACCTCCAAAAACCCTTATAAAAACTAAAATTTGATATACCATTTAGATATTTTTTTTTTAAAAAAAACAATGAGGCCATCATTCTGGAATGAAGTGATACTAAGCATTCTCTTAACCTAGACTGATTCTATTGATTCATAAATACAACTCCTAGGTCATCTACTTAATCTTTCTGGACAAACTCTCACATAGTCATGATAGATTCTCACTTCACTGCTCGAAACAACTTGTTATCTTATGCCCCAACTACATCATATTGTTAAAAGGATAAAGCATATCTGCAGAATTGATGAAGATTGCTGATAGAGAATTCTGCAGATGAGTCAAGCTGTGAAGAATTTATCATGAAGAAGGACTCAACCACTTGCACGTGATTAAATAGAATTCAAACTCTTGTATTTCCTATTTTACTAGCTGCGTTAATGTATCCATATAAATACTCTCCTATTGTACAATTCAATATACAAGAAACACAGATTTCTATCAAACATTGTTTTCCAGTTTTTATTCACTCTGTTTTCGCATATGTTAAGGAAATGTCATTTGACATAAGAACATGAAGAATCCCTTCATCTGATGCGGTGGACTGTGGATAGCTCAAGATCATGATCTGTCTCCTCCATTACTGGTTTCAACAACCAGCACAATGTCTCCTTCCCTGGGTGGTGGTCTGCCAATTATTCGTTCGACTTCTCTGCCGCACGCCATGGGACTTTCATCCATGAAAAGGCAGTTCGAAATCTCCCTCCAGGGCCATGGAAGCTGCCTTTTAAAGGAAATCTGCATCAGTTTGGTGTTGACCGGGCAATCGCAGAATTGCTAAGGAATCCAAGAGTGATGAAGAAGGCACAAGCAGAAGTGAATGTCGATGAGACAAACCCTGAGCAATCAAGAAACCTTTAATTGGTGGTAAAGAAATTTTATATAATATTATAAATTGATTATTATTCATAAAACATTTTATTTGATTTAATAAGCTGAAAATATTTTATATTCATAAGTTTTCTATAAAATATTTTAAGAAAAACAAACAAACCAAATTTTAATTAGATAAAAAAAACACAAAAAATAGCTTCAAACATATTTCACCTTGGAATTTTAAAATATAAAAGAAGAAATAAATGTTTTTACGCGTTTTTTTTTTTCTTAAAAAATTTCAACGATTAAGCATCTGATAAACTATTTTTTAGTGCAGCCTTGATTGAAAATTGAACCAAACCCTAAACCCACTCCTGCTTCAATGGAGGGAGAGAAAGAAACCATGCAAAATGGCCAAAACACCCTCGAGAACTCACAGCCCACCACACTGTCCAAAAACGCAAAGAAGAAACTCCTGAAGCAGCAGAAATGGGAAGCAAAGAAAGCAGAGAAGAAGGCACAAACGAAGGAGCAAAAACAGAAAGAAGGAGAGAGGAAGAGAAAAGAATGGGAAGAGAAACTATCTAGCTGTGCAAGTGAAGAAGAAAGGTTGAAGCTTATAGAGTCAAGGAGAGAGTTAAGGAAAGAGAGAATGGGGAAGAGGGCAGAAGAGAAAGAAGAGAAGACGCAGAGGCTTAGGAAAGCTAAAGAATTTGGTCTGAATATTGTGATTGATCTTGGATTTGCTGATCTTATGACTGACAGTGAGATTCATAGTCTTGTTCAACAGGTGAGCTTTAATTTTTTTTCTTTTCTTTTTCTTGTGTTAAAGTTTACAACTTTTTCGTTTTTAATAATGCTTTTATCTTTATAATGTTTGTGTTGGATTGTTTTTTAGTAGGGATTGGTTTTGATAGTTGTTGGATTGAGTTTTTGGGTCAAATTATGATGGCCCATTTGGAGAAATGATTGATTTCTAATGTTACTTCAATGCGGCTTTGTATAGGAATACAACTGTGATACATTTTTAAGAACTTTACTGTAATGCACAGAAATGGCGTTGGCGAATTTGTTCTTAGGGATGTGTTAAGATTCATTTGAAGCTGAGAATTGTTACAAATGCAGGCTTATGCTTTTCAATGACTGACTATTATACCATCACTATTTAAATTGGCAGATCATTTACTGCTATGCTGTGAACAGAAGATGTGCATCCCCAGGTCACCTCTGGTTGACCGGGTGCAGTGGGGAAATGGAGAACCAATTGCAGAGGCTCTCAGGATTCGATAGATGGATTATTGAGAAGGAAAGTCAATCATATATTGAAGCATTGCAAGATCAAAAGGAAAACTTGGTGTATCTTACAGCAGATTCTGAAACAGTTCTAGACGAACTTGATCTGAAGAAAATATATATCGTTGGTGGGTTAGTGGATCGGAATCGGTGGAAAGGCTTAACCATGAAGAAAGCAAACGAGCAAGGAATCCAAACAGCTAAACTTCCTATAAGCAGTTACTTGAAGATGTCAAGTTCTCAGGTATGATTGATCTTTGTCATGGCAAGTGCTTGTTTTTCATACAAGACCTGAAATGTTGACTCTGAGATTTTATTGCTTTGTGCTCATTTTGTTTTCCTTCTCTTTTTTCTTTATGTATCACTTGTGCATCAAAATCACATTGATTTAGAACATTTATAAAAGCGAAGTAGGAATGGGGCACTGCCATTACACAATTTTGTATGAAAAGAGGGCTGGGTTTAAATTTTTAAGGGGCCAGCTGTACTCTTTGCTGTTAAGTGTCCAGCAATGGTGCCCGAAGAGTTTAGGACCGTGTTCAATCCCCAAGGACAATGGGTTAGACTAGACTTGAATGGTCATGGGGCGACTGCTTTATCAAAGAGTGTAGGACAGGGTCTTGATATATGAAGTTGCGCACAAAACACTTCTCTTTCCAGCCCATTGTTTTCAGGGATGGAGTTAAGATGATTTGGTAGGAGAATTTTCATTACGAAGAACATTTCGCAATAAAAAGGAAAGTTCACACACGGAGAAATGTATTTGTTTCAAAAATTGGTAACCAAGACAACTCATTGATTCATTATCTGGCATCAACGTGGGATAGGAGATTTTCCCCATGTTGTGTTTCTTGTTGATTTGTATCTCAAGCCCTCAAAATTCATGGTCTCTCTGCTAACTCTTTGCTTCTTTGTTCATTCAAGTGCAGGTACTCACTGTGAACCAGGTGGTAGAGATCCTGCTCAAGTTTGTGGAAACAAAAGAGTGGAAAACATCATTCTTTCAAGTTATCCCTCAAAGGAAAAGAGGTGAAACTGATCCAGAAGAACCTGAAGGAGTAGATAGAGAAGAGCTGGAGGACGAAGATGAGCCATCCGATAAGAAAAGGCAATGCGATGAAGTTCCTTCTGCACAGCTGAACTAACTTGAATGGTAGCCGTTTAAATCTTTATAGCCATTAACATTGTCAAGACTCAAGAGTCAAGACAGCCCCCCACCCCCAAAAAAAAAAATCTTTTCGGAAGACTGGTCATGTCTTTGTACAACTCAAAATACCAATTGATCTCTTCAACGAGAAATTTGCATACCTTTCCATTAACTACATAAGCTTCTATTAAATTGTCAACTGAAATGGCCCTGTCCATCTCTTGTTGATTGCTAGGTTTCTGATGGATCAACCTTCGCCAACCCCCTCTGTTACCTTGTACACCTGAATGGGTTTCTGCTTCGCATTCAACAGACAAAGATATTGATATTTCAAAGTAAGAAGAAACTGAGCATCTTGCTTCCATAGCATAGTGGTAGTGCGTTCGCTTCGTAAGCGAAAGGTCGCGAGTTCGATCCTAGCTGGGAGCTCAGCTTTTAAGTTCAGTTCCTCCCTTTGTTAATTAATGTCTAATTCTTTATTTATTTTATTATTCTTCAAGAAATACCGTTGTCTTTAATTTAATGCCAGCACATGAAAATTTTAATTTAATGGTTGAAGATTAATGAATACTAACCCCCTTTTTTATGTGTCATTAAGCACTGATTAAGTCATAAATGAATTTCATTGAAAATGGTGTTTATTGAATATTGTCATCACTTCATTTTCTTTGTATATTCCAAAGCAAAGTTATTAAATACAATATAATATGGTTGATTTGTTTTATAGATTTTTAAAAAATAATTATATCAATGTTTTGAGAAACCAAATTTAAATAAATCAAGATTAAATAAGCTTAACTTGACATTTCCCTTTGAAAGGGCTTACAATTAATATTAAATGGAGTGAAAATTGGAATTTAACCAGGGAAGAAGAAGAAAAATAGAGAACACCACATGCAGCACAGCATATGCAAATTGAAACAGAAATCAAGCATCTAATTAATTAAGAAATTGAAATATGCAAACCAGACCTAGAACTGTTCTATCAAGCATTAAATTAAGACACCAAACTAAACAGAATTAAACTAGGAATACGACGTCCTCCCAATACATTAAATAACTTCCAAACACTAACCCTTTCCAGCTCCATTATCTAAACAGGCAATATCGTGGTTAGTGTATATAGCATTAATCTCTTACTGGTGCTGAGCAAACGCCTCAACGTTAGCCAATGCAGCAGAGTGGGAGGAGCTACCATTGGAATTAGCATCTCTCATGGTCATATATCCAGCTCCTATTGAAGCCCCAGTACCAAAGAATAATCCATGATGATGAGGATGACGGCGGCTCGCATGAAATGCTGGTGCATAAGCAGCAGCAGCCATTGTTCCATACTGATGATCAGCATTATTATTATTACTACTGTTCCTGGTCTTCATCAATGGCTCACCTCTCATTGAACCACGCTCGCCCTCGAGTTCGCGGTGCCGGTGAAGATAGATGGTCAAGGGTTCGATGTAGTCATCAAACCCTAGTTTGCTCATTGCATAAAGCACGTCCTCAGCTGTTATAGTCTTGCGTTGCTCGCGTTGGCAACGTTCATTGGCTTCACTGGTGATGAAGCTAATGTACTCAGAAACACATTCTTGGATCGTTTCTTTGGCATCATCGGAGATTTTCGCATTTGGGGGGAGCATCTTGCGCATGATCCTGATAACATTGGCTATTGGCATGAACCTGTCTTGCTCCCTTACAGTGCATTCACCGGCCATGTCATCAGCGGCGGTGTGAATGTTGGTGGCGGTGGTGTTGTGGTTGATCTCAGCCAGCCTCCTGTTGATCATCTCTGATCGATGATGATACCAAATAATGATTGTTATTTCAAAGAGATATGGCCGGATGAATATAACTAATATTTCTTGGAAATCAATCAATGGCTGACTACAAATAATTCCATCAATGATTTGTGATTCCCAGTTTGTTTTTTTGCAACAAAAAACGAGAGAGATACGAAAGAAAATAAATATTTCTTGGAAATCAATCAGTGGCTAGCTAATGAATTTCATAATCCCATTTGATCAGATTTATTTTAACCTCCTTTTCTTTGGCTAATATGCTAATTTGTTTTTGACAAATAAACATTTTTTCCCAATAAATAATATATATTTTTAATATATTATCACTTGATTGGTGGATTTTCTCACTCAAACAAGCCAAGAGACAAGAGAGTTATTTGTTGTCGAGATAAAAGAGGACAGAGAGAAAGGCAGCAAGCGTTTTGAATCCTGAGAAAGAATGCATGCATGGAAGCCACTTGTTTCGCATGATGCATGAATGATGCATGCCACCTGTACATAAAGCTATGCGTTTTTCCACCATCATGATGAGCATCATCAGATACCTTGATCATGACACCATCTATCTCACTTCAGCTAGCAGATGCTGAAGATCAAAATGGATGATTGAAAAAACATGATATCCATACATGCATGCATATATACACTTTGATACACACACACACACACACACACACACACACATCAAAGCCATTGAGAGATCGATTACTTTGCATGTCATTATGATAAATCAATAATTTATGGGATTTTTTTTTTGAAAAGAGATGATATATATGAACTAATCAAAATTAACATGCAAAGATGAATGCAGTGCATGCATGAACACATTTATCTTCTTGCTTAGAGTAAAACACAGAAACTGGGAAATACTTTCTTTGCATGCAAGAGAAGACGATGCGTAAGAACAAGAAATCAAAAGCTCATTGATAAGAAATCACACACACACACACACACACACACACACACGTATATATGTTATGGCGGCGCCACAGCTTGTCTTCTTGAATGATAAGAAATTACCGGAGCTTGTGCCGCGGAGCTTGCGGTAGCCATGAAAGCCTCCACAGTCCATTTCTCTGTGGGAATTAAAATTTCTTGTTTTATTAGAAGGTGGAGCTTGGATGGAATTATAAATTGAAAAGAAAAAGAAGGGCAAGTGTCAATATTTATAGAGCCAAAATGTGGAATCAACTGGGAAAGGGGCGACGCGCACGAAGGATAGATTCTTGCTAGAGCTACAATTGCCATAAAAGTTTTTAAATTTACTTGGACCAGACAGAGAGGAACAGGCTTTTAGTCTGTCAATAGCAGAAAAACATTGGAATCCCACAATGACAGACCAGAAAAACAGGCACGCTGGCTTTGCTTGCTTGGATATTAGCGTTGGTAATTAATTCACTCCCTCGATCGACGCTTGCATGTCAGCCATTGGTCCTCTGCTCATTGATCATGCAAATTAAGCATGGTTATACAGAGATCCAATATCCGGTCCGCAAAGGGCTTCATATTTCATACAAGTTACTAGATTAAAATGAAGTTTGATAAAATCCATTTTAATTAGAATCTAACTCGTCGACTGAGTTTTGGATTGAGTTGGCTTTTACAGTAGTGATCATCCGAACGGGGTTCATATGCCTGGTGGACCTCAAACCCCAGCACTGTTTTTGATTACGAAAGGGGCTTGGCATTGGGTTTTACTAGTAAATTGTTGCTTTAAATATTGGTTATGAAAAACAACCTTAATTATTATTTAAGCAGTGGCTTCTAATTACTTTGTTTCCATACAAAAAATAAAATAAAAAACCCATAAATAATATCTAGTGTATTAACGTGAAATCAGCATCAATTACACACGACATTTCTTTATTTCTTGATTAGTGCATGAAATAAACATAATCCAATACCCCCACATTGGTCCCCATGCACCTGATCTTCATCACTTAACCAGCGGCTTTATGGAGGAAGTAAAGAACGGCCACCAAAATCACCGGGATAAGAATTATCATCAGAGCAGAAGGAGGTTCCACGGAATCCATTGCTAACGGAGCGAACAGGAGAATAGCAGCAACCATCAGAAGAGCCATTGTTGAACAGGGTCCCCATCCATAATCTTCTCCCATCAGATCGAGTGCAGTTTTTGTAGAGACAAGGAGGATAAGTTTTGCATGCGATCATCGAATGAAGAAAAGAGAGAGGAATATATAGTTGCATGGTGGCTCTTCGTGGAAGGAGACAACGGTTGGCCTGGTACTGTAGGGAACGTTGCCATGCATATATTCTGTATTTACAGTTAATTACCTCTCTTCGTTTAATGAATTTGAGCCGGTACGTAATTCGGCTCTGTAGATAACCACTTTTGAGCCACTTATTCATATATATAGGTTCAATCTTGTGTTTTTAATTAATTAATTAATTAATTAATCAACAGTTTGTTTTTTTTAACATTCTTTTACTTGCTGATTTCAATATATTGAATGTTTTTCACTTTTTCAATTTTATTTTGTATTTCTCTTTGATCTTTCAGAAATATTAATTATCTATCTCTGTTTTTTCAATTGTATCTGTACTTTATGTTGTAGGATACAACCTTGTTTGTTGCTCTTTTCAATAACAAAAGCTTGGAAAATGGAATTGTCTTTGAATTTCCTAATTGATGAATTTTGATTGTTTTCTCTCTTTTGTTTTTGGGTGATTAGAAAAATATATCAAGTTTTTTTTGTAGATCCCAAATGTTTTATGAGAATGAAATTTAGTCCTTTAACTACCCCATAGAAGGAGCCCAAACAAACAATGAAAAGGAATCTATATGCCACCACTGCTTTCAATTTCCACTACCCCTCTCACCTGCCCCCCCCCTCCATCCAACATGGTATGCCTCTCAGAACTTTTCTGATAAAAAAACTCTGTTACGCGCCCAATTAAATGATGGTAAAGGGCAGCAATTCCAAGGGGTGTTTAAGGGTACTATGCGTCTGCAGTATACTAAGTCAGCATAAGTCACCATAAGGGTCTTTTATTATTATTTTTTTTTATTAATGTAAATGATGGAATTAATCTGTATGTATATATCTCGACTAATCTTATGAACTCTGAAATTAATGATTAGATAAACTTTTAATGACCATCATATTAACAATCATATCATTCAAACTTAAAATTATAAGATAAATAAACTTTTTAATCTTAAGTTTTTATCATTACACCGACCAAATAGATGGTTTAGATTATTTTATTTTAATTAATTACGTCGGGGGGTAGTTAATTATATCAGTAAGTGAAGTGGGGTGAGTTAATAGTTATGTAGCAGTGGTCAGATATTATAATTCTAGTTATTCTGAGTCTTGTAAACTAATGCCTATTTAAGGCTCGAGATCTTCTTTTCAAGTAATAGTTGAAGTTGTATCTACAGGTATAACAAAATCCTCTCTTTCTTGATTTAGTACTTCACTGAATGCCATGGCATCATTTAGATTATCACCATTTTCCTTAAGACTCATTTTATTCAGACAAGTCAAATATCTCTGCAAACCCACTTCTGATCCCTGGTAATTCTGCACTTTTTTCCATTTCTAGTTGCATTCTTTCGATCACTTCTTTGAGTAGATTTAGTGCTGTTAAGGTGCTTAGAATCCAAACTGAATTGTCTGAAAAAGGGACCATTTTTTGTCACCTGTAGAAGGTTTGGCTGGTGAGAATGAGCAAAAGGACTTAGATTTTAAACAAGAGAGAGATTAAGTATAGGGGTAATAAGAAAGGGACTAAAAGGGAAGTGGGTTTCCAGACTTTTCAGTCAGATGCTTTAGCGTGGTTTTGATCCTAATACTATTACCTTCAGTGTCATGCTTGATGTTTATGCAAAGGCTGAGTTTTTCAATAAAGCCAGGGGATTGTTCGTGATGGTTAGAAAACGAAGTTTCGTTGATGTACTCTCTTACAATACCATTGTAGCTGCTTGTGTTCACAATAAAGACTTCAAGAATATGGCATCAGCCAAACACTCTATGCAATCTGATGGTTTTTCATTTTCCCTCGAAGCCCACAACTGCACATTGGATGCCTATAGGACAGGTCCTATGGAGAGTTTTAGAAATTTCTTTCAGAGAATGAAGAAATCAGGCTGTGCTGCTGACCATTATACATGCAGCATTATGATGAATATCTAAGGAGAGCAAGAATCGATTGATGAAGTTGCATGTGTATTGACAGAACTTAGAGAATGTGGACACTGAGACTTGATTTGTGTAGCTATGGATCCTACTTGATTATCTGATGCTTTGCAACACAAGGTGAGATATTACTGTCTACGTACTGCTACTACCACCTGCTCTGAAATAACTTTCTACTTCGGTGATATATGAGAAGAGTGGCTCTAATTTTTTTCTGTCCATTTTATTCGTGTCTACTGTTTATGTCCAAAGACACAGAACTGGATGCTTGCCAATCGTTGAATAGATTTCACGAGGTTCTTTTAGACTGATTACCACCCTTTCATCTGATTTTAGCTGGGCACGGCTTGTGATAAATTCACTTGAATGATTTATGCAAATCAGGACAGTGGCAAGAAGTTTTATTTTACTGTCATTGCTAATGGTCACGCATATGTTAGTGTGTGGATTTTCTGTTTTTATAGCTACCACAAAACTTGTCTCCTTTCCTGAAATATAAAACCTTTTCCTTGTTCATCCATACTGTATACAGGTGTATTTTGCTTTCATCCTTAATCAAGGGAAGCACTTAGCTGATGAATATATTCAACCGCAGTCTCAAGATTCTGAACAGTCGGGTGAAACTGGCTCTTTGCCAAACTAATAGACGATGTTGTAAAAGGTGAAGAATCCTCGCCTGTCTTGCTCTCAGATGGTTATGCAGAGGTGAAAAGGCCAGTTGATAAATCAACATTGAGAACTCAAATGATGATGTGGATATCACACAGTCAAGAAAGTCACTGCAACAATTATTTCTGCTTTGGGAGTTTCAGTCTCGTGCATTCTCTCTGGAGAAGTAATGGAATTCAGTGAGATGTTATAGTTTTATTTCCCGTGAACCGAACTGAGTTGTATAAATCGTCAATCTGTCCCACGAAAGGGAAAATAGGAAATAAAATGTGTCCAGGAAAATGTCTTCTGTATCAGTAATTAATTTATATTCCTGCCCATATTCATATCACAATAGAGAGTTGTGTTTATGCATTGGCACATGTAATTACAAGAAACTATTGTTTTGCAAGAGCCATGCCATTTCAGACTCAAATATTATGAGTTCAATACCAGGTTGATACATGGATGGTTTTTTCTTGCATGTGCTTCCTCATTCTGCTCTATTTACCATAATTCCTATCATTAATGTTGATTAGGGTTAGATTTACATTCCAACACCATCCTGTAGTGATAACTGGTGCATGAGAGGATCCAATGGGGATAATTTGCTTATCTCTTGCCTGAGCATTAAATGGCTCATTGCTGTTTCTCAAAATATAACCGAAGGGTGAATTCAATGTTTGATCTGTAACCCTCTCATCTGTATAACCAGACCTGTATGTCTCTTCTCTGGTGTGCTGTTGGCATGGCTAATGGTCCTAGAATCTTTTCTGTGTTTCTCATGTCCTTACTGATAACATCATCCATAGTGGTATTTCCATATTACGTTCAGCCAGAGCCACCTGAGATACTGATTTTTCTATTTTCAATTATTCCTCTCTTCACCCTCTTGTATTCTTTCATCCTCGCACTGTTTGTGTGGTGATGCTGGTTTGCCACCATGAATTCTGTCACATTCTAGTCTATTGAACTGCGTGAGTTTTTCAAGATTCAAGCAGCCATGAAGAGTGTAGATCCATTGCAGCATTTGATGAAATTAGTGAATCTTGATGCGTATTGTCTTGCTGAATAAGGAAGGAAAGGACCCATTTGCCACAATGCGACTTCTTTTATCTTGATTTTCCCCTCCTTTATATGGCTTTTTGCGGTTGCAATTGAAAAGCACATTGGTATTAGATAGTGAATTTTACTTTGATGTGCTAATTCTCTTTTTTTCTCATTATATTCTGTGCCCATTTTCTCTGATTCAGTGAAGAGTTAGGTTTGGATATCTTCGTATCAATTGGAAGGGAAAACGCCTTTCCGGTTTGGCTTATAACATATGCAAAATCCAAAAAATCTATCAGCGCAGAATATAGCATGGAAGATCTATTGCCATGAAAGCTAGAGAAATCACAGTACTCGGAGGAGAATATGAATTTGAAACACAAGGAAGCAAATGGCTAGAATGCTACTATAAACGTTGTCGGAAGAACAATTCGTACAATCATATTTTTCCCCCCTGCAATGCATAGCTAATGCAAGAACAGTCAATAACATCTCAATCAAGTTCTACTCTAAGTTAATACAGATACATAAATGGACCAGAAATCACATCAAGGTAAGATTCAAGAAATATAAATTTCGGGTCCCTGGTCATTCTTTTGATGTTGCTGGGAGGCAGCCAAAGACTTGAAAAAGTTCGAGATTCTCAACCATTACCCAGTGCGCAGTTAGCTTGATTGTCTGTATTGGCAGAGCCATTTCCCAGATTAACAAAATCATCATTGTATAATGTGTCCAACTCTGGAAAATAAGGGCTCACTGTACTATCTTGAAACGGTTTCTTTGGGGAAGTTCCCAGTGACATTTTGAAGTGCTTGTTGATGTTTTCCCATTTCTCTCTACACTTCTTCGCAGTGCGGTTGTAACCCATATTGTACATTCCGGCAGATATTGCATCCCAAATATTAGTCCCATCGGAGCCTGCAACTCGCGACTGTTGTTCCCAGGCAGTTCGTAGCATTATAAGTGCCTGCACCTCAGCTTCCGGCCATCTTCCATTACTTTGGCCGCCTTTAAAATCATTTTGAGTGGGGGCATCTGCGTTACCTCCATCATCCACCATGTGTGAGATTGCCATTGAAGGTTGAGGGACTTCGATAACATGACCTGATGTCATGTTCTGGATGAAGGAAATGAGAGCTAGGTTACGAGAAGTCTCTTCAGCCCTAGCCTCACTATCCCTTTTCATCCTTTCCATCTCTTGCTGTTTCCAAGCTTCTTCTCTTACCACCCTCTCCCTTTCTCTACTCTCTATCATCTCTACCAACTGTTTATGCATCTCCTCCTGCTTATCCATCACTTTCATCACCAAACTCTCCAAAAACTTTTCAATCTTCGACTTCCTCTTTCTCTTCCGGCCAACAGATTCCCCCCCACCAACCGATAATTCGTCGTTTCCATCACTCGAGGATGAGCTGAAAACAAACAGAACCACATTAACTTAGTTTCCAAATAGCACTTGTCAGCTCTAGAGCACTACTACACCAACACGGTCCCGGGCGGGTTCGGTTTACACTTTACACCCTTGAATCAATCTGCCCCTCAACTTATCAAAGAGCCAATGATTTCTACCATCATAGTAATATGCATTTGTATCACGATCATCCGAAAACATCAGCATTAAAAACTAGAAAGGTCAAACTAATCATTATTACATTAATATGAATAGTGCCCACTTTCCTTCCTTAATGAGAAAAATCAAACCGTCTCCATGCATTACCTACCATCCTAAGGAAACTTGACCTTAAAAATTACCATGACCTTTTTCTTAATTTCTTAAAAAATGGTCAATTTTAAATAATATCAAAATGACTAAAGATTAATAATAAACAAAAGAGCCAGAAAGCAAAAAAAGTAAGAAAGAAAAATAAATTAATTAACAAAAAAATAATCTAAACTTTACCTAAATTCATTATCAAATAAAACTCCACCCGACCCACCACCATCATTAACCGCCACTTCACTAGGCTGCCCACTGACCAAACCCCTCAGACTCTCTCCCCCGTCCTCCCTAGAACTCGACGGAACCCGGCCAGTTCTTCTAATCGGGCGGAGCTTCTGCGGAGGCAAGCTGGCAACCTCACTCGACCCCGCCTCCGCCGCCGAAGGAGCTGCGGCTGAATTGGGCATAGTAAAGTTGCCGGTGGGCGGGAATGGAGTTATCTGAAGAGGAAAGCCGTTAGGGCTTTGTATTTGCCGGTCACCGGTAATAAATAAATCCATCTGTTTTTACTGTTAATTAAAAAGAAATTGGCGGCGTTTCAGGGTTTTTTTTTTTTTCCTTCTGCGGAGAAGGTGAAATGCGAGGGTTTTAGCGGTAGTAAAAAATAAAATTAAAGGAGGAGGTAAAAAAAAAACAGAAAATAAAAAACAAAAAGGAGGGATTACTGAATTTATATGTTTGCCCTTATTGTTTTTGCATATTTACACGTTTGTCCTTTAGGGTTGTTGGGACAATTTTCAAATAGAATCATCGGTGCCGGATCAGTCTAAAGAGTTGGCTAAATTTTCAAATAGAATTCTCATTTTATTTTTATTAAAACTCATTTTACATGGTCAAATCCGCACAAAATTTACGGATACATGAAAGCTTTACTTCTCAGAACCTGAACATCTTATTTTATGTATTTATAGTTTCCAAGCATTATAATACAGATGCTTCGAGACTCATATATAACACCGTTCCCTGTAAATCAGAGATGATTACAAAGTAATTTCCATGAACAAGTGTAGATGAATCATCTGAAATCCGGATGAAACCATACAGTAGTGTATACACAAGTTCGTCCAAGAAAACATCATTAAAAAAATATTAATGTATGATGAAATAAAAGTAAGAAGTTAGGCGTAGGTAGGAATGCAGTTTTTGTTGAAATAAAGCTCACGGCATGGAGTCATTTTCAGTTTGAAATTCATGATTTCCCTACAAACACACAATGGTTTGATTTCCATACAAAAACCCAACAAGGAATCAAATCAAAGTCTTAAGGCCCTAAACCCACGATATTAATAATTTTAATGTAAAGGAAAAGACCCATCATTGTATAAGTACTTCAATTTTTGCTCCATTCCCTTCAAACTGAACATGATCAGATAATCCTCTCATCATTCATTCCTCTCCTCGGCAGTCAGTTTTCCTCTTGGGACAAACACCCTACATTCGTCAGAGGGTAAAAAGTTTTACTCTTTCTCATGTTTTATTGCCCAAGATTGTGTAGATGTTTTTTTTTTTTTTTTTAAAAAAAAATAATTTTAATTACTGGGTTTTGCTTTGCTTTGCGTTTTCTTTTGTTGCAGTGTGTCTAGTTCATTCCTTTTCAGTTTTCGGCAGCTGGATTAGAGCTATAAGTGCTGTTAGTGCAAGCTCAATGGCAGGTTTGGTGTGTTCAAAATCTGGAATGGAGCAGGTGTTTGTTGAGAATGAAGTGCAACAGGTTAAGTTGCTTGATTCAGTCAATGATGACCATGGAGGTGTCATTGTGGAATTGAGCGAGGCTATGGATTTAAAGGTGTTTGCTTTAATGCTTAAAGCTTCAATTGCTCTATGGAGAAGTCAGGTATTCATTGGGGTTTTATCAATTCTGTTGCGTTTTGTTAAAGTCGGGTTTGTTGATAAATGTTTTAGCATCAGTGTGCCGCTATTGATTCTGAATTTGGAGTTGTTTAGGGTTTGTTTCTTCTCTGTTCTGGCTTTTTATTAAGAATTATAAAATGAATCCCCCTTTTTTTCTTTTTTCTTTTCTTTTTTTTTTGTGTGTGTGTGTGGGGGGGGGGGGGGGGGGGGGGGGGGGGGGATTCTAGTGTCAATTTTTTTAGAATTGGAGAAAGGCCAATTCGAAATTTGGGTTATTGGGCATATGCTCTTAGAAATCTCAAGAATGCTCTGTATGAACAACTGAAGTCAGTTTTCCGAGTGTAATAGATGCATATCTGTCTAATTCTGTTTTGGTTTTAATGTTTAATAATGTGCTTGAACATGTTGTGCAGGGTAAGAGGGGTGTTTGGATCAAAATACCTATTGAATTGATCAATCTTGCAGAAGCTGCTGTCAAGGTAACTTTTCTGTCCGCATAAATTGCAGTCATGAGCTCTAAAGCTGCTCATCTAATATAAAAGATTGTCAATTAACCTCCAATGTTTTATTTACTGTACAGGAAGGGTTCTGGTTCCACCATGCAGAGCCAAAATACTTGATGCTTGCTTTCTGGATCCCTGAAGGTGCTCATACTCTTCCAGCGAATGCCTCTCACTGTGTGAGTATTGTTGCATTTGTCATGAACAATAAAAGAGAGGTAATTTTTCTTTATATTTTTCTTGATAACTTGTTGCGTTAAATTTAAGGGGTTTACATGGAATGGTTATTTGATCTCTCATTTGAAAAGAATCCAAGTTCCGATGCTACAGTTGGTGTGAAATGATTATTTGAAAAGAATACATTACAGTTGATACTGTGGGGGTCTCTGAATGTTTTTTTCTCAAAATATAATTGCAATTTTCGTTCCCAGGTGCTTGTGGTCCAAGAGAAATGTGGCATATTTCGAGGGACAGGTATATGGAAGTTCCCTACTGGAGGTGTGGACGAGGTAGGTTCATGATTTGTTTTTTTTTTTTTTTTCCATTAACAGTGTCTTGTGGGGTCACCACTAAAGAACTTGTATTCTCCAGGGAGAAGATATATGTGCAGGTGCAATTAGAGAAGTCAAAGAAGAGACAGCAGTAAGTCACCGTTGTCTCACCTGTATGCTCAAGTGAAATGAGCTGCACATTTCTCGCTAATATGAATGAAACATTTTTTTCCCTGACATCATGTAACGACATTCCATGTTTCTTTTTGTCTTGACAGATTGATACGGAATTTGTGGAAGTGCTAGCGTTCTGGTATGAAATTTACTGCAATATTATTTATCATCTGCAATTTAAGGGACACCTCATATATGCATCTCCATGCGTTAGTTCCATGGGTTTGTGATGTGGCTTGTGTGAGCATGTATATTAGCTAGCCTTATCACCATTGATAGTTTCTTAACTTGCAGAAGGAAACAATGAGTTTTCATGTGGCACGACGAACTCCTTTAACGAGTATCTTGTCCTGAACATATATCTGAAAGCAACATTCTATCAGAGAATAAACAATAATTTTGCTTTTCGCTTCCAAGGCTTGTCTTTTGAAATTGGAACTGGTCTATTTCTGAAATTTACTTCTTTTCTCACCATGTAACTTGCAGGCAAAGCCACAAATCATTCTTTGAGAAATCAAATTTACACTTTGTATGCATGTTACGTCCCCTATCCTTTGACATCCAGAAGCAGGAGTCGGAAATAGAGGATGCTCAGGTAACTTTTTGTCAAAGGGAGCGGAGGACTAGTTGTGGTGTCCAAAAGCTCCACAGAAACCATCACATTAATTCTATACTGATAGATATTAATATGAGTATCCCCGATCAAGAAAAAGAAAAGAAGAGAAAAGAACTGCAGATTCTGCTCCACTTATCTGAATATATTCTATACCAGTAGATACTATGCATTTTAATGTCTGAACAACCTTAATACCAGCTGCTGTAGCTAGAATAATCACATTAATTCTTGTAAATGCAGTGGATGCCTTGGGATGATTACGTAGCGCAGCCATTCGTCCAAAAGCATGAACTTTCGAGGCAGTTAGTTGACATATACAGAGCAAAAGAAGATGAAACCTATTTCGGGTTTCCTCCGGTTCCCATGGAATCAAAACATCCAGGTCAGAAAAGCTATCTTTACTTCAATGACCGAGACCTGAAAAGCAGTAAGGTGTGAATGTCTCTCACAAGACCAGGAAAACAGCATGCCCTGATGCCTCCCAGCCCTCACAATTATACCAAGGAGAAGATTCAATACCGCAATTTCATTTATTTTTAGAACAAATAATGATATCAATAAACTATCTCATCTAAAATCTAATATTAGATGAGATTTCAAGATATAGTTTATATTATTCTCGTACAAATAAAGTTGTAATTGTCATTCATTATTTAGAAAAGAAAAGTAGCCAGTATGATTGTATCAGCACACTACTTGATCCATTAGTAATGTACACTGCTGCTCTACGGGCTGCCATTATCAATTAGTAAAATCCTAGTTCATCGTTACATCATCTCTCTTTCTGAAAAAAAAACAATGATGACAACATATTGTCATGGCCTGTGCTTATCTTCTGATCTTGGTTATGAACAATCCTCTAAAGGCAACCACTGCTACAAGCCATTCATTTCGAGGCCACTTGATAGTGCTAAAATCTTTGGTTACATAAGCCATGGCTGTGCGAAGTCCCAGATCTTTTTTGTGGGTGAAGAGGGCATGCTAAAGAATAAAATAAAACTTGCGAGTCTTTCTTCGAGTTTGGCAGGAGAGCAGGTGAGGCCTTGAGAAGATGCGGACTTGGACACCCAAAAAAAGGGAGAGGAAGAAGATGTTGAAAATGGCCCATGCAGGTTTCGAACCTGCGACCTTCGCGTTATTAGCACGACGCTCTAACCAACTGAGCTAATAGGCCAGATGCTGGAGGCCCTGTTTTATATTTTTATATATATATATATATATCACATTACATAAGATAGGAAAAAAGATGAAATCTGGGACGAAGCTTGTTAGAAAGGAAGGATTATTTTGCGTTGTTTTATTTTGTTGGGTGTAGAATACAGTCAATTAAATTAGTTTCACACTCCTTGAAGTGTAATAATTAAGTTAACTATGAACGAAAAATGGATAATTTAAGTGGTAAATTGGATACCATATTTTCATGGATTTAGGTGATGAAAAGGACAATGTGCCTGTATGGAGTAATAGTTGCGGTTATTTTTTAAAGTAGTTTTTATTCAAAAATGAATTTAAAAATAAAATGATATTGTTTACTCTATTAAAAAAAAAGGTAAAACCCTAGCTCCTTCATTTTTTATATGAACGATATTCTTTTTTTTTTTATAAATAAAAACTATCTAGTCTTTTTCTTTCCATGTAATTTTTTTAGCTCTGTGTTTTTTTTTAAATTATTCTTTAATATATTTATTTAAAATTTGAATTGATTTATATAATTTATTTTGGTTTGTTTTATATAAAGTTATTATCGTCTTAAATAAACATTCTGATAGAACTATATTAAGAAAATATGTCATCTTATTTTTTTTAAGCTAATCTTTTAGACTAATCATCTGAGTTGCATGTAGACCCACCAAGTTGAGTACTAGATCAACTCAGGATAGTTTTCACAAGGGTTATTTTTAAACCCAAGCAAAACAATGAGTTGAGTTGAGAGGTTTCATAGTTGACCCATAGGTTTAGGCTCTCCTTTTCTTTTCTTTTTTTTTTTTTATAAAAAAAATTGAACTTCCAAATCTTTTTTGATCGAATCATTATAGCCTTTTTTTTTCTTTCAAAATCATTCTTTAATATTTGGTTGATTAATTTGTCTTCATTGCTTTATATATATATATATATATATATATATATATATATATATATATATATATATATATATATATATATATATATATATATATTTATGAGATTGTCTCAATCTCAAACAAATGCCCTAGTATTTGATTGATGCTAAATTTTATAAGCATATATTTTTGTTATTATATTATTAAATAAAAAATATTTCTAAAACAAAAAAAATACAAAGTTGTTAAGCCGATAGAGTCCATGATTCTAGGTCGTAGGTTTGGTAAATTAAGTTTGGAAGCCCGTGTCAATCTAATATATTATCATTTTAATATTAAAATAAAAAAAATTCTTGATTTTTTAAGTTATATTTTTTACCTTTTTTTTGGACTCACAAAATTGATTGGGTGATATCAAGAAAACCATCACATGAATTAATTTTAAGCTCTGGGATCGTGTATTTCAAGATTGATTTGTTGGATAAAGTTCAATAATTATATATTTTTTATGTTTATTTTTTTTATATCCTATCTATCCGTTTGGCGTATCCAATAAACTAGCATATCCTGTAATTTCACTGAAAAGGAAAGGAAAAATAAATAAATATGTGGAGAGTTGAATAATTCTGTTTTAATTCGAAAGGAGACAAATGAGAAAGGAAAGGGTGGTTTGGCTCTTTCTATTAGCTAGTCGGATAAACCGTACGTGGATAAAAAAGAAATCCATATTATCCCTTATGTAGAAAAGCAAATAAAATAAAACAAAAGTTTCAATCTTTATTTCTTATACAAACATACCAGAAGAAATCATGTTTTTCTTTGATGCAGAAAATTATGTTTTTAAAACATGACAAACAAATATAAATAAAATGAAGAAGACATGTTTAAATGTCTTTATTGTTCTTGAAAACATAAGTTTATTTAAAAATTATCTTAAATAAAGAAGACATGTTTAAATATAGATTTATTTTTAAAAACATTTCTTATTTCACAAAATGGACAATCAAAGCAACCACTAATATCTAGTTGTTAAAGAAAATTACAGCACCATCATCCTTGCCCTTACTATATATATTGACATAATAATTAGAAGAGAAACATATAAACATATATATATATATATATATAAAGAGTAGTGAAAACAACACTTAACCCTAGCTAATTACTACCTTGGCCTACCAGAAGAAGCTCCACTGCCAGAACCATACATATTCCCTTGATGATGGTGGTGATAATGGTGATGTCCCATCATCGCCATGCTTGGCTGCATCCCTACATACATATCGCCCCCACTTCCACCAAACCCACCCCCAGAATTCCCACTATTCACAACGCTGCCATCACCACCACCACCAGCAGCACCATCTCTGCCATCACCTTGCCTAACTATTCCCATGGCGGCAGTCTTCTCCCCTTCCATCTCTCTAAACTTTTGCAGGTAAATCTTCAGAGGCTCAACATAATCTTCAAACCCTAAAGTTGTCATGGCCCACAGAAGATCATCGCCATTGATTGTCTTCCTCTTCTCTCTTTGACACTTATCCGACGCCTCTCCGGTGATGAAGCTGATGAACTCCGACACGCACTCCTGCACAGTCTCCTTCGCATCTTTTGAAATCTTTGCATTAGCTGGTAAAGCTTTCTTCATGATCCTGCTAACATTGGCTATGGGCAACAGCCTGTCCTGCTCTCTCGGTGAACTCTCATTTGTATTGCTGTTATTATGCCCTCCAGACTCGTTGTCTGAATCAGCCATGAGCCCTAAAACTCACCTCAAGATTCTCGGGCTTTATTTATTTTATGTATATATGATATAAATATTACAAAAAAAAATTAAAAAAAGACTTAGGGTTTAGAATTTGAACTGGATATATATAGAAGAGAAAAGCTAGGTAGCTAGCCAGCTAGGGTTTGAAGAGGATGCATGGTGAGAATCATAAGGAAATTCGGAAAGGTAGACCAGGAGGAGGAGATGTTTGCTTGGCTAAAGAGAAGGGTAAGTTTGATATTAATTTCAATTTTCATTCCATATATTATAAATAAATTATTAAAATTTAATTGTTCTGTTAGGTTATACTGTGCTGGGTGGATGGCTTTGGACCGTGCACTTACTGATAAGCTTCTTGCAGGTGGATGTTTGACTGACCGTTAGATCAATCTGAAAATTGAAGGATTGCAAAAGTTGACTAACTGTTTATGAATTGTTCACTTGTACTTGCAGCCTGTGTGTCTTTTGGATTGATGGTGGGGTTCAACCACATTTAACACTTATCAATTTAATTTTCAACTTTATATTAAAATATCATACTTTATGTTGCCATACTTTATATTAATATATATCATACTTTATCTCATAAAAATAATAGATGCTTTATTCTGTTGTGCCAGTCACGCCTCCAACTCACGTTAGTGATAATAAAATAGTTTTTAAAAGTATATTAATTTGGATTAATTTGAGTTTGACCTTTTTGATTCGTGATTAAGATCTTGTTCTAAGCCGACTTTCAAGTTGAATTTTAAAATTATGATAATTTTTTTTATTCTAATATTGACCTTCATGACCTCTGATTGGGGTCTCGCCCTTGTCAACCCCTTTTTTACTCCTTATTGAACATATAACATAGTCATATTTCGGAGTCATAGACCTTAGGATTTTCTCAATGATCACCACATCCCTTATGTACTCCCTATGAATTCTCATTTTGTTAGCAATAATAAGAGTTCTTGCAAAATAATTGTTGCCTGATTCGCCAACTTTCATATGCAGCATCTCAAATTCCTTTCACGGAGCCTGCAATTGAGCATGCCTTACATGTGGAGTTCCTTGATATTTCTTGTTTCAAGGAGTCCCAGATATCCTTCGTCGTGTCTTTATTCAATATTGTCTCTAAGATCGATCGATCGAGAGCTTAAAACAAATAATTCTTACATTTTAGATCTTTCAACTTTTGCTCTTCAAATAGTTTCTTTTGTGCTTCAGTTGGATAAACTCCTTCTGCTGCTGCAATGATCCCTGTCTCCACCAAACTCCAATATTCTTTGGAACGTGGAAAATTTTCCATACTCCAGTGATCACAGTGGCCATCAAGCCACGTAATGGCAGATTGAACGAAGCTGCTTTCAGATGACATGATTTTGTTGTTTTATGTATGCAAGTTTTGGTTAGGCTTCGTGGAATGGCTCTAATACCAAATATTATAATCAAAAGAGTATCAAGAGGGAACACAAAGTTGGTGCACTAGAAAAACTGGAAGTGTTCGATGTTTATTCAGTAGCAGCAATGGTTGTTAAATAGCCTTACAATGAAAAGGAGAAGGAAATTATTAAGGAACTATCTCACCTAAAAGCTTAAACTTGTAAGTGAGGCCCCAGAATATGATTCTTTAATACACCCCCTCAAGTGAAAGCCCTTCGGGCTTGAAACATGCACAGACCCACATTATCTTTTGCTTGATTTTTATCAAATAGAATGAGGGTGGTGAGATTCGAACTCGTGACCGCTGGGTCAACAAAGTTCTGATACCATATTAAGGAACTATCTCACCTAAAAGCTTAAGCTTGTAAGTGAGGTCCTAGAATATGATTTATATTATTCTCTAACAGAAATAAAAACCCTTGATTTACATGCCCTAATATCGTGGCGTATGACTAAGTCAGAAACAAAAAATGAGATCTTGTCCCTCAAATGCAGGAGATATATTTGCAAGACTACAACTAACTCAACAACTAATTTTCTCACAAACAATGCCAGCAAGATCAACTTGGTCATGATTGATTTGTAAAGCAGAGAGAGGTTGATTGAGAGAGATTACATGCCCACCCTAAACAGATTAAAGGATTGCAATGGAAGAAAAACAATGTTTCAATAATTTCAAACAAGGGAGATGGGATATTGTAGATGGGAATAGTTAGGGCAGGCTTGAAAATCGAGAGAGAGAGAGTCACTTGTGTCTATGGCTCTGCATATGCTTAAAGATTTGGTAAACGGCCGGGTTTATAACTTAACGTTCATTAAAAGAGAATACGTAGAGTAGGCAACCAACCTCCCTCTCCATTAAACGTCTTCTGCCATTGCTGATCAAACCATGCATGCTCCGACGTATGCTTCTTTGATTAGTTAATTGATAAAAGGAATGAAATCCATTCGCTGGATAATGTGTCAATGGTGAAGTAACCTTTCTCTTAACAAGAAAATTGTGGAATTAATATAATCATTATTAATTATAATCTCTTGATTTTTTTTTTATAAAATAACAAATAATACTTTACTTATATATCAAGAACCGAAACGTCCGCGTTTTAGAGTATGTTTATCAGTGATATTTCATTTTTTGATGTGTTGCAAACTATGGTTCAAAATCAAAAGCATCGTTTTGTCTACTTTTTGCTTAAATCACAGCTTTACCCTTTAAACGTAAATAAATGGGATTTTAATTTTGATATATGAAAAATAATTATCATTATTTAATCAACTTTTGGAATTCTTAATTATACGGGCCACAGAGAAATAGGTTGGTCAACTCCTGAAGGGCAAAATTGTAGTAAGAAAAAACTCCAAGGGGAGATGAACACAAAAGCCCCTTATAAAGCCATAAGACGATCCTCCCTTTATTGTTTCTCCAAGCAAAGATCTTATGAAAACAAGTAGAAACTCTTGCAACAAATTAACACAAAGAAGATGAGCTACTTTAGTGCCTGCAACGATACCAGCTTCATTTCCGCCATCTTTATCATCTTCACGGCCGTCACCTTGCAAGCATCAATGGCCAAAGCAGAGAACCCATGGCATGAGTTTTCAAATAGAGAAGAGTTGGTGCAATTGGCTGGTTATGGAGAGGAAAGGCTATCAACCGTGGTAGTCACAGGCACGGTTCTTTGCGAGGCTTGTTTGCATGGTGGAACTCAACTCCATGCACGGCCAGTGTCAGGTTTTTTTTTTTCTTTTTCATGTTTCCTTGCCTGTTTGGCACTGCGTTTCACAAATAAATTAGCACGAAAACGATGCCTTTTGAGATTTAAACTGTGGTTCGCAAAAAAAAAAAAAAAAACCCATAATTTTTTGTGCTTTTTTTGGACGCGAACCGTCATTCGAACCGCAGGTGAAACTCAATGCCAAACGTTCTTGACTGATCGAGTTTAGGATTGATTGCATGCATTTAATTAGTATTTCTTTTCAAGTTTGAACACAAATGATCATTAAGAAACTCTTCACTTCTTCAGCTCATATTATCTGTTTCTTTCAGCTTTCCTTTCGTGGAAATTTCCATGCTTCATCAAGTTACATGCATCTTCAGCAATCTTGGAGCTGTTAATTACCCCTCTCCCTCTACAATTCTTGGACCTTTACTTTCCTTGTAATTACTTGTGTAAAAGTAGTATGTTATCATAGCCTTAACTGATCTTAGCTAGATTTGCACAAGGTTTTTGGTGCTGTATTAGGGTTTCTTGTTAATCTTGCGCTTAGTTTTTGAATAATGATATTTAATTGTTAGAGAAGTCACCAACTTCCAACCTATCAGGGGTAGAAATAACATAGTTTTCAGCAAAACTTGTCATCAAAGGTAAGAAAGAAAGTAAGCATCAAGCTAGAATTAGGGAGTGTGTCATGGGTTATATATAGGTGAGGAGTCATAATGGCTATGTCAAGGCAACTGCAAAATGAAGCAAAATACAAACATTATTATCAAAATACACCTCTTTTTTCTATTTATTTTCACTCTCAATGAACTACTGTTACATAATAATATAAATCATATTATAAAGTTTTATTTAACAGCTTAGATTTTAGATAAGATGGTTCTTTAATAGAAACTACAAGCTTAACATGATTAATCTCTGGTTTATTTCATACCTAGCCGTAGAAAAAAAAATTGAATGCTAAAAGGGTAGGTTTTGCCTCCTTGGCATTTCCAAATCTTTACTTTTCGTGTAAGAAAATAGTTCTTTGAAGCCTTCACTTTGGAATTTAACTTGCCTTCGATCACACATTTTTATATATATAATTTTCCATGAGTATTTTACAGTACTTAGTCATTAAAGCCAATCAACCCAGTGGAACGATCTGGTTTAATAACTTGAATGCATGGAAACAAAGCTAAGATCCACCAACCTTGACTACTACGATTCAAACCACCCATATTTTACACACTACTTTGGATAAGTGTAGATAGAAAGCGCTGGATTAAAACACACACTACTTGCTGTCACCTCAGTCAACCCCAGGTGATTAGGATGTACCAATCATTTTAATTAAACATTGATGAGGAAGATACTATTGAAGAGAGACGGAGAAGCCCACATAAACAGCAACATCTCACCATGAATTTTGATTGAGAATGCATTTCAGAATTTAGGAATAAAAGAAAAACCCATTTGAAATCTTTTCACATTAATAATAATTCAAACCTTTTTCTTGATTTTAATCTGATTGAGAAGAGATTTATTTTGATGTTCACAAAATCTGAAAGGAAGAATATGAATAGTTGAAATTATGTTGAAATTCTTGAAGGTGCTTTGGTGCATGTGGAATGCCACACTGGTGGGAAGTGGAGCAAAACAAGTTCTTCACAAGCCGTGACAGATGAGTATGGAGATTTCCTAATCGATCTACCTTCCCAAGTCCATGGAATTCCGAACTTGGAAAGAACATGTTCAGTTAGGGTTCTAAGATTGCCACAGAACTCGGTATGCAGACCAGCTCATGCCAGGAAACAGAAGGCACTGGAATTATCATCAGTTGGGAATGGCATCCGTAATTACAGTGCCGGGGAGATCAAATTTCTTCAATTAACATCTAAACCTTTACAAGCATGCACCCAGAGAGGAAGCAGCGATAAGCAGATTTCTTAGGTTTATAAGAAGACTGGAACACAAGAGCAAGACTCACTTAGATGGCGCTTTAGTCACAGCATTGAGTAACATGGCTCAATTCCTTTCTTTCTACCAGTCGTAAAATACATGAGTGGCATCTATATGGCATGTAGATAAATAAAGATATCTTGTAATGTAGCAAGCTTGCAGTGTTTGTGATCGTAGAAACAAGATTGTATTATAGAACATTCCCTTGCTGCAATTGAAAAGTATGATATAAAACGATTTCGAAACCATTATATGTAGTTATTGATTCACAAAAACGAACAACCATGAAGAACAGACAAGACACATTGTCCAAGAGCACCCTTTCACCTTTAGGAAATCCTAAAATTGACTACTAAGGATTTACAATACTTTGCTCACCTTTAGAAACTATATATTTCGCAACATCAGCACAACAGGTAAGTTTATCTGCTTTCTCCTCAGGGATTTCTATGGAAAATTCTTGCTCAAAAGCCATGACGAGCTCAACCCTGTCTAAGCTGTCCAGGGACAGATCTTTTTGGAAATCAGCTGATTCAGTAACCTGTTTCAGAGGTCAAATGAAATCAACATTACTCTTTTGACCTATGTAGTTAGCAACGGACAAAGTGATTGCTTGTTGAAAATAAATAAAAAGGCCTCTTTATTTTGACATAAAGTGTCACCTAACAATCAGGTTAATAGTACATGTAAATTTAATCAAATGAGGAGTAAAGGTCAGACTTCCATTTGAAAAGAACTGTAAAATGGGCAAGAAACAGAAAAAAAACAAAGAAAATTACAGGGATCCGTCAATTACCCTATTGGCATCGATTTTATCAAACTTCTTTACCAGTTCAATGACTCGATCCATTATTTGATCAGGGCTGTTTCCTGCTGACGTACACATCTGCCAACGAAGCTGCTTGAACACATTTCCCCTCTGAGCAAACAGTAATTGTTCTGCAGAACCCCTCAGCCCCATGTGGCTCAAGATGGAGTTTCTTATGCTTTGCATTTTGAGACAAGCTGGAAATCAACATAAGTCATTCAAATCAGAATGTTCAAATCAAATCACGTAAAAGCAATGCCAAGACAGCACATATGCATGATTGACAGCTGAACCATAATCAAAATTCAAGAACACAGTCGTATAAACAACAGGGGAACATTGTATCAACAACCAGAATTGCAGGTAGCGTCCTGGCTAGCAGGAGCTAAATTTATTCAATTAAATGTAAACCAGGAACATTTATAGAGTGAAAAGAAGGAAATAAGGCCTGAATGTACAAATAAACACAAGCATCCACAAGAAAAGTTTTTAACTTTTACTGCTTGCTTCTCATAATTCATCATCTTGCACTACTAGCCAGATTAAAGAAATCAAGAATCTATGAAGCACAGAATTTTTACAAAAGGGAAGTTAACCTTAGCATTGTGGCTAAAAACCGAACAGGAAAAGAACCTCAAGAGCAAAATCTGTGAAATCATTCAAAGTTTACAGCTTTCAGAAAAAAGACATTATTCGTAGGTAAATGCCTGATATCAAATTCAAAATTGACAAAGAAACCACAGTGGAAAGTAACACAAGAACCAATCTCATGAAAACATGATTCCTAAATATATTAATTCACAAACTTCCCAGGCCCTTTTCTTTTTTCAAATCTTTTTTTTAAATAACGTCAAAGCAACAAATTCTGACAGAATAAGCTATCATGCACCAAGATTCAAGTAAAACACATGGCTACGAAAAAAAAAAAGACAGGCACTTTAATGAATAACGAGAACACGGTAACCGACAGTAAGGTTAAAAGGGACGTAAAACAAAGCAGGAACTGCTTACTCACGAGATTTTGTGTCTGGGGTACTGGCTTTCGAGTTAAAAGAATAGTTGTTCAGGTGTTTGATTTATTGCCGCAATGAAGTCTCCCTGTTGAATGAAAGGAAGAGTTGTCAATTTTAAGCTTGGTCTCGTGGGCGGTCCTTCTTTGATGTGGATGGAGAGAATGCTAAATGGGGCAAACGATGTCGTTGTGCTAATATATTGGTTTTTGCAATATATTTTATATTACAAATTTGGTATTCAATTTTATTTTATTATACTTTTATGTAAAATAATGTTAGGGTAAAAAATTCAACTTTGGAGTTATTGATTCAAATAATATAAAAAAAATACAGTAATAATAAAAATAATAAACCTGAATCTATTCGAATTAAAAAAACAATATAATATTAAATAGAAGTCAATCCATAAAAATAACAAAGCAACCTTAAAAAAAATAAAAATAAAAAACATATGTTTTTAAAAAAGAAAAAACCACAATGCAAATTACATTGAACCTCTTAAACCTGATATAATCTCTAAGATTTGTAATTCGTTAAATTTTAGATTTGATTTTAATTAAAAAATTTAACTCTCAATCAATTTAATTTAAATGATGAAATCATTGAAAAATATGAATAAAAAACTTGAAAAGGCAAAAAATAACAACAACAAAATAAGGATAAAATTTGAGAGAGAGAAAATCCAAGAAGGATGAAATTTGAAAAAATAAAAATAAAATTGATTCTCAACAAAATAAATAGCAAAATGATGATAACATTTGAAATCCCAACACTTCGCCCTCTCCTTCTATATTTATAATAACAATAACGGACAGGAGAGCTTCAGGACAACGTTTCAATCACGGTTAAGAAAAAGAGTTCGACTTATTTTTTAAAAATAATCAAAGCAAAGCAATATTTTTTTAATTATTTTTTATAATTAACAAGTTTGGATAAAAAATTATATGGATGAAGAGTTAATCGAGGTTTTTTATGGAATCAAACAAGATTCTGTTTTTCAGCTAAATTAATTTGCCTGGCTAGTCTATTTTATATATATATATATATATATATATATATATATATATATATATTTATTCGGTTTTTCAACTAAATTAATTTGCCTGGCTAGTCTATTTTATATATATATATATATATATATATATATTTATTCGGTTTTTCAACTAAATTAATTTGCCTGGCTAGTCTATTTTATATATGTATATATATATATATAGTAGGGGTGAATCCAAAAATCTCTCAAATTTGTTTTAGTGAATTCTATTTAAAGAAAATGAAGGGAGCAATAATTTAAAGGAAAAAGACTCTGTCAAATAATGACGTGCTCATCATCCCATAAACACTCAAGAAAAACAACAACATTAGATTCGATACATTCACATCACCCATTTGGCCCACCACCACCACCACCACTTCCACCTCTTCCTCCCACCATCAATATTACCACCACCCCCTCCTTTCGCTTCAATCCATTTTCCCAACTCACAGGAGATCACTCTCCTTTTATCCTTTCCTCCTCCCCTTTCCCCCCCAAAAAATGCACGCCCCTTAGTTACTAGACACAAAAATAACAAAACTACAAACTTTATTCAATTTTGGGATAGAATTTTGGCATCTGGGTCTATCCTATAATCTCTTCTTTTTGGATTGTTCTTAATTTGATTCATGTATATGTTTGGTGGGTTTTCATAAAGTTTCAATCTTTACACAATTCAATTTGTAATAAACAACAGTTACAAACATTTATAAAGATCATTAATTTGCAAGTTAGTTGAAGTTATTAATAAATGGGGAATGTGAATGGAAGAGAAGAAGAAGGAGCAATCAGTCCATCCAGTGGCGATGGTGTTGGTTTTGGTGAAGGAGAGAGCAATAACAGCAGTGAGGTTATGGTTGCATCAGATGAATCCCATGTTACTTATCCTGCACAACCTCCTGAAATGATGGGTCAATCACCTCCTCATAGCCCTAGAGCTAGTCACTCACCTCTTATGTTCACTCCTCAGGTTCTTCTTTTACGGTCTTTCTGTTTTTGGTTGCTGTTGTTTGTTATTCACTCGAGGGTTTTACGGAGTCGACTAAATTGTGTAGAGCTGGTGTGTTTTGGAATGTGATTCTGGCTTCGAAGGATGCAAATATTGTTAGAGTCTGATCGGTTTTGGTAGTTTTTGAAGATCTTTTAGATGACACTGGATTGGTATCACATTATCTTTGTCGTGGGATTCTATTAGATGCTGGAGAGCTTGATATTTGCATAGAAAGTCTTGACCTGGCTGTGTTTGTGTGGGAATCAGAGGAAAGGGAATTGCTTTACCTACTTTGAATGTGTTAAATATATTTTTATAGCATTAGCCATCGGGTTCTTTCCCTTGAGATTCAACCTGGGAGTGGAGATGTTAGAGGGTTCTAATTTGGCGGCGAGTTGCCTGTGCTGCCAATGCGGACCAAAGCATGTCTTCTGTTTTCAATTAAATAGGGAGCGAGCTAGTTTCAATTTGACAAGATCAAGGGTTGTCATGAACTGAACTTTGTTGGATCCTGGTGATATCATTGCTTGGCAGTCATTTTAATAGTTTGTGCTATGTTCATGTAACATGCTTTGCTTCATGTCCTAGAAAATATTTTCATTAAGCTTAGTCATGTGCTTCTTTTTTTCTCATATTCTGGTGTGTGCTTTCCATCTACAACCCTATTTGCTATCTTTTCATTGAATGATTTTCTTTGTCAGGTCCCGGTGGTTCCGTTGCAAAGACCTGATGAGATTCAAGTTCCAAGCCACTCATGGATGCAAAATTCTTTAGGGTATGAAGAAATGTGTAATGAGCAAGGAATTCCAACAATGATTACATGGGCTTATGGTGGCAAGGAAGTAGCTGTTGAGGGATCATGGGATGACTGGAAAACAAGGTTCTTGAAATTCAGTTCTTTAGATTTTCCCCATCTGTTTCATAAGAACTTCAGGAGCCACTTGCTGACTGTCTAATATATCCTATTTCCATTGTCGATCAGAATTCCTTTGCAAAGATCAGGAAAAGACTACACTATAATGAAAGTTCTGCCATCAGGTGTTTATCAATACAGGTTTATTGTTGATGGACAATGGAGGTATGCCCCTGATTTGCCCTGGGCCAAAGATGATTCTGGCAATACTTACAATACTTTGGATTTGCAGGTAATGCTTTCATCCCTTCCCTCTGGTATATTCAGCAGAATTTCTTAATAATTCCACTAAATTAATTAATCAATTGTATCTATATGGGCACCTTTGCTCCTCTTTTCCTTTTCTTATCTGATAATTATTGCAGAGCTGTTCTCAAAATTTTCTTTTTCACTAAGACAGTGATACCATCTGCAATTAAAGTTCCAAAAATGACCTATCTACCATATAAATGTAAGAAGAAAGAATTTGACTTCAGATATTTATCCCTGTTTTTAGAGCTGCTACATTTTTGGGTTTATTTATTTGCTTGGGGTAGAAGTATAAAGCATGCAGGTAAAGTATGTCTATGAATTTATGGGTCTCAAATTAACATATTTCTGAGTTTGCGACCATTTCCTAGACCTGAGTGTAAGGTTTATATGAAGATTCCCCTTGACATATTCACATTATCCAGACTTGCTTCCATTCTATTTCTTGAGGATAAGATTGATTTAAATGTAATCCTATAGTCAATTAAGCTAGTAAATCTACATCAAGATCAAAACCGAGAATAAATCATATAATAAATATAACTAGGTGTTCAACAGTTTGTGGGTTGTGTTTCAAACATTAGATACCTTAATTTGCCACCTTTTTATTGACCTCATGCCTTTTATGCGCTGCCAGCACATGCTCTGTTGGTGTCACTGTGAATGCATAAGGTGAAACTATCTTTAACAGAAATTCGGGTTATCTTCCCTGCGTTGCTGCAACTGTACAGTCATTTTATTCCTGTCTATTTTTGTGTGCATCATAACTGAAAAAAAAATAAGGATAATATTTGGTTAAATTTCTTCCTTTAAAAGTTAACTAGCATTTAGTGCCTGCCAAAATTGTTTTTATACAGATTATGCTCTTAGTTTCAGTTTTCTTTCACTGAAGAAATGAAGCAGTTTATTCTAATAATTGGGTGGTATAGCGTCATTGCAACACTTGCCTGCTTTCAGTTTTCCTAGTGTCATCATGAATGTATAAGGTTAAACTATTTTTAACGTAATTTTGGATTATCTTCCTGTGTTGCTGCCTGCCTCCATAAAGTCAGTTTTATTTGTGCCTATTTTGAGAGCATCATAAATGACAGAAAAATAAGCATAGAATTTAGTTAAAACTTAAACAGCATTCAGAGCTTACCAAAATTGTATTAGTATGGATTATACTAGCCGTTCTAGTTTTCTTTCACTGAAGAAAGGAGGAAGTTTATTGTCATAAAAGGTGATATATGTGATTTCTACACGTGCCTTCTTGTAGGTTTAGTGATCTGTTCTTCAAAATGGTGTATGGTGTGTTTGTAATATTTTAATAGGATAGATATACCTAAGCAACATATTTTCTTCTGCATAATGGCAAGAGTATGGTACTCTTAAGCTTAGGACCTTCTGGCTCACAATTCTGATTTGATATCTGTCTTTGAGGATGAAATGAAATTTAATAGTGCTTATCCCACTCTCTTTTTGACATGGTCTGTGTGCCTCTTTTGTTTTTGTGTCATGGAAGTAGAATATGAATTTCTGAATTGTGGCTTCCTTTCTATGGAGATGCATGAGTAAAGACAAGAAGGGAACCAGCATGTGCAGTGATCAGCTGTTTTAAAAAAAAAAATGTATTTACGGTCTTTGCAGAAGTCAAAGCTAAAGTGTTTTTTCTTTCTTTTTATCCTGTTAACATTATGATCTGGTTAAGCATGTTCTCCTTTGATTTTAACACATGCTTGTATGCATGCTCACACATACTTATGCATGAGATTTTTCTCTAATGCACAATTTTATGTTATTGAGTATAATAACAATTTGATTGATAATCGGGCTGAAATCTTGCTAGGAAATTCTATAGGCTTTGTTTCATTTAGGGTTAAAAATCTCACAACAATCAGAGATTGAGAAGGTCTACCGTTGACGCCTAAAAGTTACTATCCAAGATTTGTTATATTGTTTTAGTTGTTTAAGGACTTTTTTTTTCCTATTTAGTTTAGAACTCTTTTATTATTTTTTCAGGTTTTATTTAGGATTTTTATTACTTTTCCTTTAATTTTGGGTTTTCTTATTTGTTTAGGTAAGTTTTTAAGTTTATTTAAGGAGTTGTAAATCTCATAGAGAGAGAAACTATTTGAAGAGAAAACATATAGTAATAAAATTTTGAATTAGGGTTTCCATGCGGTCCCTATTCTATATAATTTTATGGTGTGCTTGATATTTTTCTTGCGTTGCTCTCCTCTGTGTTAGTTGGTATCAGAGCCTAATGATCTAGATTATTGTTTGTTGTGTATTGTAATCTCAAGTTATTTTGTTTGATGTGTGCCACTAAATAATTATGGTTGGAAGAGATTGCATATCAGAACGTGTTCAGGTTAAAATGGGAAGGAATTTCTTTCTTGAGAGAGAAAGGTTCAAGTGCTAGTGATAGAAAAACATCCAGAGTCATATTATAGAATTGAAAACAGGTGTTGAGGGACTAGTGATAGAAGACATGTGGAGACAAATTGCAAAATTAGCCTATCGGTTAATGAAGGTGAGGAGTCCAAGGGATTGTGAGAGGAGAAATCACATGCCCATGACTTGTTTTGAAAATCTGTTTCAGAAGCATGAGTGGAGAATGCATCTTCTTGATTGAAATGAGTATTGTGAAGATTTTGGTGATCCTGTTTACAGTGAAATAGATATGGATTGATATTCTCCACCGATACCCATTTTAATGATATCATAAATAATAATCGTAATGGTAGTGATGTCATTGATAGTGTCTTTGTTGATAAGTTAGAAGTTGAGTGCAAAAAAACATGGAAGTTGTTCAATAAAAAAAATATTGATTTAGATTATGTTGGTCCTTTTGATTACAAGTTTATTGTTATCACAAAAATAGATATATTGAGGGTAATATGGATACAGCACATTTATAAAGTAAGTTTGAGATTTGTAATTTATTACCTTAGAAACCAATGGAAGAAAAATAATTAGTCAACTGTTTTCTGTTGTAAAACTTTTTAGATAAAAATACTGAGGTTGATGCCTAAAATTACTATATACTTGAAGAAGAAAGAAGAAAGATAGGAGATTCTTATCGGACATCCACGAGATCGAGGTAAGAGCAATATGAACTTGAGGATATGTTCTTTCCAACATGGAGGGACTGATGCATGAGGTGTTTTTTTTAGTGTGCAGTTTTATGTTATTAAACATATTTTTTTATCTGTTGAATCGGACAAAAAATTTACTAGGAGATTCTAGAAATCTTGTTTCATATATGGTTAAAATTTCACAGCAATTGAACCTAGAAATTGTTGTTCGACATTTGTTGTATTTTTGTGGTTGGTCTAGGATTCTTTTTTCTATTTTTTTTTTTCTTCCAGATTTATCTAGGATGTGTTCTCTTGTTTGTTTAGGACTTTTATTATCTCTCCTTTATTTTTTAGATTTGTTATTGTTTTATACAAGTTCTTAAGTTTGTTTAGGGGATTGTAAACCTTCTAAAATGCAGATTATTTGAAGAGAAAATATCATAAAAATTTTAATTGAGGTTTATGTTTGATCCCTTTCGGTTTAACTTTGTGTTCTAGAACTTGTTTTTTCTTTTCTTTTTTATCGTGTTGCTTCCTTCTGACTTACATGCATATTGATTTTTCTATTTTATTTTATCATCAACTTCTAAAAACATAACTCTCTTATCGAGGCATTCTTGTATAGTGTTACATGAACATAGCTCCATGACTAAGAGTATGCAGGAAAATATAGATAGCTACTTGGTGATGAGTTTTTTTTCTGATAGCTTTTGTGATTGTCGATTTGATGTTTGGGCAGGACTTTGTTCCAGAAGACCTTGAAAGTATATCTGGTTTCGAACCCCCTCATTCTCCAGAGTCAAGCTACAGCAACTTGCAACTTAGTAACGAGGATTACGCGAAGGAGCCACCAATGGTTCCTCCGCACTTACAAATGACGCTGCTCAACGTGCCGCCATCCAACATGGAGATACCGCCTCCTCTGTCAAGACCTCAACATGTAGTCCTTAATCATCTCTACATGCAGAAGGGGAAGAGTGGGCCCACTGTGGTGGCACTTGGTTCAACACATAGGTTCTCAGCCAAGTATGTGACTGTGGTGCTTTACAAGTCTTTGCAGAGGTAATAATTTACTGCATCTGTGTGGGAGCTGTAGTTTACCATCCTTAAGTTGTAGTTAAGTTATGGCAATGCCACAATTAAGCTCGGGAAGGAATCACTTCAGGCATTAAAAAGTTTGTATTTTACAGATTACAGATGCTTGATAACCACTGTTAGTCATTTTAGCTGCTTGTTTTTATCCCATTATGTAGCTGTTCTCTGCAATCATATGGGGGGGAGGGCTAGACACTTCAAATCTTAGCGCAGTTGTATTTTTTATTTTGTTTTCTTATATCTAGCAGAAGGAGACTCTCTTGATTGCTCAATCGTTTGTCTTGAATTTCTTCCACATGTTCATTTTTCCAATATCCATTACAGCAATGACTTTGGATGTTGATGGATGTGGTTTCCAGGCTCAGTAAAAGATTTCTCATAGGTACATGTGAAAATATTCTTGAAATGCTTGCATGTGTTTGGTTTTTAAGGCTACCACAAAGTAAAACTGCTAGAGCAACTCATTTCCCCTAGTGCTGAGTCAAACCATTTCATAATTGAAGACAAATGGATGCACTGCAGGCTGTAAAGATGCTATCTTTATTTATTTTTCATTTTGATCCCTGCTTTTTTTTTTATTGTCTTTTAATTGAACGATCAACCCAAAAAAGACACCAAAAAAGAGGTGTGTTTAAAGTTGGTGTATGAAACACACTTTAATCCCTTGATTTATAAAATTGGACATTTTTTGTCCCTTGTATTTTTCTAAATTTAACCCTTTGCTATCATTTTTTATTTATTTATTTAACTTTAAAAAATCAATTTCATCATTTATTTCACCTACCTTAAAAGAATTATGCCTAAATGATATGATAGTTTGATCTAGGTTCCAAATCTTGTATGTTAATTAAAGTTGATCTGGATCAATATAATATGAATAAAGTCATAATTTTTAATACAATTATATGTTTTTTTATTCAATTGGCAATGAAACGGCGGTTGAAATCCTAATTTCAAAACATTCAGATTTTTAATATATATATATATATATGTGTGTGTGAACATTTTGCTAGCGTTCACAAGTTACCAAAAATTCTCTCAAAATATAAACAAACAAAAGAAGGTTTGATGATTTATTTTAATTTTCCTTTTATATTTGTTGATAAATAAACTACATGATTTTATTCTTCAACCTTCGTTTTAATTTATTTGATTTGTCTTTTATATTATTTTTTAATAGTTAAAAGTCTATTTTTATTATTCGTATATTTAAATAATCAATAATTTTTTTTTAAATATAAGTTATTAATCCCTAAGAGTTGAGATTCCAAGATCTTATTTTTTAGTGTACAGGTAATTAACCCTCAGTAGTCCCCAAGAGTTGAGATCCCAAGATCTTATTTATTTAAGAAATCATCGACAACTTCGCTGACCGTGGCCTTCGTTCCCTTAGAGTTGACCCTCCTAGGCATGATAGTGCCGAGACTATCCGTCGTGCCCTTGACCTTGGTGGCAATTTTAAGATGATAACTGGTGACCAACTTGCAATTGGCAAAGAGACTGGCCGCAGGCTTGGCATGGGTAGCAGCACGTATCCTTCATCATCCCTACCTGGTGATAGCAAAGATGAGTCAATTGCTTCCATTCCAGTTGATGAGCTCGCTGAGAAAGCTGATGGATTTGCTGGAGGCTTCCCAGGTGATGAGATCTTTATTTTTACCTTGACTTTTACTGCAAATATTTTGTGTTTCGAGCACTCTCTAGAAGATCTGGATTGAGTGTGATTATCAGTGTTGACAGAACTAGGATTGAGTGTGATTATCAGTGTTGTGCTGACAAGTAGAGCCATCTTCCAAAGGATGAAGAACTACATGGCAATCTTAACCGTGTTGTTCTTCTGGCTTGCTCATGGAACCGACTTCTTCTCCGTAAGTGAATCGGTACTCTAAGTGATAAATTTCTGATGATGTTAAGTTGAAACAAATATCCAAGCTCTGACCTAATTATACTTCTCCATGAAGGTGACAACTATCATTGCTGTGTATGCAAGCTAGGGGTTTTGCAAGAATCCAAGGAAATGGTCGGGGATGGGCAGGAATAATCTGGATTTTCAGCACTATCATCTACATCCCTCTTGATATCCTCAAGTTCATCACCCGCTATGCATTGACCGGGAAGGCTTGGGATAACCTGCTAGAAAACAAGGTTTTCAAACTCAGCAAAAACTGATTTCCTATTTCATTTCACAAACTTTTGCTTTTTGCATTACCTTTGTGCTTTTTCAAAAAAATCAATTCAGACTGTTTTCACTACCAAGAAGGATTATGAAAAGGGTGGCTCAATGGGCTACAACTCAGTGCACCATTCATGGTCTCCAATCTCCAGAAACCATGAAAAATGACAAGGCCAACTATAAGGAGTTGAGTGAGCTCGCTGGGCAGGCAAACAAGCATGCCGAAGTAGCAAGGTAAGTACTTAGCCTGCACATACAGTAGAGAAAGGTCATTTCATGATGGAAATCCTAAAAACTGTGTTGTAAACTTTTTTTTTTTTTTTTGGCTTAGATAGGAATGTCCAAAGGGATGAAATCTTATAGTTGTTTATTGACATATTTAAAGCTTCTGCCTCTTCATTGTAAGTTTTTCCTCATTCCAGCAATCAAAATAAGGTTTTAACCCATGGTGGTATTAATAAGATTTTGTTAGAATATTTCTCCCATTCTCTATGCCAATGTGGTTGGCAATTTTCTATATGAAGATTGAACATGCATCTCCAACATTTTAAAGATTGCGCATGCATCTCAATATATGAAAGACAAAATGAGTGGGCATAAAAAAGTGTTTGGTTAAAGAAACAAAGATATAAAACAAATCTGTCTCTGCTTCCAAAAGAAAAGTTCATGGGTTTTACTCAGTTCCTACTGTCTCAATCTTTTCTGTTCCGAGAAGCAACTAATTATACCATGTTTCAAAACCAACTCATCAGGAATATACCTGCTGAAAGCATCTGTCGTGATGATCGCTCAAATCAGTCAACATTTCAGTCAGCATTCAATACTGTATCAGACCAGAGGACATAACTCAATGGAGGCTCCAGAGACTTTATTAACAAGAGGAAAATTCCCCATTTTATGAAGAAATATATGATCACTCTCTGCTACATTAAACATCTCACACCAAAGTTCCCTATCAATAACAGGACCGTTATGCTTGGAGCTTTGTAGAGATTGCTACGAGTCCATTGCCAAGTTATAGAAAAAGAGATGATGCTGTCACCAGCTATATGCTAAGAACAGTAAATTTTCACTGTGGAAAGAAGCGTGCAAAACGAAAATGGATACCTAAAAGTTCTCTATCACTGCTTCCAATTTCTTCTCCATCTCTCTAAACTACACTGAACCAGCTTTGCCTTTAACTATAATGGCTGCATGGCTACTCAAAATACAGGGCATCCCTTAACCACAATTCCTGGCGCTGTCGGACATGTAGCCAAAGGACAGTGATCAAGTTCTGCACCCCACCAGCTCAATCTTTTGTCTGTGTTCTGCACAGCAAAGAACAATAGAACACCCATGAAAGCTGTCCCCGCATCCAATGCTGCAGACAGAACATAGTTATACTTTTGCCACCAGCGCTTGCGATATCGGAAGACAAAGTAGTTGAAGATGGTTCCAGTGACAAGCCAGCTCGCAATGTTGGTGGGAGTCGCTGGTGGCATTCCAGCAAAACCGTAAGATATAACTGGAATGTTTATCAATGCAATCCATTTCTTTTCAGGGAACATTTTGCTCAGTGCCCAGAAAGGCACTGGCAAGAAAGCTCCAATCAGGAACAGCCATACCAGGTTCCTGTAGAGCCCACCAGGTCCGAAGAGCCTTTTTGGTCCAATGAGGCCCCAGATTACAGAAGCATCGAAAGTAACTCGGTACTTAGGACAGGTCCAAGGACTATTGGAATCGAGCGAGTCAACATCACAGATGTTTTCAATGTTCTCCAACATCCACCATGCAACCGCAAGATTGACTGTACCGGCAACCAAAGTTCCCACAAGCTGAGAAAGACAAATTCTTTTTAACTTAACAATCCACACAACCAAGTAAAAGAAATGTTCAAACGCTCATCGGCACAAGTTTCTGTATTGCAATACCTGAGCTACATACATGCACCGTGGTGGAATTTTCATGTAGTGTCCAAGTTTAAGGTCAGATAAGAAAGAGAGAGCATGGACCGTGCTGATTCGTCCATAAATCTTGAAAAGCAGGTTTGCAATTGGTTGTCCTGGTAAGACATATCCAATCATGAACTGAGCTATAATGTCATAGCCAGGTTGCTGCAACGCAAGCACAACATTTCCATGTCAAAAGAAAAGATATTTAATAAAAATTTCCCACAAAGTTCCTATGTCTAATAAGAAGAGAAGAAAAACAAAAAAAATAATAAAACTGGCTATACCTGGTTGGTAGTTGCTTGAATAACCCCGATAGGAAGAGTGACAAGCCAAGCCAAGCCAAAGGCAAAGAGCATGCCCCACCATGGCAGTTGCACGGTTTCTTTCCAAACCAAAGACATTAACAATGAGAGGACAACACTTCCTACTAACAGAATATAGAACCACCACTCAGGAACATCTTTGTAAGCTTTAATCAACTCTGCATGAACATCCGATTTCACATTCTTCATTGCTTTCCTACTTTGCCTCCAAATATCCCTGGACAATGGAAACCATGTAATGTCATTTATTAAGATCCAGTAGAAAGGGCACCTGCACTTGTATTATCAGCACATGGAAGTCCATGATAGGAAACAGGCTACCTTCCATTAAACAGTGCCACGTGGGTGAGAGTTGCTGTGAACCTGGCAAATCCCGATCCAATCGACAGGGCAAATAGAGGACTAAGATAAAGCTTGCTGTAGCTATCATAAGCAGGAATGTTAAGTTGAAATTCTGGGGTCAGGATCTTTGTAGTATCATATTTTTGCCCACTAGAAGTGAACAGCTGATTAGAAAATATTGGAAACTTTCGAGCATCGAAAGTGTTATACTTCCAATAGCACACAGGGAGTATAATGTAGATGAACATAATAAAGCCAACCGCCACATTGACGATGGAGGACCAGGGGGCAACAAGGGGGCTGCCATGGTAGGCCGAAATCCCAGCCCAGTCAAGAGTGAAGGCACCAACACCAAGGCCATGGTATCCTGACCCTACTTGTTGAGCTGTCATGTTGTGAGGCCATGCCCAGCAGACCCACGAGAAGAATGTCAAGATTGGGAACAAGTAACCAGGAACTGCGTAATAGAAAAAGCTTGCTGTCATGGCAATGAGGAAGAATCGCATCCTAGTCATGCCTTTACTTTTCAGCTCCGTTTCATGCAGTGCTCTGTAGAGACAAAATGGTTGGCATGTGACAACATTGCCAAAAAAAATAAGTAGAAGCTAGTCAAATATGGAAGGTCTAGCTTCACCAATGACTGAGGAATATGATCCTAAGCAAATTCATGACAACCAGTAAATTAAGAAGGAATTTCATTATCTGCCGACAACAGTTCAATGTTAGTATTACGCACCCTGTCCCCTGTGGAATATCACTCATCAGTCAAGGAAGCTACGGAACAGATTCTTAACCAGTGAACATGCACTTGTCATCATATACCAACAAGATAAAGTTATTCAACTAGAATTATTGTCATGTTCAACTCTATTGTGAAAAGAACAAAAAAAGTAAATTGCTCGAGGTAATTTCACTTCACACATTATAACACGGAGGGAATTTTGCAATGTCCTTTTTCAGCATCTATTTTTTTATTTCTAAAAATATTTTCACATGCATTTTCAGTGATGAAAATTGAATCACAAAAATGAGCATACGATTTTTTTAAAAGGCATTTGGGTTTATTGGGTCAAGAGGTTACCAGGTCAATCCGCAAGTTATTTTTATAAAAATGATGTCATTTAGAATTGACACGACTAGATTAGGGCCAAGTTTGATAAGATCAGATTACTAGGAACTTCATCAGGTCAAATAAGTTTCAATGAGTCAATGTTTTTTCTTCCAAATCAACTTGAAAACCAGACTTGGACTCTTGATCACAGGTTTGCTGCTCAACCTGCATGGCCAGATCGAGTCTCATATTTGGATACGTTGAGGAATGAATGACGATCACCATCCCTCCAAAGATATTCAGTAGTAAGAGAAAAAAATATATATAACTTTGATTGTAATAAAGAAGTAAAAACTTAGGAGACTCGATTAAAATATGTGATTCCAATATTCTTTTCATCAATCAAACAGATCATTTAGAAAATTTGAAGGGAAAGTAGAGGCCAAGTGGTAGAAAACACAGACCTGAACAGAGAAACCTGAGCAAGATTGGAAGGCCACCACATCTCTGCAGGATCAACCAGGTATCTCCTTAGCATCCCAGCCCATCCATATCCCATTATCTGCAAATTCAAGACCCAAAAACAATGGAGAAAAGGGAAATTAAAACAACCAATCACACTGTTTCATTTCCTCAAGATAAACCACGCCTGTTGAGTCTTCACACGAAAAACAGCACTATATATTTAGTAAAAAATAAACGAAGAAGAAAGATTTCATTTTCACCTGAGTAGTCAAGACTATGAGCAGCCCACAAAGAAAACTCAAACTCTGCTTATAATAAGCCTTCATAACAGTAATGGCACCAATAGAATAAGCATCACCACCCCCATAAGACACCCCACAGTTTGCGAAAATAGTGATAATCACATGTTCTTTCATATTAAAAGGCCCTGGGTTCAAACTAAAACTCCACCCAAAAATCCTATAATCTTTAGTGGGCAAAGTCTTAGCCATGAACTTGCCAATCGGCAACACAGCGATTTGCATAAGAATGGCAGAGATAGTAAGTGGCTGTGTACGGTAAGTGAAAAAAGTGTTCAAAAAGATAAGTATTATGCATGAAGTTAAACCCAGAAACCATGCACGAAATGTCAAGACAGGAAGCGTTGGATCGTCAGTTTCAGGCACAACTAAAGCCACTTCTTCAACAGGACATCTTCCATGGTGTTCTGCCGATGAATCTAACCCTAACCCAGTCCTCTCTTGGCTTGCCATTGCTGACCAATAAAGACACAAACTGTACTACAAAGATCACTTCTTTTTGGCCTTTCTCTCTTCCTTCAGAAAGAAGTGGTGAAACAGAAGACAAGGGAGTTTCCTAACGCAAAGTTTAGTACTTTGGTTGTCAGGCCGGTTGAAATATATAGCACTGAGAGTGAATATTTCTGGGGGGCAAGAATAGCCTTTGGGAAATAGGGTTTTCACCATTTTGGAAATTATTATTATTAAAATGGTAAGAAAAGATAATTATTCGGGTCTTCCGGTTTGATACAGCATTGAAAGCTGAGTTGATCATTGACTTACGTGACAAGTATACTATCCTTTTGGAATTTTTGTGGTGGCAGCAGCAGCCGTAGCCATTAAGAAGAATATATTATAAATTTACAGTTGATTTAATAATATATATAAGTAAATATTTATATTATTTTGGGTTATAAAAAATTCTTTACTTTTTGCACAGCACAATTAAAAGAAATATTAATGGCTGATGCCTGTGTGGAGACCGCGTGTCAATAAGGACAAGGCACACTTCTGTCATGGTCCTAGAGAGTGCCAGAGTGGTGTTCCACGTGGAATTGCTATGGACCCAACATGTAAAGTTACTGTGTGAGGTAGGGTGGCCATGCCTTTGGTGAGTAAAGGTGCCACGTAGGAGAAAAGGTTGTGCTTTGCTCATGGTTTTTTGTGTCCTCCACGTGTCAAACATGCAACGTTGGAAATGGAAACAATCGAGATTACTTCAATAGACAGCTTATATGAAACCTTATTTATTAATTGACAGATAAATATAAAAACAAAAAAAATATACAAAAACGTTGCACGAGGAGATGGAAACGATGAATTTCTTATAGAAAAAAAATTATTTTTATATATCTATTTTCTTCCTTTTCATTTAATATATATTTATCCATTCTTAATGTCGTATATGGATATCACACATTTTTGAAGAGTTATATATATTTTTGATGTTTTATTTTTTTAATTGGAACAGAATATTTTGGTTTCGGAATGTTTTGGCACGTCGTTTCAGGGTTGTATTATTTATGTATATATATAATTAAATATATTAATTCAAAAAAATTAGTTCAAATCTAAAAATAAAATTATTTAGAATTGTTCAATTTAATCTAAAAAAAGACACAATAAAATGATTTTTATGAACAAAATTATGAACATGTATAATATTACGAGAATGTCATCATCAATCTCGCAAGATCATAACATTCTATGATGGCTTTGAAATTTTAACATAGTATGTATAAAAATATCAAGAGAATCCTCGTAAAATTTCATCTCAATCTAACAGTCGGATTAAGAGATATAATTGATATTGTAAGTTTATTCATTATTTAAAAAAAACATTATTTAGCCGAAACAGAACGGGCAGAACGAAACCTGAATGTTTAGGCCAAAAAATACAGAATGAGCCGGAATTTAAATTGGATAAAAACGATATCATTTTATCTTTTTTTTAACTGATACGAACTATTTCGGTATTTGGATCGAAACAGAATAAAACTAACTCTAGTATAGGGTGGAAACCCAGCCATGGCCAATGAATCTCGCCAAGTTTTATTTGTAAATTCTCAGCTGTATGGCAAACGAAACATCACATAAACGGCATCCAATCAGTCATAAGATATTCCCACGCTACCTTTGTTCACCGGTTGATCAAACCAGAACATTGTTTTGTTTTTTCAGCCAATGAGCATGATCAGATTTACTTGAATACAAAGCTAAAACAAGCGGCTACAATTACAGAGGTGAGCTACGCCGATGATGGAAAGCTCCACCCCTTCGGCTTCGCTAGAGGTCAGGGATGAGCTAGATATTTTTTTTTTTTTTATCTACCGATATAGATAAAAGGGTCCAGCACTCGATGACACCATGGACTTAAATTATATGCTAATTATATTAATTTTCATCCTTGGTGGGATCAAGACTCACTCGAGAGGCACTGATCCTCTTGGCACCATTGGAAACGAACCAGAGCCGATGGTGGTGCATCTTCGCCGCTGGTCATGGAGAACTACGGACCGGTCATTTGTTTCTCTAGTGGATGATTAGGGACCCGTGGCTATCTCTCCCTCGTATTAAGAAATCATCTCATCTAAAAATTCAAATTGTTAAATGAGACCTTATAATATGATTTATATTATTCTTTAACACCTCAAACCAACAACTAGCTTGTTCATCACTTGGGATTTGGCAAGCTTGTTCATACAAGCTGCACGATTCTCAAATTGAAAAGCAGCGAAATTGACAATGTGATTTTTATTTTTAAGTTTTGTAATAACTCGTGCATAATTGAATATAAATAATCAAAATATAAATTTAACAGCAATGTAATTTAGAAGATTAATTATTTACAAAATATTAAAAATAAAAAACAAAATGTCCCCGTCGGAGTGGGGTCAAAAACATTGAAGATAGCAGATAAAAGACTTGGCATCTACCTTCCAATCCATGATTTGACGAGGAAAAGCAAGCATCCATTTAACGTTTGAGTAGCATCTTAATTACCTTTAGCCCCCTCGAGCATCACTTCAATTGCTTCCAACATATCCTTGCTGTGATGATTCATCCATTGATTTAAAGCTTCTCTCATTTTCACAAGAATTTATGCATGTAGGGTTTGGATTCATAAGAAATTATGTTGTGGCGATCCTTTCCTCTCTTGAATTCGGAATCATATCAAAATACCTTCATGATCAAACTCATTTCTCGCATCCAACCAGGTTGTCGATATATAATTAAATATATTAATTCAAAAAAAAAATAGTTTAAATTCAAAAATAAAATTATTTAGAATTGTGCAATTTAATCTAAAAAAAGACACAATAAAATTATTTTTCTGAACAAAATTATGAGCATGTATAATATCACGAGAATGTCATCATCAATCTTGTAATATCATTATATTTTTTTATTGCTCTGAAATTTTAACATAACATATATAAATATATCAAGATGTTTTGAGTGTTTTCTAAAACTACTTGTCTTTCGGTGGCTGCAAGAAGTTTGTGCACAATGGATGGAGATGAAGGCATTCGAATGGGAATGAAGCTTCACATCAAGAATAAATGCAACAGTGACGTCCTCGTACATTAAGAGTTCCAAATTTTTGAAGTGAAGATTCATGGACCACTACCTTCTTGGTCACATTTTTTCATATGATTACAATCTCAAAATGAGTACTACTCAAGAACAAAAGGTAATCAATCATAAGGAAATGGGCTCCTCTCCTCCCTTGGATGCTCCTGCTCTTACAAATCCTTGAAACTAGCCCAAGAAATCATCGCTTTAAGCAAGAAAAGAAATCAAAACTCTGAGCATTAGGCCCATCACAATAAATTTGAGGGCTCAAAACCCTAATAAATAAGTGTTGCTCGATCGCGGGCACTCGTATGAATCAATGATTATCGAGTACTCCTCTGCATGTATAAGCCAAATAGAAGGACCTGAATCACCAATTTTAGAGAAATATAAAAATCAAGAAGGACCATTGATTTCTGCGTAATATCCATAATTGATGAAATTGTGGCTCTGCTCGTCAATTTCAAGACCTTGGAAGCAGAAATCAATGCCACTGTGCATGTGTGTAGCTTCAAGCTATGGGTTTCTGTTCCTTCAAAAAATTGAGAGTAAACAATTCGGGCTGCTCCTTTAGGGTACAAGTTAATTGTGGGTTGCAGATTTGGGATTTTCATTGAATTGAGATATGAAATCTATCTCAACCCAAAGCAACCTTTTGATTACTGACTTCGTGCCCGTAGGAGTGTGGTTGAGGTTGTTTTTTAAAGTGTTTTTGTATTAGAAATATATCAAAATGATATTTTTATTTATTTAAAAAAATATTTTTGACATCAACACATGAAATAATCTAAAAACACCAAAAAAATTAATTTAATTTAAAAAATAAACTAAAAGTTAATTAGAAGCTATAGAAAAGACACTAAGCAGGCCCATATTACAAGCATAAAGATAAATGCAGTGAATAAGAGTTATAGGATGAAATAAATGACTCGGAGGCTGAGTAAAATTATAAATTTATTAAAGTGTAAAATAGGAAAGCCAATATTCCTATTCCTACTCCTACGCTAATTAGAAGACAATTAGGAAACAAACTACTCAGGGACTGCAATGTATATATATAAACCGAACAGGGACTATTTTACACTTTAATAAAATTTGCTAGTGTAAATTTTGTTAAATCTCAAAACAATTGTCTCAAGCTGTAACATATAGCGACGCTATAAACTAGTAATTGTAACTATACACAACAATCCAATCACTACACTTTTTTTATACAATCAATCACAAAAGTCATACCACATATTTTTAGAAAATCTTGTCTTTTTTGCTTTAAATTATTTTTTATAATTTTGGATTGTTTTGATATGCCAAAATCAAAAATAAATTTTAAATAAATAATATTTTAATATATTTTTAACTAAAAAAATACTTTAAAAAACAATGAGTGCCCAAAATATAAAACAATAAATAAAGACCACTACTACATAAAGATAAGCTTTGCTTTGATAGGTACTATTTTACCCATTACAAGATATTAAAAAAAAAAAAAAAAATTGTAATGGCCCAACTTTAAGAAACAAGCTCCATGTCCCCTCATTGACACTTCAGCAATGAACTTTCATAGGCTCAGAAGTTGGAATACTCGACAAAGTTAGGAAAAGATGTTTGATAATATCTTTGCGCACTTAACCATGCGACGTGTTTTTATTTCACAAGATGGTTGATTTCTTGAGATTCCACAGCTCCTTCAACTTCCTCGTGACGTAAGAAAAACATATTGTATATCCTATTTTCAAAGTAGGCAAGCTATTGATTTGTATTCATGGACTGTTTGGTCATGCCCCTCTTGCCTAATCCGTGTGCTGTCTATGTTAGAGAATAATATAAATTATATTATGGAACTTTATTTACAAGCTTAAATTTTTAGATGAGATGGTTCTTTAACAATATAATTAGCCCGTCAAGCCGCACGATCACGGCCAAATCTCATGATGCAGCGAGAATGAATGATTAAAAATATAAAAACAAGAGAATAAAAAAGAGTAGAAAATGAAAGCAACTGGATTAATTGTCTCCTAACCCTAACTAGTTGAAGGAATTTGGAGTCCTATCATACGATTAGAATATGCTTACTAGTTTAGAAATCATCACTGATTGGTTAGCATAGTTGCAATCAAATTGAAAAGATGGGATTCATAAATGTTATCTAAACACTGGAATTTTCTATGTGTGTGCAAGAAGCAGCCTCATGCATGTCCACACAAACCTTCTCCTTGAAAAACAAAGCAGAGTAATAATAAACTAACAACAAAGAACAGAGAGAAATGGAGAGTGGGTCGCTGTTTAGCTCCGTGCTTTGGATTCTTAGGTTTGGAGTTCGACGATTTAGGTTTGGCCTCGCGGTCGACAGCTTCTGGAGCCCACATTTGTTTTGACTTTCTACCTTCGTGTCCATTCCTATCAACAAGAAGCAAAACGACATCCCTAATGTCACCCGGCTCTAAGATTCGTAGCTGTTAGGAATTATACATAAAAAAAATCCATTCCACAAGAATACAACGACTCCAAATGAAAACGAGGGTATGAAAACCTAGTTTACGATGGATAAAAAAACCAAGTTTCATGTGGGGCAAGAGGTATTGGGACACGTGTACGGTTGGCGAGTGGTGGGGGGCATGATCCGTTTATGGAACATGACTAAACCAATGTCTTAGGATGCACTACAAGACCACAAACCTTTGAATTGATTTAACAAAATAGAAGGTGAGGTGTGCCCATCAGAGCCAGCACATGGAGAGGAAAGATTGGAGGTGATGAGGTTGGCAAAAAAAATAAAAAATAAAAAGATTGGAGGTGAGGTTGGCAATTACAGATTGCACCAACAATAATATTGATGACGATTATGATTGCATCAAATTCAACGCCCCAGTTTCACATCTTCTCATCTTACTGGTCTCTGCAAATACGGGCGATTAGAATATTCTCACATTTCACTACCTAAGATGTGATGAATCTTAATATATACGGCTCTTTCTGGTATCTCCCCTTCCCCATCCACTCTGTTCATTCACACTGATCTCAATCCCATCAAGCCATCAGGTTCAGATCAGAGCTAGCTAGCACAGACTGGCCAAACCATGGCAGAAAAGGTAAGCGCATGGATGGATATGGAACTTGATTGTGAATTATGATGTGTCTTTTTTTAATTTATCTTTCAATTTAGCCCCTTTTTATTGTTCTTTTTGCGTGGTGGTGATCATTGTTTGGCCCTGTGTACCTTAACCATACATCTTCTGGACCATTAATTATCTCTGTAGCCAATTCTTCCATGTCAGAAAATGTTTCTGTTCTTCAGGTTCTTGTCTATATATAAACCATGGAAGCTTTCTGATTTCTAGATGGGCTTGATGATTGATTAAGTTCTTTTATGTGCGTGCTGCTATTACTGCAGGTCACAACAATGGTGATCAAGGTTGACCTTGAATGTAAGAAATGCCTCAAGAAGATCAGGAAAGTACTGTCTAAAATCCCTGGTGAGTCTTTCTTTCTCCATGTAACTCGATCGGTTTGAGTTGTATAATTAATGAAAGAAAAGTGACTGATCAGGGTCTTTTATTTTATTTTCTTGGACTGTCAACAAGAAATCCAGAACCAGATATATGACACGAAGGCAGGCACGGTGACAATCACTGTGGTATCTTGTTGTCCTGACAAGATCAAGAACAAGATTAGCTGCAGAGGAGGTAAAGCTGTCAAGGGCATTGAGATCAAGGTGCCTAAACCACCAGAGAAGCCTAAGGAACCAGAAAAACCTAAGCAACCAGAGAAGCCTAAAGAACCGGAGAAGCCTAAGCAACCGGAGAAGCCTAAAGAACCGGAGAAGCCTAAGCTACCAGAGAAGCCCAAAGAACCGGCGCCACCACCGAAACCCACTCCTCCACCGGTTCACCAGCACCCACCAGTACCGGTCTACCCAAGCACATGCTGTAGTGAATGCTATCAAGGGTTTGGTGGAGGGCCATGTTACCATGGTTATGGCATGCCAGCCCATCAGGAGATATATGGAAGGCCAGTCTATGATAGTTGGGGTGGTGGTGGTGGTGGTGGTGGATATAGGTATGCTTATGATGATCGTAACCAATCTGCATGCACAATCATGTGACAGGATCAAAATCTACTTGTCCAGAATACCCGGCCATTGAAGATTAATTATTGGTCTCAGAGCACCAAAATGGATTCAAGTACTATTCCAGATCGAGCTGATCCGATGAACATATATGGTGTTGTGCCAGTGATTAAAACGTTCACGTTTCATCGGTATACATGACCCGGTCATTACTCACGATGATGTCGTAGTCTTCTCTAGCTAGTTGTCGTCTTATGTTGGGTCAGTTCTCATTTTTTATTATTTTGAGGGATACATAAGGATTGCATCCAAGACAAAGATGAATGAGATACGTATTTGTGGTGTGGGTATAGCAGTATTTTGTTAATAAAAGGAAAAGTTGCCATTTTGTAAATCATCGCTATTTTTTTTTTTTTATATGTTGACCCGTATGTGCATCCCTTCTCTTTAACTTTCTAATTGCCAAAACCTTCATTGTTGTTTAATTAGGGTTAGGTGAGTTAATGTTCGTTTAAGATACAACTTGGTTAGGGTTAGGTGAATCCCTCAATTGCCAGCCTTTTTCACTAATTAATGGCACAAGAAGAATCCAACTTGATTCATAAATCCCAGTTAAATTCACAAAAAAAAAAAAAATAATAAGAGATTCATATTCTTTTTCTATTCAAAGAAATGCTATACAATCCAAATCAACAATTCGCTTAAACTTGAGAAAAAACCATAATAAAAAAAATCAAATTCTTGTTATTTTTGATACATACTAAAATAATATCAGATTTAAAAATAGATTGAATAAATATAACAAATAGAAAAGAAGGTGTCGAGACGATTGAGACACGTGTGGAAAAAGAGACAATTCTTAGCATTAAAAAAATCTTCTTTGTAATCACCAGCAAAGAGAAAGGGACATGGCAAAGGATTGTGTCCTTTAAAAAAAAAAATATCAGCTTACCAAACCAGTCTCTAGAGGACAGCAAACTCCATTAGATGTTAATCGTAAGCACTTCATTTAATTTAATTAATCACACGAATGTGAATTAGATGCTTGATGATTTACAATTTAATTATGAGGGCACAAGGCAGTTGGCTATCATTATATAGATGAAATAAAAGCACTGAAAATTAAATCCATGTTCATGAACTTTCCCACTACTAGCTTTCAACTCAAGGAAGCTTCGCCCACCTAATTTTTAATTCTAATTTTTAGGTGCCATAATTCTTTTAAATTAAATGTAGGCTTGACATTGTGTTGTTGCAGTTTAAAAAATATATAGTTTTTAAATTATATATATATGGTTGACTGTAAGTATATTTATTAACTACCGTATTGAATCTGTCCTAAACCATAAGCTCCTCGTAATAGAAATAATAAATTTGTATTTTTTTTAAAAAATTAGTATCTGGGTAATATTAAATTTGTAATTTTAATATGTTAAGATTAATAATAATAATAATAATAATAATAATAATAATAATAATAAAAGCTGATTTTTTTAATATATTTTCATGAGAAATTGAAGCCATCGCGGGTGAGGACATTAATTAACAAAAATCAGCTTTCCTCGAAATGATGGGCATTAATATCCGTACCTTTGACATCAAATCTGGAAACAAAGATTTGATAACATAATACATTATATTTATGAAGGAGGGCATGACCAGCGCAGCATTATAGAAAATCCCAAAAAAAAAAATCATGACTCAAAGCTCAAATCCTATACCCACATCTATTGATGATGATTATTGGCATGTTTGACACAGTTGTTGTTGTTATTGTTGTGGTTGAGGTTGGAAAAAAACAGTTTTATAAAAAGTGTTTTTAATTGCGATTCAGAATTGAAATTAAATTATTTGGTTAAAACTGTGGTTGACTTTGATGTTTAATGAAAAACAGTTTCGAGTGTTTAGTTACCATGTTTTTCATATTACTGTCAACTTATGAGATTACTTTAAAGGACACACACATATATTTTTTTAAAATATTGTAGATTTAATTATCATAATAATAAAATGTAATTAATAATTCAAGTAAATTACACACTCGTTTTTATTCTCAATTAATCGAAAAGCAACGGGGTTGTAGAGTAAAATTAAGTGACGCACCTTTCCCTTTCATCAGGGTTGATCTCTATGTACATAATTTTTATTTTTTAAAAAATATAATTTTTATTTTATTTTTAAAATCGGTTTGGGCCTGTCCCAAACTAAATGGCCCGTCCCAGTCAAGTTGGGCCAAAAGGGCCCAACTATGCTGGACTTGGGTTGGGCTAAGAGCAGCCCAGCAGAAGAGTTAAAAGGGCACAAACGGGTAGAGAAGGCCGAGATGGTTCTTCCTGTGGTAGTAGCGTCAAAAATGGTGTTATGTGGTGGCCGGGAGGAGCTCTAGAAGGTTGCAGCACTAGTTGTTGCCGCTGGTGCTGTTGACGCGGGGCTTACTGCCATGCCTTTGGTGCTACTGGAGAGAGGATCAGAGAAGGAGTTGTCGTGGCTGTGGAGGGGAGAGAGGGCGCGTCCATGACTGTGTAGAGAGAGAAAGACTTTCGACAACGGTAGAGAGGAAGGCAACGATGGACATTACTGGAGTTTAATGTTTGGCTACGACAGTGGAGTTTCAGGTTTATATTATCATGCACTTGAAATTTTTGCGTTTCTTATAATTGCAATGACTGACAGAGCCATCGATGATTTCTTAAAGAAATTCTATTATGAAGTATGGGAAAGGAAGCAACATGCACATGAAAATAACTATTGCAAGCTTGTGTTCATGTTTGCGTTCGTTTTGAAAAGCATCGAAAAGATTTTTTCAAAATACAGTGAAACCACAAGTATTTATGTGGGACTCATAAAAAAAATCTAGGGTCCCATTTGTTATTTATTATGTTTAGCCCTACGGTGAGCTTCATTGTAGACCACACTGCGGAGCCAAACACCCATTATGATTGCAACAACTTCAACGCCCCAATTTCACATCTCATCTTAGTGGTCTCTGCAAATACGGACGATTAAAATATTCTCTCACATTTCACTACCCTAAGATGTGATGAATCTTAATATATACGGCTCTTTCTGATATCTCCCCTTGCCCATCCACTCTGTTCATTCACACTACTCTCGATCCCATCAAGCCATCAGGTTCAGATCAAAGCTAGCTAGCACAGACTGGCCAAACCATGGCAGAAAAGGTAAGTGCATGGATGGATATGGAACTTGATTGTGAGTTATATGATAGGTATCTTTTTTTTAATTTACCTTTCAATTTAGCCCCTTTTATTATTCTTTTTGCGTGGTGGTGATCATTGTTTGGCCCTGTGTACCTTACCATCCATCTTCTGGACCATTAATTATCTCTTTAGCCAATTCTTCCATGCCAGAAAATGTTTCTGTTCTTCAGGTCTTTGTCTATAAATCATGAAAGCTTTCTGATTTCTAAATGGGCCGGCTTGATGCTTGATTAAGTTCCTGTATGTGCGTGCAGGTCACAACAATGGTGATCAAGGTTGACCTTGAATGTAAGAAATGCCACAAGAAGATCAAGAAAGTACTGTGTAAAATCCCTGGTGAGTCTTTCTTTCTCCATGTAACTCGATCGGTTTGAGTTGTATAATTAATGAAAGAAAAGTGACTGATCAGGGTCTTTTATTTTATTTTCTTGGATTGCACGTCAACAAGAAATCCAGAACCAGATATATGACACGAAGACAGGCACAGTGACAATCACTGTGGTATCTTGCTGTCCTGACAAGATCAAGAACAAGATTTGCTGCAGAGGAGGTAAAGCTGTCAAGTGCATTGAGATCAAGGTGCCTAAACCACCAGAGAAGCCTAAGGAACCAGAAAAACCTAAGCAACCAGAGAAGCCTAAAGAACCGGAGAAGCCTAAGCAACCGGAGAAGCCTAAAGAACCGGAGAAGCCCAAAGAACCCGAGAAGCCTAAGCAGCCAGAGAAGCCTAAGCAGCCGGATCACGGGCACCCACCAGTTCCGGTCTACCCAAGGACATGCTGTAGTGAATGCTATCAAGGGCTTGGTGGAGGGCCGTGTTACCATGGCTATGGCCATCAGGAGACTTATGGAAGGCCGGTGTATGATAGTTGGGGTGGTGGCGGTGGATGTGGCTGCCAAAGAGGTGGTTATTATGAGTGTAGATGTAGGTATGTTTATGATCAGAACCCTTCTTCATGCACAATCATGTGACCGGAAAATCTACTCGTCCAAAATACCGATGCCGATTGATCAAGATTATTGGATTCAGAGCACCACAAAAAATCCTATGGATTCAAGTATTCCGGATCGAGCTGATCCGATGAACATGGTGTCGTGCCAAACGTTCACATTCCATCGTAGTCTTCTCCAGCTAGTTGTCGTCTTATGGTGGGTCAGTTTGCATTTTTTTATTATTTTGAGGTATATAAAGGATTGCATGCAAGACAAATTAAGATGAATGAGGTACGTACGTATATGTGGTGTGGGTATAGCAGTATTTTGTTAATAAAAGGAAAAGTTGCCATTTTGTATATCATCGCTATTTATTTTTTTATATATGTTCACCGGCCCGTACGTGCATCCCTTCGATCTCTTTAACTTTCTAATTGCCAAAACCTTCATTGTTGTTTAATTAGGGTTAGGTGAATTGATGCTCGTTTAAGATACAACTTGGTTAGGGTTAGGTGAATGCCTCAATCGCCAACCTTTTTCACTAACTAACGGCACAATTACTAACGACGTCTCATCTTTTCAGATCACATGTAATGAAAATGAATTGCTCTTCATTATAATCCACAAGATAAGATAATTAATAAGAGATTCACATTCTTTTTCTATATATTCAAAGAAATGCTATACAATCCAAATCAGCAATTCGCTTACGCTTGAGAAAAAAAACATATTAAAAAATCAAATTCTTGTTATTTTTTATACATACTAAAATAATATCAAATTTAAAAATAGATTGAATAAATATAAAACTAGAAAAGAAAGTGTCGAGACGATGGAGACACGTAATTCTCAGCATTAAAAAAATCTTCTTTGTAATCACCAGCAAAGAGAAAGGGACATGGCAAAGGATTGTGTCCTTTAAAAAAAAAAAAAAAACATTTATTAGCTTACCAAACCAGTCTCTAGAGGATTTAAAGTCAGTGGAGCCAGCAAACTCCATGAATGATATTGATTTCGAGTTAGTCTTAAGCACTTCATTTAATTTAATTAATCACACGAATATGAATTAGATGCTTGATGATTTACACATTAATTATGAGGGCACAAGGCAGTTGGCTATCATTGCATAGATGAAATAAAAGCACTGGAAATTAAATCCATGTTCATGAACTTTCCCACTACTAGCTTTCAACTCAAGGAAGCTTCGCCCACCTAATTTTTAATTCTAATGCCTTGCATCAGCATAGAATATTCAATACTTCTGTGGTTTTTAGGTGCCATAATTCTTTTAAATTAAATGTAGGCTTGACATTGTGTTGTCGCAGTTTAAAAAATATATAGTTTATAAATTATAGTTTTTAAAAAATATATATGGTTGACTGTAATGTATATTTATTAACCACCGTATTGAATCTGTCCTTACCCTTAAGCTCCTCGTAATAGAAATAACGAGCCATAAATCTGTGCTCCGCTGCAGGGATTAAAATTTTTTCTTATCTAGTTTTAATATGTATAATTTTTTATTTTTTTTTATTCTTTTATTTTTTAATCTAGTTTCGATCCCTTGATTTTTTTGGTCCTTCTAAAATAGTTTGAAATTTTTTGTTTGTATCTATAAACCTATGCAAAAAAAAAAATGGATCCGAGGATTAGTCGTGGTACACATAGACTGGTCTTGACACTCTGATTATAAAAAAAATTGGATCTGGGGATTAATTGTGGTGCGCTTAAGCTAACCCGGACACCCATATCATAAAAAAACAAAAAATATATATATATAAATGGAAAAAAATAAAAAGTATAAAAAAAAAACATAATCAGGAAAAAAACAAAAAAAATATAATCAGAAAAAAAACGAAAAAAAGCTATAAAAAAATTAGATAGGATTAATCGTGGTGCGTTTAAGCTAGCCAAAATATCTCAATTAAAAAAAACAAATAATATATATATAAGTGGAAAAAGAAAAAAATATAACCAGAAAAAAAAATATTTTATGAAAAAAAATGAAGAAAATAATAAAAAAAATAATGAGAAAAAAAAAACAAATGAAAACGTAATTAGAAAAAAAACAAAGAACAGGAAAAAAATAATCAAAAATAAGGGAAAAAAAGGAAAGTAAATATTTTATGGAAAAAAATGAAGAAAATAATAATAAAAAAAATAATCAGAAAAAAAACAAAAAAAAAAAACTTAATTAGAAAAAAAAACAGGAAAAAAATAATAAAAAATAAGGAAAAAAAAAGGAAAGTACTGTAGCAATCCATAATATAATGTATGGGGAGCTACAGTGTTTTCCCCATACCATTTAGTGTATTGTTAACAAATTTGTATTTTTTTTAAATTAGTATCTGGGTAATTTTAATATGTCAATAATAATAATAATAATAATAATAATAATAATAATAATAAGAGCTGATTTTTTTAATATATTTTCATGAGAAATTGAAGCCATCGCGGGTGAGGACATTTAATTAACAAAAATCAGCTTTCCTTGAAATGATGGGCGGGCATTAATATCCGTACCTTTGACATCAAATCTGGAAACATAATATATTATATTATGAGGAGGGCATGACCAGCACAGCATTATAGAAAATCCCCCCAAAAAATAAAAAAATAAAATCATATGACGCAAAGCTCAAATCCT